>VXAC01000235.1:68388-110290 GCA_013399225.1 Rhipidura dahli | reverse complement strand
AGAAGAACCGAAAAGGAAAACTTTCAAACCCCAACAGGATGTCACTCAGACTAACAGGAAAGGATGAAAATCACTGAGGTCTCTCCTTCACAAAGGTTTGCTCCAATTTTGAGGTTTGAGCCGGGATTTTCACCTGCATCTTCAAAAGTGATGTGCCACCCCCTCAGTTTTTCCTCCAAATCCCATGGTTTCTTCCTAAATTTTGCCTTACACAATCATAATCCAAGGCACAGACACTGCATGGAGGGAGGCGAGGAGCACCAGGCTGGGCTTTCCCAGTGACACCCACAGGCCTGGCAAAGGAGGAGTGGGACAGGGGTGTCCTGCACCCAGAAATCATCACACCAATCATCACATCAAAGGAGCCTGAGGCAGGGCAGAGGGGCTCTGGAACGTGATCCCCCTTCAGCCATCAGTGCACAGAGCAAAACAAATCGCCCTGACTGCACCTTGGAACAATGAGAGCAGATAAAACCAGATAAAGACTGCAGCAAATAATGACCAGAAGACATTTGCAATGTATCACAAAAACAGGAAAAGCACACCAGGAAATCTGTGTTTTCCCACAGTTTTCGGAGAAATTATTTAATGATCTGCTTGCCCTGATCGTCTTCAATCACCAACAATTCTGGAATTATGGAATGATTTGGGTTGGAAGGGACCTTAAAGATCATCCCATCCCAGCCCTGCCATGGCAGGGACACCTCCCACTGTCCCAGGCTGCTCCCAGCCCCGCCCAACCTGTCCTTGGGCACTGCCAGGGATCCAGGGGCAGCCACAGCCGCTCTGGGCAGTTCATTCAATTGCTTATACATTTAATATCCTAATGACAGGTAGTGATTCTGCCCCAAAATGTCCTCTTTCTGCCCCCTGAGAGCTGAGGGAATCATCACAGTGAGCTCCCATGGGGACACTTTCCCTATGGACATGGACTGGGACAAATGCCACCATCCACCAGGCACATGCAGCACTCAAAATGCTGTTTTCAAACTAAAGATACAATTTGGTATAGCCAAAACCAGGATATTTGAGGTCTGGCACGTGTTCATGAAAACCTTGTGATGCTGTTATTTAGTGCTGAGCATCTCCAGAGTCCGGTTACAGATTTCTGGGGAAAGCTCAGTCCAAATGTGACACTAAAGTTGCACAGAAAAGGCTCCCAAAAGCTCTGGGAGGGACGTACAAGGAACAGGTAGAAGCTGCAGGAACTGGGAAGGTGCAGCTGGAACCTCCAGGAGATGCTGAGCTCTTGTTTTTGAGGGTGTTTATAAGTTGGGAAATTGAAATTTCGCTGCCAGCTCTCACAGGAAGGAAATGGGGCAGAAGGAGCTGCCTGCTCTGTCAGGTTTTATTGTTTCATCAGGACTTCCATGGAAATTCGTGGTTTTCTTAAAGCCACAACTCCGGGGTCATGGAGCTGTTTGAGAAACTCATCTCTCATGCCAAGATTCCTCTCTGAAGCTCCCACCTGCACAGAAAAGTTAACCCCAAAAGGGAATATCCAAGTCAAAAGTGTTCAAATGGTGCAAAACTGAACTTTCTAGGGAAAAGGGGTGGGAATGCAGACTCCATACCTCCAATCTCTTGCTGAACTTCATGGAGCCTGAGGTACTTCAGCACTGCACTTTTCAAACTGGAAGAGATGGGAATTAGAGATTCCCCACCCAAACAAATCCCTCCAGCCTGGCAGCTCTGGATCCAGGATAACTCCCCCTGGAAGAGAGGCCACGCTGCCTCTATTCCCAAGGGATGCCTTTGCTTCTCTCCATGGGCACACGGAGCCTGCCTGGAGCATGGCTCTGCTGGGCTGGGCTGTGCTGGCCCAGGGGGAAGGACAGCAGTGACCTCCCTGCAGGGGCCAGCAGGTCCCTGTGGAACAGCTCCACCTGCCCCAGGAGCCCCCGGCCCGGGGGCAGCTTGGAGCCACCTCTGTGGGGTTGGGTCAATCCAGGGACAATCACCCACGGTCAAAGCTAAACCCCATCACTTCCCAATTCCAGCCTGTTTAGGGAAAGCACTCCTTGTTTCCCCCAACCCCTTTTCCTCCTGGCAGCGTCCTACCCTGCCATGGGGATGGGCTATTCTTAGGGACGTCTATTTTGGGTTGGAATGCAGGAATTAAGATCCTTCCTTCCTTTAAAGAAAATACACCCAATGATATTTAAAAGCTTCAGCCCAGCTCGAAGGGTCTGCTGAGTGAAGCAGATTTATTTGTTAGTTTAACATTTACCGGAGTCTGGGACGATCCCAGCTCCACCAGGACCACCCAAACACCCCCAGAGGCTCTGGGAAGTCTGGGATATTCCCTTTAATGTGCCGAGGAGCAGCTTCACAGACTTTACTAATTCCCTCTTTTTTGGCACAGCTTGGAATCAGTTGCAAACAGATTTAGTAAAATATTTTCCATCAAAACCCTTTTTGACAGAAAATGGCTTTTGGACACAATGGAAAGTTTTGTGGAGAAGAAAAATGAAAATAAAACCTGCTCAGCTGATGCTGGAGGCCTTTATTAAAAACAGAAAGTTGTTTTCCTCCCTGAAAGGTTTTTGGGAAGGTGCTGTCGCTCTTTGTTCGAGGTGAACGCAAGTTTGTTGTGGAATTGTCAGAAAAGTTCTCATGCCATTGATCCAGAACCATCCCTCCCCAGGATGCATCCCCGGGATCTGAGCATCCCCTGCCCTCTGTTCCCGGCCAGCCAGGGGGTGAATGGCTGAAAGCAGGGGCGTTATCCCAGCTTCCCTCTGAGTTATCTCCTGCTACATCTGACTCCAGGGAATAATTAACACAGACAACATCCTGGCTGGGAGCTGCAATTTCCATTGCCTGGGAAATCCTGACATGAAGGCAGAGATTGATTCTGATTCTGCACAAAAAGCTGGAATTCTTGTGCCTGCCAAGGAACAGCATTTCCTCCCAGCCAGCAGTTTAGGGCCATTAGAGTGTTTCACTTCAGCAACTTCTCCCATTATTCCTGCCCCTCCTGTGCCTTTCCCAAATCCCACTGCATGTGTGTGGAGTGATACATTCTAGAAAGACAATAACATATTAAAATTTCTGCTCTACATTACATGAAATAAATTTAATGACAGAACAGAAACATTCTGCTTCTGCAGGAGTTTCTATACTGTCCAAACAAAATATTTCTACTTTTTTTGCTGCGGCTGCTGCTGGAAAATGTTGTTGGAATCAGCACATTTCTACTGCATGGATCAGGTTCAATTAACCTGCTGGTTCATACAGAAAGTTATCCTGAGAATAATTATTTAGTGGCTTTAATATCTGAGGTACTCCCATCCTACTCATCCCCACAACACTCCCACCCATCTTTTATCTGCTGCAGTTAAAATGCTGTGCCACAGGTAAGCAGCAAAGACAGAAGGTCCAGGCCGTGTTTTTCCAACCCCGTATTCCTGAAAGATGGCACAAAAAAAGGCTCAGAGCAATTCCATCCCCCTCTGCATCTCCAAGGGCTCCTCAGGATTAAATAACCATCTTCTGCTGGCTCTGATGGGCCAAGTCTCCATCTCTCTATAGCAACAAAACACGGATTTGGCCTTTTGTGTGGCCTGATGGTGCTGGATGCAATGGGATGAGGAATGGGAATGTGTGGATATGGAGACACACACCTCAAGGTCTTTGGAACATTCTGACTTCACAGGGAGACGTGGAGGCCATTTTCCAACAACAAAAACGCTCCTTTTTCCCTGAGGAGGTGCCCCGGGCAATGGGGCTGGGGGAATCCTAACCGGCTGCTCCCTGGGGAATTCAGAGCTCCGGGCCATTCCTGAGCCATTCCTGGGGACCGATCCCCGCGGGGCCGCAGAGCAGGGAGGAGAGGCACAGGGACCGGCCCGAATGTGCTGGCACGGAGATAAGGGAGTAGTGCTGTCTCAGCAGCAATCCCCGATAGAGAAAAGGAAGAGCAGGAATGCTGCTGAGTCACCAGGCACCGGGGAGCCTGGCAAACACACAGCAGCACAGAGCTGGGGAGCGCGGGGAGCTTTGGCTCAGGAAAACCCCTTGAATTCCAGAGCCATCATCACTCAAGGTAGACCTGAGCTAGAGCTCTGTGCCTGGACAGAGGAGGAGGAGGAGGAGGAGGAGAAGGAGGAAGAAGAGGAGGAAGTGCTTTTTTCCAGGCGAGCTCTTGGCATCCCCAAATGTGCCTTTGGAGGAGAACAGGAGGAAAGATAAATGTGAGCCCTGGTAAATCTGCAGGAGCTGTGCGGGGCCCATGGCAGGACCCGGAGCATCCTGGGGGGGATTTATTGCCCCATTTAGGAAAAAAATTAAACTGCCCTCATATAAAATAGTGTTCTGTGATGGCCACAGCCCTTTGTGCACCCTCCTTTGTCAGGAAGGGTCTTGGGAGCTCACAGAAAGGGGCTCGGCACCCATAGCACAGCCCGAGGATGCATGCTGGCATCCAGAGCTAATCAGCTCTAATTGCATCATCCGTTTGATTTAATTATGCTCTTGCTCTCCCTAATTCACTTCCCTCTGCCATCCACAGCAGGGCTGGGATTGCAGCAGGATCTCAATCCATGCCATTTGGAGCTGCCTGAGGGGGCTAGACAGAAAGATTTGTGTGCAAGGCCTTTCCCACTGACTGAAAGGCAAATGGGTAAAGAGGAGTCAGGAGCAAGAGGAACCCAGTCCCAAAACCAATGGGATTTTTTAGCATTGAGTTTAGCCCCAAGATTATTGCTGAGCACCAGGCTGGGTCTCATGGAAGGCAAAAGGCTCCATCAGGAACGGCAGAGGTGCCTTGGGCCCAGCCTTGTTCCACCAGAGCCTGGACTTGGGTTTTCAGCTGATGGCACTGGGGCTTTCTGGGGGGCCTTTATGCAACACTCTGAAAATACCTAAAAAAACCTCCATAGATAAATAAGTAGGGAAAACAAAAGAAAACCCTACAGAGATAAAGCAAAAAAATAGTGAGCTCTCTTCTGACTTAATTTTACTTACTCTTCACCTGCCTCCAAATCATTTTCATTAAAATAGTTTCTAATGGAATGTTATTCACATCTAACTAGCTCTGATTTTTCTGTAATTAATAATGTTATTCTGAGAGGCTGAATGGAACTGCAGCAATCTCACCCTACCAGCACACACCATCCCTGGGATCACCGCCCCAAAGCCAAGAGAATTCTCCCAGACAGAACAGGGGGCAGTAACTGCAGTCTTATCTGTTGTTATCAGCCTTGCACAAGTGATTTATTGGGATAATCAAAGTCGGAGCTTGGGCATGACTGCCAGCCCCTCCCGTGTCACCAGGACAGCGCTGCCACGGCGGTGGCACTCCTGATACGAGCCGAGGGCGGGGCTGGGGTGGCGCTGGAGGCGCCAGGGAGCTCTCTGGGGATTCACTGGGATCGGTGATTCCATCCCCGTCACTCCCAGCCAGGACCAACCCACGGAGCCGCCCCTCACTGGGGAACGACCTTGGCTGGGCCCTCCGGGCACCCAGACTGGGAGGGAGCCTCTCGGTGTTGAATCTGCGGTTCATTAACCCCAAACTGCTGTCCTGAGGTGCTGGCAGCTTTATCTGAGCCTGAGTCACCCCGGGGAGCCGCCCAGCTCCTCCTGACAGATCCCTGTGCTGGAAACCAGGCTGAGCTGTCCCTGTCATCGCCAGCCCTGGTGCTGCAGGGCAGGAGTTCGGGAGATCATGGAATTCCAGAGTGGTTTGGGCTGGAAAGGACCTTAAAGATCATCCCATCCCACCCCTGCAATGGCAGGGACACCTCCCACTGTCCCAGGCTGCTCCCAGCCCCAGTGTCCAGCCTGGCCTTGAGCACTGCCAGGGATCCAGGGGCAGCCACCGCTGCTCTGGGCACCCTGTGCCAGGGCCTGGCTCCCCCACAGGCAGCAATTCCTTCCCAATATCCCATCCAGCCCTGCCCTCTGGCAGATGGTGCATCCAAAAAGGGCTGCAAGGAGATGAGGGATGGGAACTCTTACTGAAATTGAGGTGTCTCATTTCTGCAGGGCAGGAGAAGCTGGGGTATGTGGGATTCCTCTGGAATCCTGCTCCTGCAGGGCTGAGTGGATGAAACGCTTTCCTCTTACAGGAGGGGATCCCAAAGTCCCTGAGCAGCCTCCCACAGGACCGGGATCAGGGAAAGGACCTCACTGGGTCCTTTGCTCGCTGTTCCTTTGAGCAGGTTGTTGTTGAAGTGCAGGATGGGGGCTCCGCACCCGCTCTGGGCCCAGCGGCTCCATGGGAGCACATCCAGGCAGCCCGGAGCCAGCACCTGCAGCAGCTGCCAAAACAAATGGCTGGATTATCCAACAGCTTCCCTCCCCTGAGACCCGGGCCAGGAACGGGAAAACCAAAGCCAAGGAGCCCGAGGTGAGGAGCAACAGCCCTGCACAAACACAGGGCCCATGCGGGGCTGGGATGCAGCAGCTCTGGAATCATAGAGGTGCTTGGGCTGAAGGGACCTTGACACCCTCTCGTTCCAGTCCCTGCCGTGGGTGCCACCGCCCCAGGCTGCTCCAGGTCCTGACACCCACTGGTGTCACATGGGGAGTTTGGGCTGCAAGAACCACGTCTATACTGCCTGACTTCAGACACTTCTCTGAACGAGGAGAGACTTCCCCAGGGACTGGGGAGTGGAACAGGGACAGACATGGCCCCGGAGCTCTGTGTCCCCCCACGAACACACACAGTCCCCACAGTGCCACACAGTGCCCACAGTGCCACACACCCCCCACTCCTCATGCCCCACTCCATCTGGGAAGGAAAAGGAACATCCCGCCGGCAGCGCCGGGAGCTGCGCTGTGGTTTGGGTTTCACTACAGGCTTTTTATAGCTCGCAGGGACACAAAGCTCTGTAACGCAAGAAGGTCGGGCTGGGGCTGCCAGGGCCGCAGCAAACGCTGCCTCTGCTCTGAGAGCAGCCGGGCACAGAAACACAGCCCTGGCACCACCAAGCACGGTGACACCGTCCCCAGCAGCCGTGGGGTGACACAGAGCCATCGCCCCTGGGAAAGACGTCTGTTCCCACTTATTCCTCATCTCTGTTCCAGTGAGGGGTCACCCTCATTTGTGCTCGCTCACGAGGAGCCCCCAGGCCCGTTCTGGTGTTCAGCAGTGCCAGACCAGGCAGTGCAGCTGCTGCTCCCAAGTGCCAGGGCAGGACTCGGGGGCTTCTCCTTCACTTCCACACCACAAAGCTCTTGGAAGGAGCTCCTGGCTCCGTGGCTCTTTACCTTGGATTGCAGACAGCATATTTGTGCTTGAGTCAATATGAAACTGATTGTTTGGGCAAGGAAAGAATTCAGACCCCAGATTCTGTTCCCCTCAATGTGAGGAAACTTGGGGGGAAAAAGCTTGGAAAAAAATTTTTATCCAAGTTGGTTGGAATCTGCAAGAAAAATGAGGAGGCACAAGAGCAAAACTCAAAGTGAGACATGAACTGGATGGATCCTCTGAGCTGCTTGGGAGCAGCCTGGAATGGGAATGGTGAGGTGGCTGTGGTGGGGGACGCAGGGATGTGTGAGCAGCTCACCCAGCTGTCCCTCCCTTTCCAAAGTGGTCATTCCCAAATCCTGCCCAAACTGCACCAAGCACTCCAGGAAGCCTCAAAGGGAAACAGTAAAAGCAGCGAGGGCTGAGTGGAGCCGTGCTCCGACAGCACCTCCCACCCTCCGGGATGTTTCTGGAGCACCACAGGATCCTGGATAACCCAGCGGGGCTTCGCTGGCTCTGAAACTGCTGTGCCACAACAGAGCCTCATTCATCACATGCTGCTGGTGAGTTTTCCACAAGCAAACCCAGGGATGCTCTCAGGAGCAGCTCCTGAGACACAGCCCGGGTGTTGATCCAAAATTGTCTCCAGTGTTTCAGATCGGATTAAAAAAAAAAAAACAACAAAAAACCCCACTGAAAGACAATACCCAAGTGGAACACAGCCCCTGCCCCGGCCCCTCCCAAAGACAAGGCATCTTTCCCTGTCCCAGAGCAAAGGCACCGGCTCTGCCTCTCTCCAGAGCCACACAGGGCTTGGGGCAGCCAAGGAAAAGCACGAGGGACTCCCCTAGGGACAGAACAACCCCAGACCTTCCTTCAAAAGGAGGCACCAGGGAGCCTTTTCCCAGTTTGAGACACCCTTTTTACTTTCAGGTCAATACAAGTGGGACTGCAGAGTGCTGGTGCAGAAATCCCTTCAGCAAAGCAGGGCCAAGGACGGAGGAGACACTTGGTGAGCCCTCCAGGCTCACAGGAGGCACTGTGTGTGCCATTTGTCCCTTCTCCTCCTGTGCTCAGAGCCCGCTCTCAGATCAGTCCCTGCCACTTGGCCGGGCACAGCAGGGAAACCAATGCCCCACGTTTCAGAGGGAGACTGCACTTTCAGAGAGAAACCTCTGGCATTTGGCGCCAGGACCCTGTGGGGGATGAACGGGGTGGGCTGCGTGGTCCATTCAGGCCAGGGACAGGGATGGATCCACACCCAGCCCGTCTCCTCACCCCTGCTCCCCACAGGAGGCAGCTCAGTGGGACTGGAAATATTCCGTGCTGGGAAAGAGCAAGCACTTGCCAGGGGCTCCCACGAAGGCTCTGGCCTGCTGGGATCAGTTCCCAGATCTTAGTCCAAAATATCCCTTCACATCAATGCTCGGGACATGCCACGAAGCACCGGTTACCTGCTGGGATGTGGGGCAGGGCCTGACTCCCTGGGAGTGTTTTCCTGCCCATTTTTATCCTCTGTATGATGAGAGCTGAATTGCCCCACCAAGAGAATGGTGTGGAGCTGGCAGAGGGTCCCACAGCTCCCAGGAGATCCATCCCCCAAAAGCTGTGTCAGCACTGGGAGGGATGGGGAGGGGACGGGATGGGAGATGGCTTGCCTGGAATTCAGGCAATGTGGCCATCAGAACTGGAGAATTGTGCTGCTCCAACAGTAGGGGGAGGGGGAGGGGGAGGAAGAGTTTTCCAGGGCAAAAGTGCTTATTCATCACCAGAACTCTTCTGGAAATTGTCCAAAATGTGGCTGTTTGCAGAAGTGAAACCTCTCCTCAGCACGTCCCTCCTGTGACATAGCCCTGGGAAAGGATTCTCCTCCCTGCGGGAGGTGGGAGCAGGGCAGAGGCTCACTCTGGGAATGTCCCTCCCAGGCAGGGCTCACTCTTGGCTCTGCTGCTTCCTCAGAAAACTTGTACCAGTCCCAGCCTGTCCAGCTGCAGGAAGAGAAGCTGAGTTGCTGGGAGAAATCTCTCCCTCCAGTCCCTGTCCTGGGGTGCAGAGCCCGGGGAGCACAGCACAGCACAGCACATGGGACAGCTCAGAACCGTCACCAGGCTGCTCCTGGGGTGTCCCCAGCACCTGCAGCACTCCAGGAACACAAGCACAAAAGTGGGCAAGGCTCGGGGGTGGGATGGAGGGATCTGCAGGAAAACAAGCAGTGGGAGGCCTTTTATCCCAGAGGGAGTCTGTGCATGCAGCACATCAGCTGCAATGTTTTCCAGCAAACTGAGGGGCTGGAACAAAGCCAGGGCAGCCAGGAAAGCAATTTCCACTTTCTGTTTTACAATAATTGATCTGCCTCATTTGCAGTGCTGGAAGCAAAGGACCCGGCCAAAATTTGCAGGGAAGTTCACTTCTGTGTGAAGTCTCACTCTGCCTTCTTCAAAATCCCACCTCTCCATCCCAGGCTGAAGGAACAGCTGGAACCTCTGCTCAGTGCCAGGAGCAGAGCAGGGGCTGGATCTGACCACGGTGGGTCCTCAGACTTGGAAAACGGAGCAGTTTAAGGTTAAAGTCAGCACAAAGTCCAGTGAGACCTGGAGCTGCTCTGCACGGCCAAGCTGAGCATGACCACACCGGGAATGTAAGCAGAGGAGTCCTGGCCCTGTGTGGGAGGAGTGTCCCATTGGACTTTGGCTTTAATTGAACTGATTCATTTCTCCCCCATAAAACAGATATTTTAGTAAAAAGTGGCACCTGGTTGGGTGTTCTGCTCTTGTTCCACTCCAAACCCCTGAGAGATGAGGAGGAATGGAAAAGCTCACCCAGGCTGGGACTGAGGCCCTGGGTACCTCGAGGTGCCACAGGGAGCCCCAGGCTGAGCAGCTGCCCAGAAGGCACCAAGGCTCTGTGTGTGCCCAGCACAGACTGGCCCTGGGGACCGGGCCAGGGCCACCGACCCCCTGGAGCCCAGCCCAGCTGTGCCCGCCCCAGAACAAAGAACTGACTCTGGGGCAGGGCAGGAACACAGTCAGCAGGCTCCTAAACCAACTGGGTTTACCCCAAAACATCTCTCACAGGTGGGAAGCATTTTTAAGAGTCAGTAAAGGCTCCACCTGCCCTATTGCATCGCTCCAGGGACAGTGGGGTTCGCACAGCTGGAAGCACCAAACTCTGGAATCCACCTGCTCCCAGTGACCAGAAGCTCTCAGGGACCCACTTGGACCAGCTTGGCCAAGCAGGATGTGTTTTTCCAAGCCAAAGCCTACACAAAACTGTCCTGCAGTGGATTCTCCAACAGGAACCAGTGGGAGCCTTCCCCTGCCTGTCCCTTCCCGGGGTTGTGCAGAGGGCAGCAGCACAGCTGCTCTCACCTGGCTCCAAGGGCACACCGAGGTTACCACAAGGCTCCTCCAGCTCCTGCCCCACCCTTCTACAGCCTCATCCGTCATTCCCACGCCCTCGGGCTCTGGGATCCTGCAGGGAGGAGAGCTCCCAGTGGAAGTGCTGACTTGTGTCTGCGCACAGCAGCACCTTTCCCCCCACACTCTGGGCACAGAGCATGGGCTCAGCATCCCTGTTTATCCACCAGGGAGTGAATCAGCAGGTCTGGAGCTGGCTGCTGGAATCAGCTCCCATTGGGATGAATCTCTATTATCACTGCTGGACTTTGCCACTGATCTGCCCCAGGGAGCCTGGCCCAGACCCAGGGCAGCCCTGGCAGTCACAGAGAGGTTCTGTTCCCCCAGCAGGTTTTCATCTCCCCCTCAAGACCTGCCCATGGCCTCGGCTCTCAGCACAGCTGCTTCCAGCTCCCAGGGATCGATGCTGATTTAATTGCTGGAGAATCTTCCAGGAAATGTGCTGCTGGATCCACGTGTGGGTGGAGAGAAAGCAAAGCAGTGACCTGGTGAGCATCAGAGCAGGGCTGGCCTTGGCTGCCATCCTGCTAAAAAACCCCCAAGTTCAGACTCTTGGAGGGGAAAGAAGAGTGGCCAGGAGATTGAGGAGGGGATTCTGCCCCTGTGCCCCTGTGCTCAGGTGAGACCCCACCTGCAGAGCTGCCCCAGCCCCGAGGCCCAGCACAAGAGGGACTTGGAGCTGCTGGAGAGAGTCCAGAGGCACCAGGATGAGCAGAGGGATGGGGCAGCTCTGCTGGGAGAGCTGGGATTGTCCAGCCTGGAGAGGACAAGCTTTGGGGTCACCTCATTGAGGCCTTGAAGGGCCTGGAGGGGTCGGTGGGAAACATGGAGAGAGGATGTTTACAGGGGCCTGGAGAGACAGGTGGGGTGTTTCCCACTGCCAGAGGGCAGCGTTAAGTGGGATATTGGGAACAAATCCTTCCCTGTGAGGGTGGGCAGGCCCTGGCAGCTGTGGCTGCCCCTGGATCCCTGGCAGTGCCCAAGGCCAGGCTGGACATTGGGGCTGGGAGCAGCCTTGGACAGTGTGAGATGTCCCTGCCATGGCAGGGGGCTAGAATTGATATTCTTGAACGTCCCTTCCAAGCCAGCCTCTTCTGTGTTTCTCTGACTCTCTGATGTGCTTATTCTAGAGGAAGAGTTTCTGATTTTCAGTGCTGCTGTTCCAAAACTCAACCTTTGTGGATGTTGCCAGTGCAGGGGAGGAACCCAAATGCCAGTGCTGAGGCAGCAGAGGCTGCGGGAGCAGGGAGGGCTCGGAGCCTGCAGCCAGCGTGGGGAGCCTGAGGAGCTGGCACAAAGCTGGGCTCTGTGGGACATGCCAGAGCAGTGGGGGCATTGTCCCACTCCAGCAGTCTGTGGAACATGCCCGAGGTCAGCCCAGGCCTTGAGGAAAAAGCACTTTGAGGCGAGATGAAGATTTCTGGCCACGTTTTGGAGGCTCCCCCTCGGAGCCGCAGGGCACAGCCAGCCAGGCTTTAACCCACTGCTCGTCAGGATTGTGTTTCCTACCTTTAAGGTGCAAGAGTTAAATCCCCCTGGATCCCAGATGAGTGACCCTGCAAGGCTCTGAATCCACCTGCAGAGCCTCCCAGGCATTACCAGCCCTGCCTTCCTGCCTGCAAGCCTTTTTCCCATCACAGAGAGCTGGGAGTTTTTCCCCCACTGGAGTCAGGGTTATCTCTCCATTAGCTGCTCTCCAAAGTGTCCCAAAATCCATAAATCCAGTCTTCCAAACCAGCCACTCTGAGCAGCACCACAGAGCAAAGCCCTGCAGGGCAGCAGCCCAGAGCACTGCCAGGACCACCCACACCTCTGGCCAGGGGCAGCACAACCTCATGAAAAGGTAAAAAAGCTCCCACAGGCTTTGGAGAGCCACTCCTGACCTTTGGAACCTCTTCACCTGCCACCCACATCAGCCACCCTGCTGAGGCAGGGAGGGAACAGGACCTAGAGAGCTTTAACTCCTGGGAACAGCCCCAATGCTTCTGCGAGCAGGATCAGACCCAGGGAGGTGGATCAGGTGAAACAATACCCTGAGAAAATCTCAAAGCACTTCAAAACTATGAGGTGAAGCCCTTCACCCAAATTCCACAGATGGGGAGACAGAGGTGAAGTGAAATGTGAATGACCTTTCACATGCAGCCATGAGTGACCTGAGGACACCTCCCTGGTCACCATCCTCCAGAGTTAATCACAAAGTGCAGGCTCAGACCGCACTGTGCTGCAGCCTTGCCCTGCAGGGAGCCAGGGCAGTTTGTAGCAAGGGATCCCCAGAGCACCCCGAAATCCTTGTGGGTGCTTCATGCCTGGATTGGGAACACTCCCAGCAGGTCTAGGTACACGGAGGCTTCCCCTGCCAGGGGTTCAGAGCTGCCTGCACACGTCCTGAGGGTCCAGCGGGGATGTGCTGTGCTGCAACTGGAAGCAGATTCACAAAGAGAGCTGTGTTCAGGCACCGAGCTATAAATAATTCCTTTTTGAAAAGGCATAACTGGAAAAATGTCTAAATGTCTATTTTTGCCTCCTCTGCTTCACCCACTTGAAACATTGACATCATACCAAACTCCTACTGAGGCAGAGCCACTCCGAGAGCTGGGGCAGCACAGCTGCTCCCAGCACAAATGCTGGGACAGGAAAAAAGTATCTTTGTGTCCTGGGAGGATGGAGCAGTGCCTGGGGAGGGGAATTCTTACATGGAAATGGCAGCTCTGCCACTGCTCTGTGCTCCCCATAGAAATGACTCAGCAAAGCCCAGGTCAAATCACAGCTTTGCCCTGGCTCAGCTGAGGCAAGAGGCCTCCAGCAGCCCGGGCTCAGCCTCAGCAGCCACACATGGAGTGGTTCTCTCCAACAAAATCATAGAATAGTTTGGGTTGAAGGGACCTTTAGAGCTCACGTGCTCCATGCAATGAACAGGGACAATCCCCCTCAGTTCCACAGCGACTGCAGAGGTGCTGCTACAGCTGACAGCCGGAGTGGGGGGGAGCTGCTGACAGCCCCAGGAGATGCCCCACATCTCCCTGGCCTCGGATCCCGGCGTTCCCTCGTGCCACCTCCAGCGTTCCACATCCCCCTGGCCTCGGATCCCGACATTCCCTTGTGCCACATCCAGCGTTCCACACTCGGGGCAAGATCCCTGCTCAGGACCACCCTGCCAAGCCGGGCTGCCCAGCGCTCTGGTGGCAGGCTGTGAACCCAGGGCAGGGCCAGGGCACCTCTCTGGGTTACTCTAGGGGGTTCAGCCTTGCCTGGAACACAGAGCTCACCTACGTGATGAGTCCTCTTGGCACCCCCAGTGCCCCCACACCCCTCCGGGGCAGCTCTGGGACCTTGGGGTTCCAAATATCAGAGAGTGTTTCAGCTGGGGCTGAGCAGGGCCCTCAGAGAATTTCACTGATGTACAGACGGCAGGAGTGACACCATTCTGTGACGTGCAGGTCTAGGGAGATCCCTTTTATCCTCAGCAACATCAGAATAGTCAACATTTGCCATAAAGTGAAGTTACTGAAAAACTCATTTTAAGGATTACCAAAGACAGCATGTCTGGGGTTTGCTGGTGGTTTGCTTTTTGGGGTTTTTTTCTCTTTTGCTTTCATTGTGGGTTTCCCCCCTTTTTTCCCACAAGTGCTTTTCAGAACACTTGGTTTTGCCTGTTTCCATTTTACTCTAATCTGTCACAGTCAGGAGGACACAGCTCCGTGGACCCCTTAGCAGGGAGGCAGCACTTGATTGTGTCCCCTTCCAGGATCCCCCAAATGAAGCCCCAGGGAAGAGCTGGGGATTTATTTATTTACTTATTTATTTATTCCCAGTTCTGTGGCTCAAGACCAGCACTGAGGGGTGGCAGGGCCACTCCTGAGCATGGGGCTCGTGATGTGCTGCAGGCATGAGGGAGAAGCACCAGGCTCAAAATAAGGTAGGGAACAAATTTATTTATCCAGCCCGAGAAAGCAGTAGTTTCTCCTTTTTTTGTCACATTTTCTCATTCTTTATGTTTTTTCCCTGCAGAAGCCAAACACCCTTTCCCAAAGCACTCAGCAGCCAAATCCCAGGAGCTGCACAGCAGGAACCACACACTGGATGCAGCAGAAAATACTCCTGAGTATCAGAGAGTTGTTTATCACTGCAGCAGGGTTTTCCAGGACAAATGGTTCCCTTAAGCAAATTCCATTCTGATGGCAAAAAAATGGTCAATTTTTTTCCACCATCACACAAGTTAAATATTTTATTTCAAATGCAGAGGTTGTGGTTTGCTCCAGCCCTGAGAGCAGAGAACAGGATGCATTTCCACCCCCTTCTGCTTTCATTCCAATGGGCCTTTTAGGAAAAGACTCCAAGACTTAAATGCTGTTTGCAGGGGAAGTTTAATGGAGTCTGGAAAACCCTCAGGAGCATCTTCCTTTCCTTTGCTTCCAGCTCAGCCAGTCATTCCCTCTTGCTGGAACAGGTCAGGGAGCTCTGGGGCAGCACAGTCGAGGAAGGTTTTCTTGCAAAAACGATCCTGTGGCAAACACCTGGTGGTGTCCAACTGCTCTCCTTGGGCATTCCCACGGAATCCTCCTCAGTCCCGGCGGTGCTGCCTCTCCCGCCCCGGGCTGGGGTCTGCTCCTGGGCCCCGGTGTCTCGGGAGCACCTGTGGGGCTGGGGCTCTGTGGCATGGCTGGAGCGAGCCCGGCCCAGCTGGTCCTGCTGGAGCATCATCTGCACCAGGGGCCCCGTGTGGGTCACGTAGGCGGGCCCAGGAGGCTGCCGGGGCACCAGGGGGCTGGGCAGCCCCACATTGGCCAAGGGCAGCACATCCCCTGGAACCCAAAAACAGAGCGTGAGAGCACAGCCGGGCACTCCCGCCAGCTCCCCTTCCTGGGAAGGATCACAGAGGAGTCCTCTGGTGGAACCAGGGATGCTCCTTGGAGCCAAGAACCAAACTGGGATCAGCGATAGCTTTGCTGTGGCTGTGGGGGCCAGGCAGCACCAAGGGACAGCAGTGCCCATGGCTGCTCTGCATCCAGAGTCAAACAATCCATGGAAGAAACTGATGATATCCCTAATTTCACCTTTGTGCCTTTTTTTCTGTGTTTGAGCGACAACCCCCTACAAGAGGGTTAAATAAAGAACTTTTTACAGGAGAATTCAATTATTTTCCAAGTGTTTTTGGTGACCAGGGAGTTCTGGCTCAGCCTATTTTCCAGAGAGGCAGGACAGACAGTGGGACACCCCCAGCAGAAGGATTTGGGATCCCGGGAGCTGCTCTGAACAGATCCATGGGTTTGATGGTGACAGTGCAGACGTGGGGGCTGCAGCTCTGCACCCAGTGATAAACAGCAGGATCAGACACAAACCAACACAATGAGGCACAAAAAGAGCTGATGTGGAGCCTTTCCCCCACTTTTACGGGCTGCAGTTCGTGTCTTTGTGTCTTTTTAACACGGATAAACACAGAGCCACCAGCCAGGGCTGAGCTGTGGGGCTCGTTCAGCTGGATCAAAGCCTGGGGACAGAACTCCAAACACCCTCGAGGAGCAGCAAAATCTCCCAGCTGCTCCCAGCTAGACCCAAAGGGTGCCAGAGCGTGTGACAGTGAGGCCACAGCCAAAGCAGCACCCCCAGCTCCTCAGCACCCAGACAGAACCGAGCATGGGGCAGGAGCACACTCAAAGGAGCAGGAGAGCAGCTTCTGCTCATCACCACCAAACAAAGCCACCCCCATGTCCTGCAGAGCAGAGATTCAGCTCAGTCCTTCACCCGAGCCACCAACCGTGCAGAGGAGAGGCAAGGAATGAGCATACCGAGATGGTGGAACAGGGAAGGACAGGGGCTATGGGATGTGGGGCCAGCCCACACCTCCCACTGGTGTTTTCCTTGGAACATTCACCTTCCCTGCTCCAAACCAGGTGTTCCCAGCTCCAGGGTTGAAGAGGCTGGCTGAGCTCACATGTCCAGGACAGGAGGACATGTGCATGCAGCAGGAGCAGCTCCCATGTTATTTAATCCTGGATAAACACTGCCACTCACGGGATATTCCTGTAGGCTGGGGTTTCTAAAGGGCCTGGGTGCCCAGTTGCTACAGCATCATCTCACAGGGCAATAAAGGGGTTTTACACTTTCCCAAATGGTGCGAGAAAATAAGCAATGTGATGGATAACACCCCCAGTTTGGATTTCTGATGGTGGGGGAACTTTTGGTGTCAGGAGAAAGTCTGGATACCACCAGCTGAATTTCCCTGTGTGGTTGTGGGTGCTTCGGTGCAAAGAACCTCAGACAAGGCCACAAGATCAGATTTCCCATGTTGGAGAGCTGAGACAGAGGCTGATGGAAATCCCAGACATTTCTCCTCTGACCTTCTCTCTAACTCTTCCCAAAGCAGAAAGCCACAGAAGCCACAGGGAAAAGACACATAAACATCTCCCTGCCGTAGAGCCTGCATCCAGCAGCTTTCCCTGCATTGCATCCCTGGGGAGGCCCCCTCAGGAGCAACTCCTTCACACCAAGAGCGTGACAGGAGAGCCCTGGGAGCTGAGGATGGGAATGCAAAGCACTGCAGAGAAGATGCCAAGGGAAAGCCCAGAGCTGACAACATCTCGGAGCAAAACGAGCTGGGATCATCAGCCACGCTTTGTTATTTTCAGCTTGTGCTTGGCTCCTGGCCTGGAAGTGATTCCAGAGCCCAGGGAGAAAAGGCTCCCCGACATCCCTGGGAATGCCCCACAGCACCTGCCAGGGAGAGCGGCCTCAGCTGATCCCTGGGATCCTGGGAAAGGCTTTCCAGGCACACCTGGCCTGGCTCCCCTCCCACTGCAGGCACAGGATCCTTGCTGCCCCTGCCCTGCCAGGGTTCATCTGGAGCTGTCCACACCGAGGGATCAGCTCAGGACCTGCTGCAGTGGGAAATGCTCCCACACCCCTGTCCCATCCCAACCCCAGCTCAGGGTCTGGCTGAGGCACTGGGGGCACTGGGATGTTCCCTCCAGGCTGAGGCACCTGAGATGAGCCAGGCCCCCACAGCACACAGACATCCCAAAAAATTCAGTTTGGCAGTTTTCACCCTCAGGCATGAGCTGATCCAGAGGCTCTGGAGGACCCTGGGCAGTGGATCCCCTCTGCATTACCTGGAGGATGTAAAAAGCAGCTGCAGCCGTGGTCCTACAGACTGTGGGAGCTCCCAACCTGAGTTGGCAGCACAACACAGGGTGAGGATGGGTCTGAGACCCTGCCCACGGCCACCCAAAGGACACCACCCTGTGCAGCACAGAGCAGCACTGCAAAGGCACCCCAGCATCTGCAAAGACATTCAGTCACTTTGGTGCTCTCTGTCCCAGGCCAGGCTGGACGGGGCTTGGAGCACCCTGGGCTGTGGAAGGTGTCCCTGACCATGGCAAGGGGGAACAAGGTGAGATTTAAAGTCCCTTCCACCCAAACCAGTCTGAGATTCTCTGATCCAGTGCAAAAATCGAATGAAAAAGCCTCCTTTGTGCACCACAAGCTGCCCCCTGCATCCAGCTGTGGCTCAGGAGCAGCCAGAGCAGAGCCAGGAGTCCCTGAGGCCACATCCCCTGGTCTGGCAGCAGGAGCCCTAGGCCCAGCCCAGCCAGGCTGTAAATCAGGCTCAGGGTGCTGGGACACCACAGGAGCCCCTTTGGAGAGCAGAGTGTAAAAGACCCCTTTGCTCAAACAATGACCCTTTTGTGATGCTGAAAATGGGCAAACCCAGAATTTTATAGTTCATTACAGAATTACAATTTCTGTTAGAGTGGGGACACACGTGGCCTGCTTTAAATCCAAATTAACGCTGCTGAGCTGCAAGACACTGACAGACAAAGGTCCACGTTTTTCTAACTCCATCCAAAAAATCACCACCAAAGCCAGGAACAGACAGATACACAAAATATCGTCAGAGAGAACACAGCTTCTCCTCAGCAGCCAGAGCTTAAAGCACCTGTTGAGATCTGCTCAGGCTTTCCCCAGTTTCAGACACAATTATCAATTCACCTCATCAGCAGCTGTGCTCTATCCCTGTCACTGTGTGAGGCTTCATCTGGCTCATTTTCTTTACCTTTTCATGATGGGAATAAAACAAAACCCGAGGCAAAGCCCTGGTGCTAAACCCTTGCCCAATGAATATGTGTGCACACGGGAGCTGAGCAGGGCTGCGCTGAGGGATTTGGTTCCACTCCTCCAGCTGCAGGGTGAGAGATTCTGGGGAATACAAGGAAAAACTCTCCCAGAGGAAGGAGGGAGGGTAGCTTTTCTGAGGGCCATTTGAGCCATAAAGAACCCAGCACTTTGCCTCATGCTACAACTCATGAGTTTAATCCTCAGAGCTGCTGGCAGTGGGACAGGTTTCACACTCTTCTATTTAGAGAGCCTCGCCTGACAAACAGCCAAAGCTGTCGCCTGTAAATCAGGGGGTTCTGACAGGGCCCAGAGCAGGCAGTAAAAGCAAATGGGGGAAATGAAATTACAGGCTGCAGAGGGACCTCTGGGAAAGAATAAGCTTTTATTTTCTGTTTCTAAAGTTCACAGTCATTAGAAATACTTCTCCCTCTGTTCTTTCATTTGTTTTTCAGCCAGTCCTGCTGTCAGGCTCTGGGCCCCCTCAGCTTCCCATTCACTTGGCCTTGGCTGCGTGGTGCCCACGCTCCTGGCTGGGGTGCCCTGGCCAGCAGGAGCCGGCAGATCCCAGGGCTGGGGCAGAGCAGATTCCACAGAGGCTCCCTGTGGCCGGGGCAAGCAGGAGCTGGGCACTCATCCACCCCTGCAGCCCACAGCACCCCAGGCTTGGGGCCAGGGTCCTGCCTGGGGGGAGATCACATTCCTGGGGGAATGGGGCCTTAGGGTGGAGATGGCAGTGTGAGATTCACGGCTGGAGCTAGCCTTAAAGGCCCTTCCCAGCATTAATGACTCTGCAATCTTCCCCTGACAAGGGGTTTTCATTCACACTGGAACAAGCCCGTTTTCCTACAATCAAAGGGAAGAAAACTCCTGCACGACCCAGGGAAGAAGCAGCAGCTGCTGTCCCTCCTGCCCCACAACCTTAATGCTGCATTTTACCTGCTTAGCCTGCACGGCTGGGGGATCCTCAGGACAGAGGCTTCCTGCCTCCAAGGCTCCCCATCCCAGGGTTTTCCAACCTCTCAGCTTGAGCAAAATTAGGAGAACCAAGTGCTCCTCTGACAGTAGCAAAATTCAGACCTTCCCTGTCCTGTACAACTCCACAGCAGTTTGCTCCCAACTCCAGCAGGATTTTAATTTGACCCTCAGCACAAAGATGGAACAGCAATTGCAAAATCAACTACTGGGAACCAAATCAAGCCGATGAAAGGATAAGAGCAACAAAAATCCCCTTTATTCATTCATCTGATTCTACTGTTTGAAGCTCTCCACAAGCTGCTCCCAGGCCAAGCTCCTCCCTGTGTGTGCGGACTGAGGGCTGTGTGATGAAGATGGAAAGAGAGGATCACAGGCTCTGAAAGGGGAGGAGAAGGGACAGATCAACTGAAGAGGCAGCAAGGCAGATTTGGGAAGTCAGGATCCCGTGACAGATTCCAGGGAAGGTGAAAAACCTTGTCTAGGTGCTAGGGCTGCAGTGAAAAGCCAACAGAAGAAACAAATAGCTCAACAAGTATTTTATTCCTATTTATTCCAGGATGGGCTTGATCCAGCACCAGGTGAAGTGGACAAGTGCCCATCCCCTGTCTTCAGAGGGCTTTGGATCCACTGGGAATTGAACCATGGGCTAACTGGGATGGCTGATTAGCCAGTGTCCCACCCCAGGCCCAGGGGTACCACACTCCCAACAGGTGCTGAGGTGGGAATGAATCCCTGTGGATCATATCCCACTTACCCCTCTCCAGAGCAATCACTGCCCTCACCAGCCCCAGGAGCCACGTTCAGATCCCAGGACCATCAACCCAAACAGCCCCAAGTCTGGAAAGTGCCAGAGGAAGAGGAGGAACAAGCACAAGGGTGTCCCCAGCAGTGGGAATGCGCAGACACTGCCTCCCCAGGACACTCCTGGGGACACTCCTGACAACGCTGATGGGACAGAGCAGGAGCCATGGCACAGAACACTGAGCAGTAAGCACAGGAAAGGCGCTGCCTCTCGCTTTCAGGGCAGCTCTGCTCTTTGCAGGCACATCACCAGTCCTTTCTGCACTTCTGGTTCTTGTTCTGACACCGGGGAAGAGAACGCTGACACACAAAAAGGGAAGGTGGGCTCAGGACAGAAATTGCTGGGGCTGCACCCGAGACACTCCAGTGCTCATGCAAACAACCCCAGAATAGCAGGGGTGGCTCCTCAGCTGCTGCTGCTCGTTTGACAGGCACCTAAAGCAGGGAATGTCTGAGCCCAGAGCAGAGGCAGACACTGGGCCAGGCTGCTGCTGCTTCGGCCAGCTCACAGCAATAAGCAAGGGCTCGTCCTGCTGTCAGACGAGCAGCAGAGCCTTGAATTCAAGGCTGCTCAAGCTGCTCACCTCTCCCCAAGCCCAGCTTTAGTCACCTGTTGTTGGGGAAGATGAAATAGGAAAGCCTTACAAATGTGATTACCTGGCAAAAGATGCTGAGAATATGGAAACTATAAGCGAGATTGAAATGAAGATAAGCTTTGAGATATCAAACCCCAGTTACTGAACAACTGGAAAACAATGGTATGGCCAACTGGAGGTAATCCCCCTCTTGATGAAACAATACCCTCTGTTTGCAGACAGGTCCAAGGGTCAGAGCAGACCCTGCCAACTTGGCAGAGGGTCCAAAAAGCAGTTTTTAGGGTTTAAAATATAACCCCGTATGGTAATGTAATGATTCTTATAGGCTGTATGTAAATGTTGTAGGATTTGTAGCTTGTTCTAGATTGGTTAATGAAAGTCAGAATATTCAACACAGAAGATGATTTATTGTATTGTAAATGGAAGCCACCCTCTCTTTTCTTCTCATCTTGGACCCTCTCTCTACTCTCTTGCCTCTCTGACCTGCTTCAGGCTGTGCCTGGCAGCCCCTAGCAGGTCTCCTACACCCTTCACACCCTTTCACAATAAACCCCATGCTCTAAAACCTGACATGGGAGATCTCTTGTCTCCGTCCCAACCATCTGAAACAGACCACCTGCATCCTTCAACTCGTCCTGTGCTCCCCCTGCCCCACATCCCCTCAGCCATCCCAGCACCTCTGCCCAGGCCCCAGCCTGGCTGGGACATGGATAGCAGGGATGTGTCCATCCCTTGGGAGCCATCAAATGGGGAACACCGAGCTGGGGGAGCAGCCAGAGCACAGAAACTCAGGAGAAAGTGCTTGTTTATGTGAAAGCACGAGGAGGCAAATAGTTGACATTAAGCTTTTGGGGAGGCTGTAGGACTGGGCTGTTCCTTTCAGCCCTCACACAAAGGGCCCCTTTTTGTCTCGCTGTAAAACAGAAACGATATTGAAGGGTCTGTGGAATTTCTGGGCATTTTTTCCCCTGGGAGATGCAGTGCCCTGCACTCCAGTGCAGATGAAGCAGGATGCAAAGGGCAAGATGTTCAGAAGTGGCTCCACATCCGCCTCCTGCCCCGCTGCTGCCACAGTCCCCCCAGAATCCTGCCCCGAAAGACCTCAGTGCTTCCAGCATGCACAGGGCAGAGCCTGGAGGTGCCCCCAGGGACCAGGGCTCACAGTTGCCACACCTGGAGATGCTGCAGGGAGCCAGTGCTGAGCCCAGCCCGCTTTGGGAGGGGGACAGCAGCTCCCACCCCTGCCCTGCACAGACACCCCAAAATCCCCCCCTGGGTATCCCTGTCAGTGCTGTCCCAACGCTCCTGGAGCTCTGGGAGCCTTGGGGCTGTGCCCAGTCCCTGGGGAGCCTGGGCAGTGCCCAGCAGGTTTTTAATAACAGAGACTCTTCTGCTTTATGGTTTTTTCTACTTTTGCTAAAATCTCACTCCCTGATCATGGGAAAAGGATTTCTCTGTGAAGGCACTCAGATGAGGAGACATCCAACCCCAACAGCTAAAATGAGTTGAGCTGGCTGAAAGAGAGTTGGGAGGGAAAAGCTCCAGCCTGAAAGTATTTTGCTGGAATAAATCTGCTTTTCAGAGCTGCTGACTTTTTGACAAGATGAAAAACTGGAAAACATCCACTTTGCATCCAAAACCTGATCAGGCAAGAGAACAGAAAACCTCACTTTTCAGAGAAAACAATCCCTCGAAATGGAAAACTTGCACTGTTTGTTTTCATTCTGCCATGAAATTCTCCTCAGCACAGGGAAACATTCCCAGCCAGCCCCACCAGCACGTGGGCTGAGAGGAGAAGTGACAGAAGTGACATCGTGCCCCAGGCTCGACATTCTGGCCACAGGGCTCGGCTGTCCCTGCTCATCCCGGCTGCCTCTGCTCCTGCTGGGGTTTCACATGTTCCCAGACTGGCTCCTGCCGAGCTGAGCTCCCCTCCAGCTGCAGACCCACGGGAGATGTCACTGCCCAAACATCTCCCGAGCTCTGAGCCAGCAGCATTGCTCCGACACAGAATTCCCTGCTCCAGGCAGCTCCAGGCTTTTGGCTTTGCTGCACTCAGCGTTTCAAACCCCAGCCCTGCCTGAGCAGCCTGGCCCTCGGGAATCACAGAATTGTGGAATTGTTCAGGATGGAAAAGCCCTCCAAGATCACCTAGTCCAACCATTCCCTGAGCACTGCCAAGGCCGCCACTAAACCCTGTCCCCAAGTGTCACATCCACAGCTTTTAAATCCCAGGGGATGGAGACTGCAGGCCAGGACAGGCTGTTCATGGCGCAGGAGAGGATGGACAAGGTCATGTCACCCGCAGCTCCCCTGCCCGTGCATGTCACGAACACCCAGCATACACCCCTGACCCACGCCACATTCCCGGGAGGCGCCTTGGCACATGAGCTGTCCTGGACACAGCGTGCAGCAGCAGCAGGGCTGGGACAGCAGCAGGGCTGGGACAGCAGCAGGGCTGGGACAGCAGCTGTTTTTAGCAGGAAGATGCTGCAGGGCTGTGACACCTCCCTGCCACACCAGAAATGTGAGACAGGAACATTCAGTGTCCAACCAGATCTGTCTCGGTTTGTACAATTCACCTTCCATGGGAATGGAACGTCCCCCTGCCCATCCCTAGGAAACCCAGGGTGACCCAGGACGGGCGCCCCAGTCCCTCATTCCTGGACAACAAAGAGAGCATGAGGGCAGAAAAGGAAACCCTGCCCAGACCCACCACCAAAATATAACCCAGGCAGGGCCGGAGCACAGCAGCAGCGAGAGCCATCCTGCACACAGATTATCCCTGGGGACATTTACTGCCCCAAAGGACTCCCTGGAGTGCTGCAGCAGCCCCTCCTCCCCCTGCACCCAGCACAGATCCCTCCAGAGCTTCTGCTGGAGCACCAGCAGCACAGGGGGATAAAAATAAAATTTACACATCCAGGGAAGAAATTCTCTCCAGGAGTTGTGGTTGCTGAGTTCTGGTGGGGGCTGTGTGTTTCTGGGAGCCTCCTGGAATGACCGGAGTGATCTGAGGTCACTTAAAGCAGCTCCTGGATGACTTCAGTTTCCTACTCACTAGCAGGTCCCTGGTGGGTGTCACACACCACAGACCCATTTATCTCAGAAAGTGAAAGCCAAGCCTGGATTCCATCAGCAATGTCACAAACCCAGCAGAGCACTCTCCCGAGGGAGCTGGGGTTTGTGCCTGAACAGCAGCCCTTCCCGGACTAAACCTCTCCCTGATGATGCAGAGCTGGGAATCACTTCTGACAACTGAAGCTGTGAACAGCTCTGTCATCAGGGAACACTCGGAGCACTCGTGTCACCACTTTGTCACCACTCGTGTGACCCTTTTTGTATCTGCCACCAGCAGCCGCTTTCTGTCAGCCTCCAGCTCCACTCAGCACAGGAAACTCTCCCCGTTTTCACACCACACCTCACCAGAAGGGAAAGCAGCATTCCCAAAGTCCTGCAGACAAGCCATGGAAAACCAACCCAAACGATTTCCCAGGACGCAGGGGCTGCTCATGCTCCTCACCTTTGGCTCGGGGACAGCACACGAAGCTGTAGGAACCTGGTGAGTTCCCACAAACACATCTCTGCTCCCCCTGGATCCCCTGCTCTGGCTGAGTCTGAGCCTTTCTTGGAGCCATTGCAGCTCTGACCCCCAGGAACAAACCCAAAGCACAGCTGAACTGGGCTTCTAGACTAAAGGAGGATCCATTTAGATTGGATAAAAAGAAGAAGTTTTTTTACCACGAGGGTGGGCAGCCCCTGGCACAGGGTGCCCAGAGCAGCTGTGGCTGCCCCAGAATCCCTGGCAGTGCCCAAGGCCAGGCTGGACATTGGGGCTGGGAGCAGCCTGGGACAGTGGGAGGTGTACCTGCCATGGCAGGGGTGGGATGATCTTAAAGGCCCTTTCCAGCCGAAACCAGTCTGGATTTTATGATTTCACTGCCACATTTGACGGCCCCAGAGCAGCGCAGGAATGTGACCCAGGACGGACGCAGCGCTCAGCACCTCCCCAGCCCTGCAGCGCCTCCTCCTGCGCCCTTTAGATGGCAGCAGCTTTCTGAAAGCTGTGGGAACACAGGGAAAGGGAAAAAGGATTTCAGGCTGGAGGTCACGAGATTAAAGTGGGTGAGCAGCAGGTCAGGGACAGTGCTCAGAGTGCCCAGACACACGCACAGGCTGGAGGGAGCACGACTGGGGCTGGCCAGCAGCGCCAAGGAAACACAGGAGCACATCCAGAATGACCTGAGGAGCTTTGTGGGCATTTCTGGAGGAATTGTTCATCCTGTCCTGCTGTGCACAGGCTGCTCCATCAGCAGGGCTCAGCCCCGGACACACCTGGGCTGACAGAGGCCACCAGGAGCTGCTCAGGGGGACAGAGGGGCCAGCAGGACACCTGATCTCACGCTGAAACCCTCAGATCAGCCACCCACAGCAAAAACTCTGCTCTGCTTTCCTCCAAGAGTCCCCAAGGGCTTTGCTTGGGGTTCCCTGCATCCCTCACACATTCCTGCATGGAAGCTTTGGGTGTGATTTCCAAGAGACACCAACACCACAGGAGCCTGGACACCAGGAGCACAAGTTTCCCCAGAAATAGGAGTGTCCACCACAAAATTAATTCCTTGCAGCATTGTCCTTCCTGAGCTGTGCTCGAGAAAACCTCACAGTGAATTCCTGTCCCTGGAGAGCAGCCCAGCTGTCCCAGGCTCAGCCCTCCAGCACCCTCTGCCTCCTCCTGCCCCATCTCCATTGCATGGAACACAGAAGTGGAGATCAGAACAATCTCCCCAGGGGTGCAAAGAAGGTAAAAGCCAACAACAGTCAAGCCAAGTGCCCTCCTTCCTAGCCTGCCCTTTCCCTGGGCTGGTAGGAAAAGGATGTCTCGGATTAACACTCCATAAAGTGCTTGAATCCTAAAAACAGAGGCACCCCCAAATGAAAGCACAGACCACTGTGTCCAAGAGCATCCAGAGATTTTTCTTGCCAGCAGGGACACACCCTTGGCTGGAGCTGCCTCAGCAAAAGGTTAATCCCCTCCAAATTGCTGGTTTTCCAGAGAAAAGTGCTGTCCAAGCCATCAGCCACATCCAGACCCTCACCTGTGGGACTCAGTCCTGCACAAGAGGCATTTAACACCTCAGATCACGCACTGGGCCTCAGATACTCCGTATCCAGAGGAGCCAGATCAGGGCATTTGGATCCAATTAGTTTCCCTAATATGCCCTGAAAGGCAGCCAGGGCTGGGGCTGCTCCAGCTGCACACATGGCCTGAGCAGGAAAGGACAAGTCCCTCAGAACATCCTCTGCAGCATGGATTTCCCAACAGTGCTGCTCCTCACTCCAAGAGCAAAATCACTGAAGTTTTCCTGCTCAGCAAAACTGATCCCTCCTCCCTGCAGCAGCCTCTGTCTCCCCTCTCCAGCCCTGAACCATCAAACCACTTTGGGAATTCTCAACAGAGCCCATGGGCGAGGCAGAATAAAATTCCTGCAGAAAGGCTTCCAGCTGCCCCAGACACCTCCTGTGCTGCAGGAACTGCTCCTCTGCCACATCCGAGCTGCAGCCAGCAGACAGGGCTGGCAGGAACAGGAAAGTCTGTTGAATTAGGATCCTTTTTCACAGTCCAGATCCATCCCCTAGTGCTCAGCCCTCATGTCTGGTGAGCAAGCACCAGTGACACAGCAAAGGACAAAGGAGAACTGAGAGATATCCCATTCCTTGGCCTGTGGAAGTCAGGGAAGTTTGTGGAGGCCAGCCAGGATCTCACCCACTGGGGGCTTTCTCTGGGAAGTTCAAATGGATGCGAAGGTCTGGCCCAAAGCCACGCAGAGAAGGGCCCAGGTAAGAAGTGCTGGCCCCTAAAGGATGAGCAGGGCAGACTGAAGAGCACCCACACCCAGCTGCCTGCAGTGCTCACCCCGGGGTAACTTAGAGCAGCTCCAGGTTTCCTTAGGAACAGGGAAAAGCAGTTGGAGCACCTCAGTTCCCTGAGCATGCTGCAGCCCCTGTGTAATGTGACTCTTGGCTGGTTTTCCCCTCTCACGAGCAGAGCAGACATTCCTC
This sequence comes from Rhipidura dahli, assembly GCA_013399225.1. Taxonomy (NCBI): domain Eukaryota; kingdom Metazoa; phylum Chordata; class Aves; order Passeriformes; family Rhipiduridae; genus Rhipidura; species Rhipidura dahli. The sequence continues at coordinate 83,132 of VXAC01000235.1, read as the reverse complement.
CGTTCAGCCAGAGCAGCCAGGGCTGCACTGAGCTCGCCTGGGCCCTGCAGGGTCCTGACTCCAGCCTTGACCACAGAGGCACGGGAGGAAGAGAGGGCCCAGCGCTTCTCCAGCAGGTCCCAATCCAACATCTGCTTTCCATGTTCCCCTGGCAGGGCTCCAGCTGCACACAGCACATCTGTCTGTCTGTCTGTCTGCACACAGCAGGGCCCTCTGTCGGCTCCAGTACTGCTGGCCACCGACCCCAGCAAACCTGGGGAGGGGGGAGTACAGAGCAGCTCCCTGAGGAGCACCCCTCAACCCCTGGGAAAAACCGAGGTGACAAAATGGAGCTGCAGAGGAGCAGGAGGGACCCCTGCCCACAAAACAGGACTGGAAAGCAGCTCAGCCTCAGCTGGTAAAACTCAGCAGAGGCACCCAGAGCATTTTTGCAGCAGCCAGGGGGGACACAGCCCTCCCACCTGGGTAGCAATGCTCACACTGGGGATGGACGGGGCTGGAGGGTCCAGGGAAGCTCCACAGGGAGCCAGTCCCACCCTCAGTGCCTGGGGCAGGACTGCACCCTGGCAGGTTGGTGGAAAGGCTCCTCCACCTGCCCCTGGGCTGGCCACAGAGCGGGGCTGAGGCACAGCCCCACCCCAGGCAGGGGTCACACGAGCAGAGATGCACCGAATCCCTAACTGCCAGGAGGAAGAAAACGTGCAGGGAAATTCAAACCAGCCAGGATTAAATTACAGACTCCATAATCGCTTCATTATGCCACAGAGTGCAGCCCTCACTCCCCACACCCAGGCGAAGGCATCGCACACCCCCAGCAATGCTCTGACCCTGCCCATAGCAGCCTCACCTGGGCACAGGCCCTCGAAGATGCCCACAAAAGGTTTTCCCGTCCATGTCAAGTAGTCAAATGCATCCTTCTCTGATGGCTCCAGGATTTTCTCTAAAAAACTCATTTGTCCACCGAATCTATATAGTGGAGGTACAAAGCAGACAAATCAGCAGGGGCCACGAGGTTTTTTTCCTTTGTTCCGCTTCAGGGACAGGCCAGGAGTGCGAGGAAAATCACTCTGTGAAAGGGCAGAGTCCATAACGGAGATGGAGGAGCCCCGCAGCTTTACTGGAATAAAGGGACAGTGCACTGGGGTGCATTCTCGAGGTTTTGGAGGGCACAGTCTCCTTTTATCCCCAACTCCGGCCGCGTGTTTCTTTCCTTTCCCCGGGCTGAGGCAGCGGGAGGGCACGGCCGCAGCTGCGTCCCCCGTGAGCCCGTGTGGCCACGCCCGGGTCAGGCTGCCCGGGCTCGGCAGGAGTTCCCGCGGCCCCATCTGTCCATCCCCCAAAGCTCAGGGGTAGAGAGAGACATCGGGACCTATTTCAGAGACATTCACACCCCTTTCTCCCAAAGAGCCCTCGAGCTCTTTGTACAGAATCGACGCCCGCGGGCCCTGCAGGGAGCTGCTCCGATCTCCTGCAGAGCTGCTCGGTGCCCGCCTGCCTGCCTCCATCGGCACCGAAAGCTTTGGAGTCTGCCTTGAAGTCCTGGATCCTGCACAAAGGCTCTGCGGAGCACAGGCAGGCCGCAAAGTCGCGGATTCTAAAGAAAAGCCGCGGCTGGCGCTGGTGACACATTTCAGGCCCGTCCTCCCACGCTGTGCGGGCCCTAAAGCCGGGTTCTTACGGAAACTCCCCAGCCCGTCCATCCAGGGCCCGTCCCGGCATTCACACTCCCAGTCCAGGCTGCCTGCACTGGGCTTGGGATGCTGATGGGCACTGGGACAGCTGGGCTGACTGGGGGCCGGGCAGAGGGCACAGAGCGGGGCCGCAGACGATCCCTGGATCTCCCTCCCCGTGCCCTCTCTCTGGCTGCTGATTCCCAGACTCAGCTGTCCCCTCCCTTCTCCCGGCCCCTTCCTCGTCTTTCTCCTTCCAGTTCCATGCCCCTTTTCACACCCGCAGTACCTGGATGCGGCAGCCAAGGTCGGAGCGGGGCAGGTTCTGCTGGAGCTGAGGCCCGGGACACGCCCAGGAACGCGGCCCGTGCGGGGTGTGACAGCACAGGGACAACACAGGAAAAGAACAGGGACAGCACAGGGACAACACAGGGACAACACACAGCACAGGGACAACACAGAGACACAGCACAGGGACAACACAGGGACAGAACAGGGACAATACAGGGACAACACACAGCACAGGGACAACACAGAGACACAGCACAGGGACAACACAGGGACAGCACAGGGACAGAACAGGGACAATACAGGGACAACACAGAGACACAGCACAGGGACAACACAGGGACAGCACAGGGACAGAACAGGGACAACACACAGCACGGGGACAACACAGAGACAGCACAGGGACAGCACAGAGACACGGCACAGGGGACAACAGAGAGACCGCACAAGAGACAGCACAGAGCACCCCCAGCCCCGTTTAAGGTTCAGCGGAGCCCCGGCCCGGCTCCTGGAGGGGCTTTCATCCCCCAGGGCCTCTTCCCCAGTCAGTGCCACCAGCTGAGCCCAGCCACCCCCGCACGCCTCTAAAAGGAGTTTTTAAGGTCTTGGGGAATTCCCGCTCTGCTGGGTTCCAGCTGGATCAGCCAAGGGGTTGGTTTGAGGGCTCCCAGGGTAGGGGCACTCTGTGCTTATTTCCATAGGAAACCAGCACTCATGGATCAGCACTGTTTGTGTATCACCTCACAGATCCTTCTAAAGATTCTGCTTTTATCTCCATGTATTTTAAAAACCTGCAGCCCAGCCCCAGGAGCTGCTGGAGCAGAAGTTGGATCCAGAACAGATCCCGCCTTACACAGAAGATCCTCAGAGGGAAAGGTTTTGCAAGACGGCGGTGACCTCACAGAGGCTTTCTGCACAACGCCTCGAGGAAGCTTCGATTCCTCCCAGAGCTTCCAATTTGCTCCTTACGGCAAATGGCAGGAGAAGAGGGGTCTGTGGGAGGAGCCCGGCCACCAGGGAATTCGAGGCTTTCATCTTGTCCCCGATCCTCCTTCCCTGCTGCAGTGCCGGGCTGAGGGTGCTCTGCCCAGAGCTGCTGTGCTTGCCCTCCTGGTCCCTGCAGGGGGACAGGAGGGGACAGGAGGGGAGCAGCACCCCCCCGGTCTGTGCCGTCCCATCAGCTCAGTCCCCTGCGGGCACAGAGCAGAGTTTTTCCAACTGAAACCCGGAGCCCTCCTGGAAGGAGCTGATTTTCACCTGCGGCAGGTGGGCGAGGGCTCCCTGTGGGACCCGGGCTGTAATTCCTGACCCGCCTGGTCAGGAACGGGACGGGATTTGGACGCTCGCTGTGTCTGGATTGAGTCACGTCTCTGGCAGGAAGCAGCGAGTTTGGGAAGTGTGTAATGGAGCCTCTCGTGCCACGGGAACCTCGGGGGATGCCTGGTCGGAGGGAGGGGAGGCTGGACCACCCAGGCTCTGCCTGTCCTCTCCCGAGCCACGGGACAGGGCTGGCAGTGCCCAGAGCCCGGAGCTGCCGCCCTCCCGCAGGGTCACCCTGGGGGCGGTGACGGGCTGTGACCCCTCCGTGTCCCCAGAGGAGGGGGGAACAGGAGATAAATCTTTATCGTATTTGGGGGCAGATTTCCATAATCGCAATCCTGAGCAGTGCAGTCAGCGAGCAGGAGGGGGACGCCCGCGGCAGGGGCAGAGGGTGGGAGCTGGAACGGGCTGAGATGGGACAACGTGGGAGGATGGTCCCAAAAAAGCCGCAGGAGAAAGCAGCAAATTCCAGTGAGCCGAGGAACTCCACCCAAGAGAACCCCAGGAGCAGGGCTGATCTGTACCCTCTCGCGGGTGGACAGAGTTTGGGGGTCACGAACTGTCCCCATATCCAATCCCATCACTGGCAGCTCCTGGGCATGGCCTGGCACCTCCATCCATCTTTCCAGGGAGCCCGGGAGCTCCTGCAGCCGAGCCCCTGTGGCGGTGACAGTCCCTGTTTGCTCAGAGCACCGTAAATAAAGCGGCTTTTGGCCAACACTCGGGGCCGAGTCCTGCTCCGGGCCAGGAGTTTCAGCGCTGAGCTCACTCCTGTCCCAGCCCCAGCGCGTCCCCGCCCTGCGCTGGGAGGAGCAGGGATGCAGGGAATGAGCGCTGGCGGGTGCACCCAGCTCAGGGACAGAGGGAGAGGACAGGAAAAGGGGTCAGAGCTGAGGATGGGGTTATTCCACCTGAAAAACTGCAGATTTCCTGCTCAGGGGGTGCTGGTGGCCCATCCCAGAGAGATGAGAGTGGAGTGGGGCCGAAGGGAACAGCTCCCAAGGGAGGTCTGAGCCCCACAAGGCCGTGCTAAGGAGAGCAGGAGGAGGCAGGTTCAGGCAAAAAGAGGGTTTTACTCGGTGTGTGGCTGCTCTGGGACAGGCTGGGAACAGCTCCCCTGTGGGCTGAGTTTGTCCCGCTGTCGGGGCCAGAGAGAGCTCAGGGAAGAGGCTTCCATCGGGATGAGGTATCTGTGCTCATGGAAACACCCCTGCCCTGAGCAGTCCCTGCCCTGGGAGAGCCCAGCCCTGCCCAGGAGGTGCCAGCACACCCTCTGTCCCTTCTGGGAGGCTCCGTGCTCTGTGCTGGCATCAGCCCAGCCTGGAGATGCCCAGGCTGCCCGGGCAGCACCAGGAGCTGATGCCAGAGGGTTCCCCAGCCCCGATGGACAGAGCAGTGCGGTGCTGAGAGAACACATCCAGGAGGAGGAGAAGGATTCCAGGAGCTCCCTCTGGTTCAAACATTCCTGGAAATGAATAATCCCTTCCTCTGGGAGCCCCCTGTCCCAGGAAGAGCCTTGCTCTGGAAAAAGCAGCATGAGGACAACCTGAACCAGCACAGCTCCAGGCTGTGCTCTGGCAGGACAGGGAGCCAAGGCCACTCCTGGTGTGACACGGATCCGGCCGGGCCCGGCCAAGCTCTGCATCACTTCCACCAAATCCCTGTCCCTGCAGAGCCGGATCTGTCACACAGCCGGACACTTGGCATGGCTGCAGCATCCTCCTCCCTGGGGCTGGGCTCCTTTCCAGATGCCTTTGGGATGTGCCAGGAGGGTGGAACAATTTCCAGGATTATTGTTTACAGCCAGAGGTGCTCATTCCATGAGGGATACACAGGGAAATGCCTGTGGGGCCACCTCCGAGTCATTCCTTGCCCGGGATCACATCCAAGAGCTCTTGTCTTACCACAGTCCCAAAAAATCCCTTTCCATCCAGCATGACCGGCTAGCACAGCCTCACTGCCCCCACCCATGGGCACATTGGCCTCGTCTCCCATCCTGTGTGTGAGGACAGAGCCTGGCCTTCCACCCCACTTTTGGGATAAAAGGCTCCTGCTCCATGGCTCTGGCACTGGTCCAACAGTGAACCCACAGTGACCTTCCCCACAAACCCACAGTGACCTTCCCCATTGCCAGCCAGGTGTTCCCCAAAGATCCCATCCCAGGGAGCAGAGGCAGACCCTTTCTTGGGAGGTCAGTTTGTTTATGGTTTATCTGCACAGCCCTGGCACATGTTTGTGTTGGTGGGAAGGAGAGGGGCAGTGAGGAGACACCGAGCTCCAACTCCAGCAGTTAAATATTAAAAGTAATTTCTATCCTATTCTGAGACAAACAGGCCCTTTGGGGGTGGTTTGTCACACCGGGAGCTGGACACACCAAACCCACCTGCTGAGAGCTCCTGGGACACTGGGATTCCTTGGGTGTGGGGGGTGTCCTGAGGGCTCCATGGGGTTAAAATGAAGTGGATTTGACTTCACCTGTATGGGGTTGGTTTAAACAAATGGACAAAAGTTAAACTGGTTAACTGAAATCTTCTTCTGTGGATGTCAGTGACTGACACTGTTCAGCAAATACAGGTCATGAATGGCAATAAATTGCAATAAATTCCACATCTTGCAGTGTCCAGGCAGTGCTTCCATAGCTTGGATCCACATCCATGCTTTAAATTCCCTCCAGACACCAAGAACATCACCGTTTCCCCTCACAGCTGCTGAGTCCTGCAGACCTCCAAGGTTTCAGCCCTTGAGTTGTGCTCATTTTTTATTCCCTTTCCTTGAAGGCCCTGACACCTCCCCGGCTCCGGCGGCTCCCGGCTGGATGCGTTTGGGCGTTGCTGAATCACATTTAAGGAAAACAGCTCAGAGTGTCCCACACACGGACCCGGCGGCTGCCAGGGCTGCGTGCAGCAGCCAGATCTTGGCTTTTTGTTCGGAATGACACAGGAAAGACGGAATGTCTCCCCACCGACCCCGGGAAGGGTCACACAGATGGCTTCCAGGCCCGGCAGAGGTTTAGGACATGGGATAATTCCCGTGCACATGAGCTGTGCTGCTTCCTCTTGTGTAACTACAGGATTTTTGCAGCTGGAAGTCAGAGGTCCTGCGGCTCAAACCATGAGAGCAGAGCCTAGAGCTTTGCCAAGAGGGGCCAGGGCTGGAATTTCCTCCTGGTACATATTTAGAGCGGGAGAGACCTGAGCTGTGGGTTCACATCTGGGGCTGTGGATGCTCCCAGCCGGAGGAGGACACTCAGGAGGCAGAGCTGGGAGTTATTCCCTGAGGGAAATGCGAGGCTCCCACTGCTTCCACACCTTTGGGTGTTGTTGAGCCTCAGTTAAGCAGCCACCAAAGTTCAAAATCTGTGCAATCCATCCCACATCCATGGGCAATCCCAGCGACACGCCTTCCTCTCCCAGCCTCGCAAAGGCCATCCCAGAACAGGGAAATCTAGATTTCCAGGGAAATCTGCCTTCTCTCAACCAGATTGGCACAGGTCAAGGTGGAGCCAGGCAGTGACAGCCAAACTCTGCAAGCTCCTCAGGCTCCCTTGTGGATCAGCCCAGGGGATCAGCCCAGGCAGGATCATTTCCTGGGGAGCATTTATTAAATCACAGCTTATTCCCTAAAATTGGGGCAGTCCCGGGGGCTGTTGGAGGAGCCAGCCCAGGCAGCCAGTCCCCCACACACACAGAGCTGGCAGCAAATTCACTTTTTACTGACTTTTTCCAGCTGCAGCGGTTGCTCACACCCCCTGTGACACCAGAGCAGTGAATCATGTTCCCGTTTTATCCCATCACATCCCGCTCGCCCTGCCCGGCCCCAGCGCAGCGGGAGGAGCCCTGGTTTTGGTGGCTGTCCCCTCTTTGTCACCGCTCTGGAGGCGCGGGCCAGGCGGAGTGGCCGGGGTGGCGCCGGGGGGTGACCCCTGCCCACCGCGGTGCCGCGCCCGCGGGCTCCATGCCGGGAGTTGTTTCCAACGAGCCCGTCCCGAAAGCTCTCTCTGCTCCATTTTAAAAGTGTTATTTAATTGTTCCTTGAACAAAAGCGTAAGGGCTCCCTCTGCTGCCACGCGGGTTTGGACGGGAGAGGGAGTGAATGGAGAGGAAGGATCAAAGTCCGGGCAGAGGCCGGAGGGACCCAGGGCAGGGGCAGCCCAGCTGTGCGCCTCCAGATGTTCGCTGCTGCTGCCCTCAGACGCCAGGGCCGTGGGGATGAGGAGGTTTTGTCCGGGGGCTCGCTGGTTTGTTGTCCTCTAAAGGCTGACCAGCCTGGTCACACCCCAGGGGATGCTGCCCTCCCCACCCTGCTGCAAACGGAGGAAAATCCCACAGGGATGTTCCAGGTCCTGCATTTTTCTCCCGCTGTGCTGAGGGTTTGGGGTGTCTCACGTGCAGCAGCTGCAAAAGAGCTTGGGGAGGTCAAGCAGAGACTTGGGGCATCTGATCCCCCCAATGTGGCTGGGGGAGCCTTGTGAAGGCTCCACATCCCAGAACTCTAACCTGCATCCAGTCCTGGCCACTGTCCTGCCTCAGCTCCCAGCTCAGTCCCATACTCTGTGTGTCAGGGATGGAGCAGGATCCAAGCATCTCCATCCAGTCCAGTCCTAATTAAACCAAGCTTTTGGGCAATTAAAACATGAGGAATGAAGGGCTCAGAAAAGGGGAAGGAATGGTTCTTCCCTCATCCAAAGAGATTTTAGGTGAGGGTTTGGTGGGCTTGTCACCTCCAGTGGGCTCTCAGGTGCTGGGAAGGAAGTGTGGGAGTTCCCAAGATCAGAGGTGATACAAATTCCTTTGCAACAGGGTCTGGATGTGAAGGAGGGCTCCAGCAAGAACAAAACATAATCCAGGTGAGAAGAAACCGAGGTGAGTTTAAAGCTTAGAGGAGGGGGGACAGGCGACAATCGCTGAACGTCCCACTGAGGGAGAGGATCTCCCTGAGGGGCAGAAGTGACACAAACCATAAAACAGGGCTGGACCCAACAGGGGTGCCCTCGGTAGGAAAGGGTGAGCAGCAGCAGAGCCCTCTCCTGCTCTGGAGTCACAGCAGCAGCAGCAGGGAGAGTGTCCGTGGCACAGAAGCTGAGTGACTCACAGGTTCCAGCCATTACTATGGAGTTGTTTACAGAGCGCTTTGGGACGGAAAAAAGGGAGGAAAAAACGCTACAGAGCTCACCCAGAATGAATGGAATGGAAGGAGGTTGGTGACACAGGGAGGGATAACTCAGAGGAACAACCCCGCAGGCCCAGGAGGCTTCCAGGAGGAGCCCCGGAGGGCTCAGGGAGGAGCTCAGGGAGCTTTAATCCCCTCACTGCTGTTTCTCCCAGTGCCGGATGGGTGGGACGTGGCAAGGGCGATCCTGGTGGTTTTTAAGGATTCTTGGAGGAATGTGAGGAACAACAGAGCAGAAAGCCTGGGAAGCTCTCTGGGATTAGAATGTCCCGATGCATCCCAGTGAAGTGTCAAAGCTCAGGGCCAGAGAAAGCACTGCCTCTGTCCCTGAATTCCAGCACCTTCCCGGGCATCCAGCACCCAGCAGCTGCACAGGGGGAGGGAGGGAGGGGACAGGTCCCCACTGTCACCCAACAGCGACAGCAAGGACCAGTGTGAGCACCCCAGCCAGCCAGGGTGCCCAGGGCCTGCTCCATCCCAGCTCCTCGCTGGCCCATATCCCAAGGACTCCAAACAGGGCTCTGCCTGTGAAATGAGGATAATCCTGAGCCCACCTTCCAGCTGTGCTTGCAGCACCCGAGCTGTATTTCCTATTTCAGAGCAAAGAGTATATTACTATTACTATTATTATTATTATTATTATTACTACTACTACTACTACTACTATTATTATTACTATTACTATTATTACTATTACTATTATTACTGTTATTGCTCCTGGAGAATTTCTGCTCTGTAAACCCTCCACGTTCAGCCCCCACCCAGGGCTGAGGTGGGGCCAGCACTACTCAGCTGATGCTTCAGAAATTGGCTCAGAGTGGAGTCCTGGGCCTGGTGGAGAAAAGCACATTCAGAGAATTTCTCTGCTCTGAGGCAACTCCCACTTCCTGCTCCCCAGGAAACCCCAGCTCACAGCAAGTGAGAATCAAACCAGACTCACACCCAACTGCAGCAGAGATAAGAAATTTGGTTCTGATCCACAACAGAAATGCAATAAACTGCCAGTTTCTCAGAAGCCAAAAGCCTGAATATTTGCCAAAAGCTAAAAATAACCCAAACAGGGCTCTATTTAAAGGCACCTACTAAGAAATGCCTCTGCCCTTGGTTAAATAAACTGCATCTTCCAGAAAAGCCCGGTTTTCCAGGAGTCTGGGGGGAGCTCTGGCAGTAGGTGAATAAACATGAAGTCCAAAACTTTTAACACATTTTCAAAGCAGCAGCTCGTGGCTGGAACTGTGCCAGCCCCTCGGTCCAGCAGCAAGCAGGGGCTGGAGCAGGAAGCATTCCCGTTCCTCCCTGCAGGACCTGCACTTGCACATCCCCATGTGGCTGCTGAAGTGTCTCTGCTCCAGGGCTTGACTGGATTTGGCCTCTTTACACTGATTCCCAGGAATAACTGAGCCCTTGGATGTAAATGGGACTGAAGTTCCTCTGGTGGGGCACTGAGCACTCACAGGGGTCTGGGCACGGGGCACCTCTGAGTGCCCTCAAAGGAAAGGAGCCTTGGAGTGACATCGACTTCAGCTCTGCATGGTGACAGCTCCAGCAGCCTGGGCAGTGTCTGCCAGGGAAAGCTCTGCCAGCCCTGGGTGGCAGGAACTGTGCCAGAGCTGGAGGAACAGCGCTGTTTAAATGGACAATAAACCCCTGCTAAAGGCACCTGACAAGGACATGGGGTACAAATGAAGCTGAGCCATGAACCACAGAAGGGATGTCAGGGCTGGTTAAACAAAGCAGTATTTTAATTTCGAGATTTTATAAATAGGTATTTACAAAAGGAAGGTATCAATCCAAAGAGTTAAACAAATGTACAGCTCCCAGCAGAGCACAGGGAGAGGAACCAGGTTAATGCAACCCCGCAATTCACAACACCCAGGAGTCAAAAAGAAACCACATTCTTCATTTAAAACTCCTCACCCAGAATGTTCAGCACCCACTGCTGTGGAGCACAAGCTCCAGGGACAGAGACCCATGAGAAGGAACTGACCCCTGTGCATGGATGAGCCCAGCTACCCCACTGAGCCCTGCAAGCCATGACCCCACAAAAGGCTTTTCCCCAGCTCAGAGCCTGTGGGGAGCTTAAGGACAACACAGGGCAAGGACTGCAGGAAGGGAGCACCCCACCAGTGCCAAGGTGGGGCATGCCCCCCCATGCCAAGGGAACTGCTGGTCACATCCCCCATGCCCTCCTGGCCTGAGGAAAGGCCCTGCGGCCCCAGTGTCCCCTCCAGCATGCCCCTCCAGCATTCCGGCCTCGGTGGAACAGGTCAGGAAGGCAGGGGCCACTCTCCCAGCCCCTGGCTGGAACTGGGGCACAGCCTTCCCTGGAAACTGCAGGGATTCCCACAGGTCCAGGGGTTTGTGCTGACATTCCCCAGGCTGTGGATGCTTCAGAAAACCAGGGCCTGCTCGCAGGTCACTTTCTGCAGCTGCCATGAGATTTCAGTGATCTTCCCACCAGTTCCATTTCCTTCAGATGCCCCTCAGTGCAACCACTCAGTGCCATTCCAGTCACACAGTGAGGGATGCAGGGCCAAAAAGTCACTCCCTAAACTGTAACAGAAGCAGCAACAACGTCCGAGAGCAAAACCTGTCCACAACTGAAACTACCTGAGGCACCAAGTGCTGAAAGAGCAGGAGCGTTCCCAAGGCTCAGCTTGTACAAGGCTTCCCTGAAGTATCTCCAGCAAGCTTCTCTTAGCTCATCCAGTAGTTCTAAACCTATGAAACCCACTCAGGATATCTTTTGATTAAAAGTTTAAGAAGATTAATTCTCATTAATCAACCTAAAGAAAGGACTTAAACACAAACTGCTAGTGGAAAACGGAATATAAGTTTCCAGAAGTATTAACCTCAAGTCTTGCACAATTTATTTACTTCTTTTGATTCACACCTTGTGTGCAGCTCCCAAATTGGTCAGAGCAAACTTCTCTGTTGGTCACTGCTGGGAATCCAGCCTGTCCTGAGGCTCCCACCACGCTCAGGATGCTGCTTGGTCCTCTGTAGCCATGGTCTGCAGGAGGCAAAATCAAAGAGGGCAGGAGAACTCTGTGAGTCACTGCTGGGATTTGGGGGCAAAATATTCATTTCTGCCAGAGCCTGGCCTGGGCCTCTGGGTAACTCCTGCCAGGGTAAAAGAATTCAGGAGCAAACCAAGAAGGAGATGGGCCCAGCACAGAGTGCCCAGAAAGGTCCATCAGTGTCTGAGCTGGGGAAGAACAGGTGGGTGGGAGTGGGAAGGAACACAAAGGGCAGTAGCAGCCCCTTCAGCCAGGAGTGTTATTTCCAGCAGCCATATTCCAGTGATTCCCAAGGCATTTATCCATGGCACCAGCCAGCAGTGCTCTGTGCCTAAACCAGCAGGGCTCAGGCTCCCCAGGCTGCAGCGTGGGAAGGCTCCCCCTGCACAGGTCAAACACCACCTTTTTTCTGCAGCCACCCTTGTTCTTCCCAGGGATTCCAAAGCCCTGGACACCTCACCTGCCGCAGGAACTGCTTCCCAAGGTAGCTGGTTGCCATACTGGTCAGGTTCTTCCTGCTGCCCACCTTACACCTGATGTAGCCATAGAGGTTGGCTCCCTGCAGCACCACCCCCATCACCACCACTGCCTGTGACAGGGAAAATGAGTCAGCAGCTGTCACCTCCCAGCTCAGACAGGGCCAGATCCACTGTGGAGCTCAGGAAGGGACTCACCAACCACTTCACTTTGAAAGAGAAGAGAGCACTGAAGGCAAAGATCACCCAGATCATTGGGCAGGTGATCAGGCCTAGCCAGAAAATCCGGGACTCTGCTTCAGATGAGGTTTTACCCCCTTGTGCTGACACCTAGGAACAGAGAGGAAATGGAAGTGATCAGGCTACTCCATCCTACAGATCCCATGTCCTTAAAACAGGGCAGAATCCCCACACTCCCTGGGATTTCCCTCCATACAACAGCTTCCAAGATTAGTTTCTACATCTAAAGACATCTCTGCAACAGAAAATGTTTCCATTTAAGGGACTCCTTTCAATTTTCTCCCAGAATCACTGGAGGCAGCAGCATCAAAACCTCTTGGAATGCCTGGGGCTAAAAGGGTAAGTTTGGGAAAAACTATGTTTCCTGCATGGTTCAGTTACAAAGCATAGAAACAGACAAATTTCCATAACCACCAATTAACAGGGGGTTCATAAACCAGAAACAATTTCAAGATTAGAACAAAATCCTTTACCTTCCTGGCTTCAAACACCCAGTGACTTCTGCCATCATCATCTACCTGGTTCCACCAGCGAAGGCCAACCATGAGCCTCCCTGTGACGTTCTGAAAGAGAAGAGAACCTGTGAGCTGGGTCATTTTGTGGGAGAGGCACAAATAAATTCCTGGTTTTGAGACATGAATATCAGTGTCAATTACTTTTATACAGCAAGGCAAAGAAAACAAAAATCACGAGAGCAACTCACCTTTACAGCCCAGAAGTCACAGGACAGGAGGAGGATGATGGTCACCATGCAGGCAATGAAGCTGCTGGTTAGGAGCTCACAGAGCAGATAAACAACTATGGCACTGACTCGGAAGAATAAGTGGAAAAATGATGCCACGGGGTGCCTGGAATGAAGGACAGGACAGTCACAGCTCCTGCAGACAAGTGACATTGCCAAGGGACCTGCCAGCAACCCACAGGACAAGGGTCAGCACTGTAACAGGAACCCAGCGTGCCAAAATATGGGAAATAACTGCCTGGAAGCTGACCCGAGGAACACACATTCCACATGCAGAGACAGCCCATGTGCAGGCAGGACTGGGGGTGGGAGGAGACAGGCAGCTTTACCTGGTATTCTGTTTAGGGTGATTTTGGGGATAAATTTAAAGAGGTTCTGACAGAGAAACCTCCCCTGAAGGAAAGATCTCATTTCCAGCACAGCAGATTTGCCTTTCTTTGTGATTTCAGAGAATCCCAGAATGGGTTGGGAGGGACCTTAAAGTTCCCCTGGACCCAACTCCTGCCAAGTTCCTCTGCAGCTGCCAGGTCAGAAAGGAGAAGGGCAGAGCCAAGGCCACCACGGCACGAGGGGACGGACACAGGTCCCTGTGGGATTTGGGCACAACAGGGAAGGAGCAGCTGGACTGAGCAGGCCAGGACATGGAGAGAGCAGGGCACAGAGCACACCTGGGAACAGAGGCTGGGGAGGAGATCATGGACCAGCCCAGAACCAGCCCCTGACACAGCAAGAACCCCCCTTACATAGAGCTGTAGTTCCCTTACACCCAGGAGTTAAACAGAGGTTAAGTGTAAGGGCACCCAGAAGCAAGAAGGGACAGTTCCACAAATCCCAACAGGGCTTCTGGAAGTGGAGCTCTCCGTTATCCAGAAATTACTCTCCATTACTTCCACATAAATGAAGAAGGGATCAGCCATTACATGCTTTGATATAACATAATAATCCTTCCTTCGTTCCTTCCTCGTGGCTCTGCCTGGAGCTCACCCAGGAAATCCCTCTGTCACCACTGACCTTATTTTTGACTTTTTGGATCTCCTGGATACATCATCATCTGCATCAAAGAGAGACACATCTTCAATGTCATCACTGCTGTCCTGAAGGGAGGAGCAGAGGCAAAGGGTTACAGGAGGAAAATGAAACCATTCTCAACTTCAACCTAGGACAGCGCTGATTACCCAGAAAATCACAGAGGCAGCTCAGGATCAGAATTAATTGGGGAAGAACGTGAAGGTTTAACCACATACCAGCCTACACTGTGATCTGAGAAATGATCACCAGGCCTCGGTTTTGGTGAGCTGCGCCTGGTCTGAGCCCCCCTGAGCTGGGCAGAAACTCCGTGCAGGGAGCCCCTGGTTTCAGCAAACAGCCTCTGAACTCGTTCTTCCTGCCTGAATGGCAACCCAGGTGGGACAATATCTCTGTTCCGGAGCCTTCCAAGAGTCACTGCCCGAGGCCGTGGCGAGGAGGGAACACTGCTCTGAGAGAAGCCGCTTCCCTGCGAGCGCCTGCAGAACCCGGGATGCCCCGTGAGCCCGCAGAGCTCGGCGTGTGCGTGTCAGACACCGTCGGACTCGGCTGGGCAGCCGGGCGGGGGCCGCTGCTACGGACGGGCCTGTGACGGCAGAAGGCGCCTCTGTGGTCAGGCTCCCGCTCCGGTCCCAATCGCGGTTCTATAATCCCTGCCTAGGCCCCCGCCCCAGTCTCGGTCCCGAGATCCCGCTCCTATAACCCATGCCGGAACCCCTGATCCCAGTCCCGATCCCGATCCCAGTCCCGATCCCGATCCCGATCCCGATCCCGGTCCCGGTCCCGGTCCCGT
>VXAC01000235.1:46632-68269 GCA_013399225.1 Rhipidura dahli | reverse complement strand
GGACCAATCGCGGCGCGCTCCGCTTCGTGACCCCTCCCGGGCGCCCCGCCCCTGCGCGTGCGCGCTGGCGGGCGCTGGGCGCGAGACGTGGCCCGAGCCGTGTCCGGGGCCGCGCGCCGCTCCCGGCAAGCGCCCTGAGGGGAGGCGGGGGGGACGGGGAGCGGCACTGCCTGAGGGGCCCGGTCTGGCCCTGACCCCCGGACTGCCTCCGGTGGAACTCAGTCAGCCGTCTCCCAGGTCATCGGAGGCTATTGCCTCATAAAAACTCAATTTACTTTTTAATAAGGAGAAGTATTTATAAAAGAGGTTATTGCCGCTTTTTAGTAGTGTCTTGCTCCTTTCTGTTCACCGTGGGAAGCATGCAGCCTTTCTGCTGGAATAGCGACACTTGAGCTATGAACAGCACTCGGATAAAGGCACATTCTGCTCACAAACACCTGTCGAGCTGTGCAGGCAGAGCTGCTATGGCACCACAACAGGCGAATATCTGCACTCTGGGGAGGGCAGGGACCACCTGAGTGACCCCTGATTACACCAAAACTACCACAACTCGCGTTGGGTTGCCACCCCTGTGCCCAGTTCTGTCTGCTCGCAGGTGTATCGCGTCCTGCACGGCCCAGTTGTCACAGGTTGTGTCCTGTGCCAAAGTCCAGCTGTACAGAATTGCTCAGTTTACTTCAAAGGTGAATAATTAAGGCACTAAGTCTGACAAAGAGTTGATAGAATCATTAGGAAGGAATTGTTCCCTGTGAGGGTGGGCAGGCCCTGGCACAGGGTGCCTAGAGCAGCTGGGGCTGTCCCTGGATCCCTGGCAGTGCCCAAGGCCAGGCTGGACACTGGGGCTGGGAGCAGCCTGGGACAGTGGGAGGTGTCCCTGCCATGGCAGGGGGGCACTGGATGGGCTTTAAAGTCACTTCCAACCCAAACCATTCTGTGATTCTATGAGAAACAGCCCCCCCTCAGTTACATCTGTGACTTCATCTTGCCACAGGTTAATTCCCTTCCAGGCCAGCTTTCCCTGTGCCGAGATGAGCCAGAGCCGATCACAGCAGGGCTTTGGGGCTGATCTTACACCACCGCCTTTGCCTGTCACCCCTCCCGAGTACCGCAGCACCCACAGCCGCAGGGAGGTGCTGATTTATCCACTCCGGGCTCAACGCAACCCTCTGATCCTCCTCACTCCGTCACGGCCAGAAAGGAATCAGCTTTACCGTGATGTTTTTCCGGCAGGCTTTCTTTAGAGACGTTTTCCCCGGGGGGCTGTGACCCAGGTTCGGTAGCCGCAGTGGGGCTGGGCCAACCCTGATTCCCTGGGAGAAGCTGCCATCCTGTGGCGGAATGTGAAATCGCTGTACTGGGAACCGCCACCGGCACAACCACCTCGCACGCTTAAAACCACAGGGAATATACTTACACATACTAAATATACTTCAATATAAATAAATGAATATATCTATATTTTATATTTAAAGCCACATGGCAGACTCAGCTGGACACCAGCGTCCCCAGGTCGTGGCTGTTAGCTGGACCCAGGGATCACCTCAGATAAAGGTGTTATGCCCAAGTTCTGGAGCAGGTGTTTTCCTCTCCCCAGTGAAAGAATGCACAGGTAGGCCTTTAATTTTCCTTAGCCAGGCTTTCCTTCTGGCTCTTTCCTCAGCTTCCGTGGGCTTTGCCTGCTGTGTCTGATGCTGAGCTGCCTCAGCTGCCTCACACACCTCCTGCTCTGCTGTCAGAAGCCTGAACCCGCTGTCCCTGCGGGAACCATAGGGGCAGCAGGGCTTTATTCCCCTGGCGACTTCATTTCTGCTCTGTGCAGCTGTGCCAGGTGTTGGCTGGATCAGCTCTGAGGAAGCTGTGCAGAGGTCGATGAGCTGATCCCCATCTTCAGGGCCAGGAGTATCTTTCCCATGGCCACTGGGAGTTTTCCTTTCTCGCAGCGAGCCACAGAACTTGGGACGTACAAGACAGGGAGCGGGGATGGAGGATTTCACAGTGTGGCTGTACAAAGAGTTCTGCAGCCTGAGCTGCAGCGTTTTGGTTTCAAAGGGTGTCAAGGTTTTCATCGTGGTCAGAGAATCACTGTGCAGCCTGGCACGCCGGAGCTGGGCTGCCTGCTCCTCCTTGTGCTGCAGGGGCGTTTTGGACATTGGCACGTTCCTAGGGCGGTGTTGCTGTGCTTCGCTGGCCTTTGGAGAGAGCTCAGTGCTGGAGCTGACTGGGGCTGGCTTGCAGGAGTTCTGCAGGCTGCTGATTGTTAACAGGAACTTGTCAGGGGACATTGGACAGCTTGGGTCTCTCTTGGGCAGCTCAGGCTGCAAAGTTGCTTCTGCCTCCTCAGGTGCAGGGGGAGCAGGGATCTGTTCGGCCTCACCACCTATAGCCAAAAACAAAGCAACACATTTGGGGTTGAGAGGTTTTCCTACACACTGCAGATCATAGAATCAAAGGCTGAGTTAGGAGGAAGCCACAGGGATCATCCAGTCCAGTTCCTGGCCCTGCCCAGACCCCCTACCAACCCCACCCTGGGCAACCCTAGCAGCGCTGTCCAAACACTCCTGGAGCTCTGGCAGCCTCGGGGCCGGGACCATTCCTTGGGGAGCCTGGGCAGTGCCCAGCACCTCTGAGGGAAGAACCTTTCCCTGCTTTTCAGCCTGAGCCTGCCCTGACACAGCTCCAGCCGTTCCCTTGGGTCCTGTCTTTCACCAAGCAGAGCATTCAGCTGGCATCTGATGGCCTGAAAAGGAAGGAACCCTTCCTTAGCCCATCAGTTTATCTGCAATATTCAGTTTGATTGTGGAGCTGGAGGATTTGTCATCAAACTGTATTGAATAGCTCTGACTTAAAACAAAATCACATCACTGTGTTACAATTGAAAAGGTGCATGTTTCTGTGCATTGCCTTTCCCAGGGATGGCAGATCCTGAGTGTAGGTGTTCTCTCACTTTCTCGGGTGTTTGTAATGAATAATTCAAGCCCTGAATCAGCAGAGTGTTTCCAAGCCTGCCAGCTGTGTGAATATGAATGCTACTACTGATTTCTGTCTTATTCAGTTGGAAAATGACAGTGCCTGTCTTGAAAAATGTGTCGAAAATGACAGAACCATTGAAACAGAACAGCACATCTGCTCTCGACTACAGCAGAGAGAATGAATATGGGCTGAGCAGTGGGTGCTTGGTTTGTAGCTCAGTTTAGTAAAGCCAGAAAAGCAGAGGCTCGGTGTGATACTTTTGGGTCTTCCACAGCTCTTTGAAGGCTGGCGAGACCCCAGGGACTTGTCCTGAGACTCCTGAACTCGTCGCTGCTCTGCGCTGGCGCCCTGGCGCTTCCCTCTCCGGGACTTCTTGTCCTTCGCCACCTCTCTGTCAGCGGGGAGGGAATAGTCCCACAGCACATCCTGGAACTGGAGCAGCACCACTCTGCTGGGGGAGTTGGTCACCATCCTGGAGAAGGGAGGGAAGAGCCATGAAAGCACAGGAATCACGGACGCGGCAGGTCCTGCCTGAGGGACTTCCTGCGGCTCAAAGGGATCCGAGATAATCATCTCTCCTGAAGGAGAGGCAGCAATTAACCCCATCAGTCAGACACTGCACACTTTGACTCGTGTTCTGTGTGAGCTCTCTGGGGCCCTTTTCATTCAGCTCCAGCGCAAAATTAATTTAAAAATAATTAGAGTGAAAATTGCCGGCAGCGAACAGAGCAAGATCAGTGCAGTGCTAAAGGAGGGAAGTACCTGACTACAAATGCCGTATTATCAGGGGCATTAAGTGTGGATTGAAGGGCTATGCTGGTGTGGTTGGGCTGGAGTTAATTTCTTCAGAGCTGCCCACTTCTCGCTGTGTTTAGTATGGCCAGCCCAGCCTTGAAAGCACAGCAGTGTTTTACCCATTGCTTCCACAGAAGCCGGAAGCCACCTTTAGTCAGAGGTGAAGAAGTGAATGAAGCTGGGAGGGTTTCTCATTATTGGGCTCTATAAAGAGGCTGTAGGTCAGGGAGCCAGCAGAGACACTGTCAGATATTGGCTTGATTCTTCAACTTCTTAAAAGTTTCTGAAGTCAGCTTTACAGTTGGGTCTGTATCTTCAGCAGAACAGGAAACTGGGCATTGCTGAAGAGACTAAGGAAAACTCTTCAGCCATTGTGAACTAAACCAGATTATTGAAGCAGTTAGTAAGTAGTAGAGCCTTTTAAAAGTTATTTGTATGAAGGAAAAACACACAGTTCCTTCATTTCAGTGGAACCTTCCAAATGTGGGTCAAAGCCTGCTGGCAGCTGTTGTCACTAACCTGTTTCCTGCAACACAGAGAGAAGACAGGGGGTCCCCGCTGCTGGTGGGCTCCAGCACTCTGAGGCAGCTTCCAGTCAGGAAGTTGAATATCCGAATGTGTCCATCAGCACAGCCACTGATGACTCTGAGGTAGAGAAACTCCAGGGACAGGACTTCCCTGAAAACACAGCAGGTGAGGGTTGGCGCTTCTGTGGTGCTTTCACAAGGAGAAATGGTCAGTGAGCCCTTTTGGTCTGGAGGAGAAGCAGAGCTCTGGCTGCAGCAACAACCTGCACTGAGGAGTGGATCAGGAATTCCAAAGGTCTGACACAGAGGTCTCAGATCACTCCACATCCAAACCAACTGCCCAGTGCATCCTTCTACTGGACGGTGTCCCTGCCCATGGCAGGGGGCTGGAATGAGGTGATCCTTAAGGTCCCTTCCAACCCAAACCATTCTGGGATTCTGTGATTCCATGCTCCCCATAGCAACCATATGGTCATGGCCATCTGCTGCACTTGGAGTTTCACTTTTATGTCCTGGAAAATCAATGCAAGCCATATGATTCTCCAGTTTTCACAGTTGCAAATACAATTAAAGCTTGAGAAAACTGCATAACATGCAGTTGGTCAGCATGAAACTGGGCCACCTCCATTGCTGCCCAGGTGATGTGACACCCTGGGGCACACAGAGGGGATCCTTGGAGCATGGGGCTGTGCACAGCCAGTCTTTGGACATCTCTGTGATAAAGTGTTGTGGGTTTGCATTTCAGGTGGTTCCAGGTCTAAACTGAAAATGCTGCTTGTGACCATGTGGTGCCTGACAGCCTTTGAGATAAAGAGTGTTGAAAGTGGGGATATTTCAAATCCTAAAACTGATAATTAAGGCATTTTCTGGTCCTGTAAGGGGCACAGTTTCTTTACAGATTCAGCCCACTGTTGGATACAACTTGAAACACATCTGATTCCTACTTGGGATGGAAGAAAGCTATCAGGCATCTCGTGAGTTTTCCCAACATGCTCCATCCCAGGGCATATCCATCGCTGCTCCCTGTGACGAGGTGCCACTGGTCAAAGGACAAGCAGAGAACGGGGCCTTGGTGCCTCTCTAATGTCTGCAAAGTAAAAGAAAAAGGCACGTCACTCTCAGTAATCCGGGTGTGAATGTGTCTGAGGTGTCTTACGGCACTCAGGACACCAGGCTGATAGTGGTTTATAGGGTGTTACTGTACCAGTGCACCCTCTGGTTAACTGTGTTTGTGTTACATCACTGCAATGTTCTGGGTGTGGTGCTGTGGTGCTGCTGCTGAGCTCCTGGCATGCAATTAACATCCCTTTTCCATCCTTATTACGTGTGATAAAGAGATGTTACTCTGGCAAGACCTTTGTGATCTCTGGAATGTTGTCCCCAGAGAGAAGAGGAGGCTGCTCTGGCTGTAGGGGAAGGGGCTCAGCTGGAGCTGGGATCTCTGAGATATCTGGGCTGTCTCTCAGTTTCTCTGCAGGTAAAGAGCTTCACTCTTCTCCCAGGTATGGACTGACACTGATGCTGGACACCTGCTCAGGGAATTCACAGACTCTCAAGGCCCCCACATTGCCCAGCTGCTTCAGCTCCAGAAACTGCTTCTGAGAGCAAGTTTCTCATTTGGGACCGACTCCTGCAGCCTCCACCCCCAGGTTAGTGAAGCTCTCCCATCATCTCCCCAGGTTTGGAAGGTTTCTACAGGAACAGAGATGAACAAATCTAAAGAGAGCAAGCAGTGATGGTGGTGAAGTAAATCACACCCTGCCTTAAAATCAACAGCTGGTTGCAAGTCAGTTTTTTAGTTATCTGCAGTTTCCTTTATTGGTTTAGACTGCTTTGGGGGTTGTTTGAGGAGATTATTTTCTTTTTTAGAAAGTCTTTGGCAAAAGCAGAACTCTGTGATGAGCTAGCAGAGAGTTTTGACCACATAGCACAGAATTATCCACCTAAGAGGAAACTCACCTTGATCAGAGCCCCTGTCTCAGCACTCCAGACCTTCACGAGCCCTTGGTGGCACCCACTGACCACGTGGGTCCTGTCCATCCTCACTGCCCACACAGGGCTGTTGTGCATCAGAGTCCTGAGGCATTTCCCACTCTTCAGGCTCCACACTGTTGGGGGAAAAAGGGAGGAGAATTAAAAACACATCTGCCCCAATAATGAGTGCTGGGAGTACCACATTAATTAAAAAATACTATTGGATTACAGTCACACCTTGTACCTGCAGCTCTGTGAGGAGCTGAGTGTTGGCTTAAAAAGCATAATTGCATAGCAAAAATTTAAAATGTAAAGTCCAGGAAAAGCACATCTTTTTCACCTTTATTCTATAAGGAAACATCTGGCAAGGCCGAATGTTAATACCACTTGCCCAAGAGTTGGGCTGATATTGCAGCCTCATAGCCATTAATTCTGAATAAAAGCAGAAATAATGGGAATTTAGTTGCTGACACAATCAGAGACTGTGTGTGTGCGTGTGTCCCCAGCTTAGGCTCTCATGGAAACAGACTCTGGCCCACACCCTTCCTTGCACCCCTGTGCCTGTGTCCCACCCACCCCAGCTCTCTGCCCGTTGTGCTCCAGTGTTTGCCTCTGGCTGGGAGCTCCCAGTGCTGGCTCTCACCTTTCACCATCCCATCCCCAGCTCCTGACACAAAGTGCTCCTCATGGGAATCCAGGCAGGTGATGGTCCCATAGTGACCAGCGAAGGTTCTCACACAAGCACCACTGGGAATGGTCCAGTACCTGCAGAGCACCAACCCGAGAGACGTGGGACCAGATGAGCTTTAAGATTCCTTCCAACCCAAACCATTCTGTGACTCCATTATTATTTCCTATTTAATGTGTCCAACTCTTCTCTCACACACACTGGGTTGAAGTCAGGAGCTGTTCCACTAAGGTGTCAGAGAAACTGGATAGATCAAGACAGGCTTAGCATTAAGTTTTACCCATATCCTTCTCTTTCCCCTCGGTTTTCCAGGGTTGGGTGTCTCTGGCAGAGTCTCAGCTCACCTGATGTTGAGATCAAAGCTGGTGCTGACCAGGAGACCTTTGTCCTCACAGAGGCAGAGAGCTCTGATGGGCCCAGCGTGGCCTTGGAGCAGGAGAGGCACTTCCTTCCCTCCTGGCACACGGAGCAGCCTCACTTTTCTGTTGGCAGAGGCAGTGACCACCAAATCCCCACCACTGTAATGGATTATCCTTGTCCTGTCCGGTCTGGATAGAAGCAGTGGCTGGGGTGAGCTTTAGCATTTCCCTGTGTTTAACTGAGCAGGGTGGGCAACACTCCCATGGTGGATCCTCTGCAGGGCACCACAACCACGGTCCCTAAATCTGCATTTCCCTCTTTGTATCAGGGTGGGCTCGCAGAGGGGCGAGGGCTCCTCCCAGCCCCGTATCCCTTGGGATACACCATGGATCACTAGCCCTTGTTTCTTTAAAAACAGCTTATCTTGGTATCTTTATTAATAAAAATGGAGATTTCTTAACACTGATGCTGAGGGACCTTCTCCAGCCATCCAGGAGGATCACAGGGAATGGAGCAGCTTTCCTAAAGCTGCTGCTGGCCCCACAGCTGGGCACTCTACTCACTGCTCCATGAGGACACGGGTCTTGTAGGAGCCACAGAAGACATTCCTTTCTTCCATCTCGATCTTGTGAGTTTTCATTTCCTGATAGGCTGTGTGCAGACCGAAATCCTCCGTCTGATGGCAAGGGAAATAAGGAACAGTAACTGAGGGAAGCAGGAATGCAGCATTATTCCATAGCACTGAACAGTCCAGCTCTAGTGAGGAGCCCAGCGCAGACCCAGAGTGTTGGTAAGGAAAACCAGAGTGCAGCAAGTCCCTGCTTAGTCCAGGGTTGTTCCCAGGCTGTGTTCTGTGGCATAAATGGAAACCTTGAGAGCTGCAGCCTTTATTCTGTGGGAGGAAGGCCCCTGGCCCCAGGGCTGTGCTGTGACTGGGGACACACGAGGACGAGGCAGAAGTTTGGAATGCCTCCCAAACTCCCTCCAGTGAAGGAAGGTGCTGAGCAAGCCCTGGCCCTGAATCACTCACGATGGGTTAATCCAAAAGCAGGAATGGGAGAAGTGCAAAGCAGCTCCAAATTCACTGTGCTGCCTTCCAGACCAGTCCTTCCTCCCCAAACACCGAACTGCAGCATCCATGAAAGGCAAACAGCCTCCAACAAACCTTCGATTTACGTCTCTTGCTCTGCTCCTTGTCCTTCACTTCGATGACCTCACCCTCATCATTTAACTGGGGAATTTGGACATCAACTCGTTTAGCATAGTTTGGAATGGTTTTTCTAGGACACAACTCCTGGAATAAACCAATAGAGGCAACAATTACCACAGAGCCCACGCACGCAGTGGTGCTGCTCATCTCCATGGGATGCTGGGGTTCCCTGCAAAGCTGAGCTGTACACACTGGCTTCTTGTTGAGACCTGGCTTACATTTAGCACTTCATCCATCTAAGGTTTAACTTCTGGTGAAAAATAATTGTTTTTTATTACTTTTCCAAACTCTAATCTTAAGCTTTTAATAAGCAGAAAATTTTTGAGCTCATCTCGTCTTTGGCAGGCACTCATTTGATTCAGAACCAAACTCATTGAGATGAGAGGCTCTCAAAACACCTCAGTCAACACTTAAGATTTGTTTTTAGCCTATGAAACCTTCCCTGAAGCCTTTTTTGAAGGGCAGCACAGAGCTGAGTTTCTGTGCTCCTTTCACAACCCAAAGCATCAGAGACTCAAGACTGTCTCCTGGGGGATGCCCCTTCACACCTTGCTCGGTCTGTGGCAGGTCCTGCAGGCCAGGACAAGCCTCTTCCAGGAGTTCTGTGTTCCAGAACCACCCCCAGCTCCTCACACAGGCCTTGCAATTCCCTTGCTCTGTGTGGAGCAAATGAAGCTCATTCCTGAGAGCTGCCTCGGGAGCTGTTGTAGCTCTGCCTAATCTCCACTACCTCTGGAAATATTCATTGTGACCTAACTCTGATTTCTGGATGATGAGAATGTTTGGATCCATTTTTAGAGTCACAGGCTCTCTAAAGGAGGGTAAAAGCTGTTCTCTGGTGCTTCCTGGTGACTGAGTGAAGCGTCACCTGGCTTTGCTCTGCAGCTGGAGGTAGAAGGGCCATGGCAGAGTTGGGGGCAGCCTCTGGCACAGAAATTTCCATGTAGCAGCTTGGGCAGTACCAAACCCTTTTTGAAGTGCATAATAGTGTCAGGAGCCCAGGTGTCCCACCTGCAACTGCAGGAGGTCCTTCTGCACTGTGCTCCGACACTCCTTGTCCTCCTGGACCTGCCTGACCAGGAATTCCAAGTGACGATTCACAGCAGAACAGGCATCCAGGGATTTTGAATCCAAAAGCCCTGGGAAGTTAAAGGGACAGATTGGCTAATCCCCACTGGAGACAATTCCTTACCCTTAGGAGAAACCACCCCTGGAAAATCAGAGCAGCTTTACCCAGGATGGACATGGACAGCTGAAATGGCAGGAAGCGAGTGAAATCCTTGGACTGGCTGTCATTGGAGCGTGACTGGAAGGATGCAGGAACCATGGTGGCATCTGCATCAGCTAAGGATGGAGATGAGCTGCCCTCTGCATCAGGACCCTCCTGGGCAGGGCTCTCGGCACTTTGGGGCCAGAAGCATGTTCTGGTGCCTGGCCACCTGGAAAACAGAAAATTTGCGGTCCTGGAAGTGCTGGAGTTTTGGTGCCATGGGCAGCACCGTTGTCAGCAATGCCCTGGAAGAGCTGGGTGGTCTTTGACTCTTCTGCTCATCACTTTAGCACCGTGCAAGTCACGGGACAATGCTGGGAACGCTCCTGGGCTGCAGGACAGCTCACACCAGCGGGGCCGAGGGACAGGGTGACATCTCTTCCCCTCAGCCCTGCCCTGGAGAGTGGCGAGGGCTCCTCACTTACAGAAACATCAGAGGGTCAGAGAGCCACGGGATACCGTGGCGGGGCTTGGTGGGGACGCAGTACAGCGGTTTGCTCTGTACTTTGCACCTTCCAGCTGCAGCAGTCACCAGCACGGGAAGGTGACAGCTCCAGCGTGGCACTGCAGAGCCACTCATGCCAAGGACATGGCACCGTTTCATTGAGAACAGGGGAAAACCTGCTCTTCCTTTGGGCACTGGATTTTCCTCAGTAGAAGTACGGACTGGAGCTGTGACACTGGAGAAGGAAGGAAGAGACCCGCTCACCTGCCCGGGGCTCTCTGCCACCTCCACCGCCACCGCCACCAGCACCGCCAGCGCCCGGCGACGGTTACCGTAATCCCCAACCGCCGCCGTAATGCTGTTAAGAGCAGCGCAACCCGCGGGCACAGCCCCTCAGCAGGCGGCGCCGGGGGATGTCCGGGGATGGGGGATGTCGGGGGGATGGGGGATGTCCGGGGATGTCGGGGGGATGAGGGATGTCAGCAGCCTCCGGGATGGGGACCCGCAGGCAGGGCAGGGCATCATGGAAGCCCCGAGCACAGCTGGGCTGGGCAGGGACCCAAACAGGTGCAGAACGCCTCTGGAAGCGGGACCACGTGTGGCCTTTGGACACCAGTGTTTGGTTTTAGGCACAGAAACCCAGAGGTCACCCAGGTCATGGGCACAGTGTGATGCAGGCATTTGGGTAGAGATTGCACAAAGGCTTCTGTCACACACGTTTTTGACAGGTGGCTCTGCCTGCCTGAGCTTCCCCAGGCTGAGAAAAGAGCTGATTTAAAGGTCACAAATGCACTGAGCGTCAGAGTAAAGGCTGGTTCATCCCTCAGTTGGGACAAGGCAGGGGATTAACCAGGTCCCTGATCTCCTATCCTATCTCCTGCAGGGCACAGCCACCTCCCCCAGGACAGAGTCCCTGCTGTCCCCCTCTTCGTGTTTGCAGGAGCACCGCAGCAAGGCAAACCCCACCAAAACCAACTCTGAGACCCCTGGAGATCCCCAATTTTCCTCATGCCCTGAAGTCCCAGGCTTCATAGAGACCCCAAGCCCCACTGCTGACACAACACCCTCTGCAGCCACCCTCATCCTAAAGCAGGGGGAACAGGAGGGTGGGAGCACATCCCACCCTGCCAGCTCCCCTCAGGACCCCCAGAGTGACTCCAGCAACTGCACAGGAGCTGAATTGGCTCCTGAGGGCACTCTCTGGAGTTAAATATTGATGTGAAGGAATCAGAGAAGCACAGCCCAGCTCTGAGACAGCAAGCTGAGAATTTCTGAAAAATGAGAGATTTGGAATTGTTCAGCGTGGAGAAGAAGAGACTGCAGGAGACCTTAGAATCCTTTCCAATACCTGAAGAGAACAGGTTGGACAGGGTTCGGAGCACCCTGGGACAGTGGAGGGTGTCCCTGCCCATGGCAGGGGGTGGAACTGGCTGATCTTTAAGGTCCCTTCCAATCCAGATTGTCCTTTGAGGTTTTTTTTAATCTCTTCTATTCCCCACTCAGCCCTTCTGAGCCACAGCCCCTCTGTGCTGTTCCTCAGCCCTTTCCTTGGCAACCTGTGCTCCTTCTCTGGCTGAATTACTCAGTTGCTGCTAGGGCTCAGGTAGCTCTGCCTGCCTGGGAGCCCTCCCCAGGCTCAGAGCCTTGGGATCCGTGTTTGCAGACAAGCAAGGAATTCCTGGGGCATGTAAGAGTCATTTGAGGATTAAAGACACAGCTAAAACAAACTGGGTGATTTCCTAACTCAAGCTGTTCTGGGAAAGACACCTGAAGCTGAAATGTTGTGTCTGGGAAGTTTGCACTGGCAAGAACTGAATGCAAGAGGCACCATGAGTATCCTTATGAACACCAGCATCCCGTTCTGATGGTTGTTTTATTGCAGAGCTCTCTGAAGCTGTCACCAAACTGAGGGAGCCCCTGCCCAGCCCAAGAGCCCCAGGCAGCCCTGCCATGAGGAGCTCAAATAGCAGGGATGGGGATGGGGGAGGAAAAGTGGTGCTGCCTTCCTTGTGTTCCTGGGAGGTGGAGGGAAGGGTTGGGAGCAGGTTGCTCAAGGAGCTGGTGGCAGAGGTGCCCGACAGTTCTCAGAGGAGAGACTCCAAGCTCAAAGTGTGGTGGCTGTGGCTGTGCCCTCATGTCCACGGGGCTTGCTCTGGGGTCGGGGCAGAGGCACCTGGAGGAGCCCTTCCTTGTCCTGCTCTCTCTGCTTAGGAGGACACCGAGCGTGGAATAGCAAAGAACTTGCCCGGGATTGCCCTCCTCTCTATCTCGAGCCACAGGGAGAACAAATCCATCTCCCTGTGCTCCGTGGCCAGCTGGAAGGTGAAGCTCTGCAGCAGCGTGGTGAGGAAAAGGAAGAGCTCGATGCGGGCCAGCGCCTCCCCTGGGCACATCCGCTTCCCTGGGCACAGAGAGAGGGGGTGACTCCGATGGGGAATGAGGGGACAGGAGGGTAGGCAGACAGCCCGTGGTGAGGGTGGCACTCTGGTGCCACTGGGTGCTTGAGCTGGCACTCCCGGGCACGGAGCTGGCAGGGCGGGGCAGCACTGACCTGCTGAGAATGCCATGAAGGCCTCGCGCTTCCTGAACTCGCCCTTCTCATCCAAGAAGTGTCCTGGGTCCACTTTTTTGGGGTTCTCCCACTGGGTTGGATCCGAGTGCACAGAGGAAAATACCGGGATAACAGGAGTGCTCTGCGGGAGAGGGATGGGGTAGGGATGTGAGGAGGGACATCAGTTCCACGCCAGGGGCTCTGCTGGGTGGGATTAGTCGGGGGGAGCATCAGCAGGGCATAGGGGATGCTGGGTGTGCCCCCCTTTGCCCAACCAGGTTCCATGGGGAGGCAGCCTGGAATGATGGCTCTGTGCCACAGGGACAGCTAACGTGGGGCTCTGCTGTCCCTATGGTCCCGCCAGTCTCGGTGCAGCTCGTGAGACACAAATTGCTGAGTTATTCCTGTGGATTTCTGTTCAAACCCCTCTCACTGCCCCAAATCCAAGGGCAGATGTTCCCTCAGGGTGGGCTTTGCACACAATGCTCGTGGTCACACCAGGAGAGGTGGCTGTCCCCAGCTCTGCCGAGGGGTGGGGGCGGCTGGCCCCACACCAGGGTGGTCTCCTGCTCCAGCCCCGCAGCCCTGCACTGCTCCATGGTGGGAAGAGTTGTTTTCCAGGATGGACAAGGGGTGAGGGCAGGACAGGCAGTGACATTCACGTGCTCCTGCTTCCCTCTGAGAGGTCATTGCCACCGAGGATTGGGACAGACTTGTGACCTTCAGACGTGTGCAAACAGTCCAGGGACAAAGGCACATCTCACTCCAGCCCCGCTGCCACCTCTCCCTCGGGGACAGAGGCTCCAGGGCCGCCCTGTGTACCTTGGGGATGGTGTAGCCCCTGAACAGGACATCCTGCGTCGTCATGCGTGGGAAGTTCTCTATGCGGGTCTTGTGGAAGCGCTGCAGCTCGTGGATCACGGCGTTGGTGTAGGGCATCCGCAGCTTGTCCTCCGTGCTGGGGGCACGGCCGGTGCCCACCACGGCGTCGATCTCCTCCTGGACCTTGGCTGGGGACAGCACGAGGGGCTGGGTGCGTCCTGTGCAATCTCCCAGCATTTGTTACTGGCCTCCATGGGCGCTTATCCTAAATGTGGGGATGGGCTGGAGGGGGAGCAACCTGGTCTAGTCCCTTGTAGAGCCCCAAAACAGTCTCTGTCCTCATCCCTGGATCAGGCAAGCTCAGAGCATCTCCCACAGACCATTCCAGGGCCATCTGCACGGGCAGGGATGGAGCACAGGGAGAAGCACCCGGATCCCCCCGGCCTGTGGGAACCTGTGTCTAATGGCTCCCACCCCTGGGTGACCCCACAGGATGATTTTGGTCTGCCCCCAAACAGGACCCTCCAGGGCTGGGACTCCCTGCCCATGAGTTCCTCAGGCACAGAGCAGCTGGGTTTTGCTGCCATACCTTGGATGTGGGGGTGCTTGGCTAGCATCAGCAGGAAGAACACCAGGGTGTTGCTGGTTGTCACCGTCCCGGCGCCGAAGAGGTTGAACACTGACATGATCAGGTCTTCGTGGCTGTACATGTTCTCTGGGCTGTCCTTCTCCTGCAAGGATGGGGTGGTGGGGAGGGATTCAGCGTTGTCTGGGTGATACTCTAGGCTGCAGCCAGGTGGGCGGGCAGCCCCCTCCGCAGCCCCGCTACCTTCTCTGCTTTCATCAGGAAACAGTCGATGTAGTCCCGGGGGCAGCTGGAGTCCAGGGTCAGCTGGTGGAACTGCACCTTCTCTCGGATGTGGTCCTTCAGCTTCTGGCAGTCGGCCAGGACCTTCTTGTGAGGCCCCGGGAGGTGGTGCATGATGCTGGGGAAGGTGTTGTACACCTGCGAGGGAGGGGCACAGCAGGGCTCAGGAGCCTCCCAGCCCTGCCCTCACCCCCACAGTGTCCCATCAAAGCCAGGGATCATCCTCAGCCCCCGAGGGCAGCAGGCAGGGGGTGCTGAGCACACCTGGCTCCCACCTTGGCCACGGGGGACAGGAAGAAGCTGATGTAGTTCCCGATGGCATTGAGCAGCTCCAGGAAAGCTGCGTCGCTGTAGCTGTAGCGGTTCCCAAAGACCACAGAGCAGATCACGTTGGAAACAGCATATCTGAATGTGGTCATGGGCTCAAAGGCATTGCCTGCAGCCACACAAGGTGAGAAAACATCGAAAAGTCATCAGTTATTTATCTGCTTCAAGACAGAAAACAGCCTTTCCTCCATGGCACAGGACATTCCCTGGCTCTGAGCCCTGGCTGATCCGTGGGCCTGACAGCCACAGCAAAGAGCCCTTCTGAGCTGGGGGCTCCTCCACCCATCTCCCTGCTCCTAAACCCCTCCCAGAGCTTGGGCTGAGGGAAGCAGAGGCATCTGCAGGAAGCCCCAGAAGATGTGTTGGCACTGGCAGGAGCTGGGTTTTGTCGGAGAGGAGAACATCACCCCAATAACCAGGGCAGTGTCCTTGCTGTGCATTCCCAGCCCCACACGGTTCAGTTCCCTATTGCTATTCCTTTGGCAGGGAATGTTCCTCGGTTGTGGCACCAGTTCAGAGCAGGATCTCTCTCCTGGCCCTTCAGCCGTGGCTGCAGCACATCCCTGCAGCTCCTGGGTGGGATGGGGCTGGATCTCAGCCCTTACCTGCAAGGATCACCAGGCCCTGCTAACAGCTCCAGGGCCACACATGTCCTGTGGGGCTCTCGTGTGTCCTCTGCCTGCCACAAAGCCAGCAAGGACAGGACCCACGTCACCTTTGAGCTTTGCCAGCACGTCCACCAGGTGCTGAGCCTCCTGCTGCACCTTCTGAGACATGGAGCTCTTCCCCATCCCAAAGTCCCGCAGGGTGCTGAGCGTGAACCTCCGCAGCTCCCGCCACTTCTTCTCATTGTTGGACACAAATCCTGGAGGGACACGGTGGAGATCAGCCCCTGTCTGCCCTGCTGCTCCCAGGAATGGGAGCCCTGCTTGGATCCAGCCTGAGGAGCAGCAGGGCAATAAGGCAGGGAAGGATGTACATGAGCAGTATCCATGAAAGG
Source organism: Rhipidura dahli (assembly GCA_013399225.1). Taxonomy (NCBI): domain Eukaryota; kingdom Metazoa; phylum Chordata; class Aves; order Passeriformes; family Rhipiduridae; genus Rhipidura; species Rhipidura dahli. Next base: position 52,462 of record VXAC01000235.1, on the reverse strand, counting down.
ATGAGGATCTCCACAGCAACTGAGAACAAAGCTGGAACTGCCTAACTGGAATTAATACTGTCCTTGGACAAGGGGCTTAGGAACCGAAAGGTCTTGAAGAGTGGGAAGGAAGTGTGTGAGGTCTTGGTTGCTAAGCCCTTCCTTTGACTCAGGCACGGCCATCTGCTCACCCATAGAGATTCAGGAGAGATCCAGGAGAGATCCAAGCACTCACCGTAGTCTTTGGAGAGCTGCATCAGGAGGGGTATCTCAGGTCTGCCCCCAAACTCCTCAGAGTGTCCCACCAGGGCATCCTTCACTGCCTCGTACCCACAGAGCACCACCACTGGCTTCAGCCCCAGCCACACGGTGAAGATGGGGCCATAGGTGCTGCTGAGCTGGGGGGGATTGGGAGCTCTGTGAGCCGGGGTCCCTCACCAGTCCCTTAGCTTCATTTCAAACTGGGACTTGAGCCCACAGCACTGGTGGATGCCCATCAGGGAGAGGAAGTGCCTCCCTCAAAGCTGCAACTTTGTCCCACTCCCAGCCCTGTCCCTGTCCTTGGGGGTTTTATCCCAGTGCCACTTTGGGGGGTTCAAAGCATCATCTCTGGGAAGCAGTTGTGGACAGCCCTTGAGGGGTTATTGCTGCGTGGGTCCCCTACAGGAGGAGAAAGGCTTCAATAACAGGGTCGATTCTGCTCCAAATAGAAAGGATTTAGGCAATTCTGATAGAGCAAGAGATGAGGGAGGAAAGAAGAGAAAAGAAAGGCAGGAAAAGAGTCAGCTGTGAGATTCCCCTTTTATTTTGGCACAGGATATTCCCGCTGTCTGTCCAGCTGGGGCTGGGAATGGGTCTAGCACTGCCACTTGTCCTTTACCTTCTCGTAGTGCCTGTAGAGGGGCAGGACATCTTTCTGCCACAGGTTGCCCAGGATGGGCCACGGGGCTGGGCCGGGAGGCAGCCGGCTCCTCTTCGTGTCACTCCTCCAGACCAGGAACCACAGGACGGAGAGGAGGAGGAGGAGAGTGACGAGTAGCCCGACGGATCCTGCATCCATCCTCACTGCACTGCCAAGCAGAGAAGAAAAGAAGAAATTCCAGGGAGGAAACTGAGCAGAGAGCAGAGCGGAGCCCAAACCTGCAGTGCCTGCCCTTCCCTGCCCGGTGCAGGCACAGCCCTTCCGAGCACGAGGGCTCCGGGCTGCTGGGGGACACAGGCGCTGCTTGGTCCCGGCCGGGTGCTCGCCTGTGCCCGTGTGACAGAGCCAGAGCCGCCCGGGAGCTCTGTGAGACCCCGCGGGAGCACCGGGGAGATGGTGACTGTGCCCTCGTCGCGCTGCTGAGTCACCCTCGCTCTGTGCTCCCTTCCGGTGGCACAGAGCGGAGGAAGCTGTCACTGCCACTGTCCTGGCCATGCCCTTCATGCCCCCTCCAGTCACTGCCCCGCCGGTCATCGCCTTGCTCTCCAGGGCAGTGACCCCGGAGGGGATGTTCTGGTAAACAGAGACAGCTTGGAGGGGGGGGCATCGTGCCTGGCCACACACCTGTGGGGTGACATTGTTCCATCCAACTCCTTTCTGATGGAAAATGGATCAGAAAATAGAAAAAACATTTTTTTTCGAAAGCTTTTGGGGTTCCTCTTGGGTTTTGGAGGAACATCAGCCCAAGGTGCTGTGGTTGTTGAGGGTGTGGGTTAACTCCTCCCTGGGCTCCTCGAATATGTGTCTGAGCACCCACACATCTGGCTGCACACGAGCACATCTGGCACAGCCACCACACCTCTGGCTGAGCGCACTCACAGCTCTCAGCTGAGCAAGCTGGGCACAGGCTGGTTACCAGGAAAGGAAGGAATTCCTCCTGGAGAAGAGGGAGGAGGTTTGGGTCCGTGCTGGTCCCTGCAGAGGAAGGATCCCCTCACCATAGGGAATTCGATAATGCTGGCAGAGGGGAGCCTGCACTGCACCACTCCCCTGGAGCAGAGCATCTCCTGGAGCAGACAGGGATGAGGATGAGCCCACCCAGCCTCCCTGACCTCCTCCTTACACCTTTCCCATCCAAGCCATTTTTCCAGCTGATTTCCAGATCCCACCTTGGGCATGGAGCAAAGCTGCCCCCATGGCTTTCCCTGATCCTCTGCTTGGCTTCAGCTCAGCTCAGCAGTGACACTGACACTAAGGCAATTAATGTTATCCTAATGCCACTTTCCCATCAGCATCCTGAACCCTCTGAGGTGCTCTGCTCCCCCAGAGCCTCCTCCCATAGGATGGAAGACGTGTGAACACCTCTGCAGCACATTCCAGGCTGTCCCCTCTCCCCTTTGCCAGCTCAGGCTGAGGCAGCCACTCACAGAGAGGCCCAGAGCAGTTAAATGACTGAACTGGGAGTATTTTTGGTTGCTCTCAATAATGCAGCAGAACTGGCTGAGCAGAGCCTGGCTGTAATTACAGGGCCACTGCCATTTGTCATGACTGTCACCCCGCTCGCAGTGAGGGAGCACCATGGCAGCATGATGCCAATGCCTCTGCCACAGCCCTGGCGTCGTTTCTGGGCTTTGCTGTGGGGTGCTTCCAGAAAATCCAGCTGTGTGCACTGTTAGCCAACCCATGGGTGAAGGACAGGCAAGTGTGATTTGTTCCTGCAATAAAGTGTGGTTTGTGTGGTCCCTGCAACCGACCCTTAGGGCTTTGTGCTGGGGACAAGAGGCTCTGGCTGCCTCTGCCCCTCCTCCGCATCGCCAGGTCCCCTCTCCCGGAGGATTTAACACCTGGGCTCTGTGCGGCAGGAAGGGATCCCAGCGGAGCCGGACCCTCCGCGGGGGCCGCGGGCACAGCCCCGAGCAGCAGCGTCAGCCCTGTCCGGGCCAGAAGGGGCAGCTTCGGTGCCATATGTCACCCGGTGCGACGGGCACCGCCGGGCCAGGTGACAGATGGCAGGTGGAGCAGGGCCGCTCTCGCCGGCGGCACAGCCCCGTGCCAGGCACAGCGGCCAATTCCAGTCGGGAGAGGGGAGCAGAGGGAGCTGCAGGCCCCGAGCAGTGAGCCCCGCTGCCCGGGAATTTGCTCCTGCTCGGTGCCCTTCTTTACATTGCACAGGGACCGAAACACGGAGCGCAGAGCCTGGTGCCTCCTGGGGCTTGGGAATGGGGGATGGCATGGGATGGGATGGGATGGGATGGGATGGGATGGGATGGGATGGGATGGAATCCTGCAAAGGTTGAAGGCTCGTGCCCCAGCACAGCTCAGCCAGGACAGAGCAGGGCTTTGGTGGAGGTCACTTGTCCCCACCAGCCCAGGGATAAGGGGTGGCACCACCTCCCGGCTCCCCGCCGGCTCCCCTCCTCCCTTTCCCGCTGTTTTCCTGCTGCAGGGATTGCACAGACGCTGCTTCCAGCCCGCCCTTCATTATCTCTGCCTCCTGGAACAGCAAACAGGGAAATGTGATTAAAGCCCTCTCGCAGGGAACTTATCAGCCTTTGGGAAGGCCAGGAGCTCCCTCCTCTCGGGAGAGCATCCCTGGTGCTCCCGGGCTGTCAGCAGCACAGCAGGGCTGTGGCTCCTGCTGCCTTCACCCCACGGTGCCCGCCGGAGCCCGAGGAGAGGCAGGGTGGATGTGACATTGTCTGGTGGCGTGTCTGGGAGCAGGCGGGGGCAGGAGGGTGAGATGTGAGTCAGGAGGAGCCTGCGCTGCACCTGCGGGTGGGGCCGGCGGGGCCAGCGCCGGGCTCCCGTCAGCGCTGCTCTTTGCACTGAAATGGGCTGATCTGACGGTAATTGGCTTTGACCCATCCGGGCCGACGCCATCAGATCTTGGAGGTTCAACGGCCCCGAGACGCCGGGGGTGGACGGGAGGGACAATCCTGTCACCGTGTGAAGGAGACAGGATTAGAGCCGGAGGCATCGGTTGCTCAGGGTGACCTTATTGGCACCACTGCGCTGGTGAAGGCAAAAAGAATCCACCCTGACAGGGTGTTTGGAGCTGCCTCTGGGCCAGGAGGAGCTGGGCACCGTTAGTGTGTCCTGCAGGGGTTTGCTCGTTGCTGTCCGTGAGTGTCACCCTTCCTGCGCCCGTGGAAGGAGCCTCTTGCTGGCACCGTCTCAAAGATCGCATGGTGGGAGCTCGGCTCCGAGCCATGCAGCTCCCTGTCCCTCTTCAAAGGAGTCAAAATTCCCTGTCCCCACCCCCAGACACCACATAAAATATCTGCTTTTTCCATCCCGCAGTAATGGTGCAATTTAGAATGGAAAAACAGGGAGAGGAAGTGCTGAGGCTGCACCAGCTGATGCCAGGGGAGATGCCAGGAGCTGCCTGGCTGTAAAACATCCCCCGATCCTGAGGGAGGCTGTGGGCTGTGCTGCAGCAACAGCATCACAGGGAGGGAAGGGCCCCCTGGGCGCTGTCCCAGGGAAAGACCCCACACTGGGCAGCAGCAGAGGCTTTGAATTCCTGTAGCAGGAGCCCCGATCCCTCACCCCCATCCCGCTGGATTGAGCTAAGCGGAGCTGAAGCTGCTGCTGGGATTGTTCCTGGTGTGTCCCAGCCCAGCCAGGGAGCTCAGCCCCCTTTCCCTCCATCAGAGAGCCCGTGGTACCCGATCCCAGCGCCCTGAGGCAGCGGCTGAATTCAGTGGCAGAGGCTCTGGAGTCCACTCGCTGTTGATCTCAGCGTCCCCAGCACAGACACCCCCCAGCAGCCAAGGTTCCCCCCACCAGCCCAACGTGAGCCCCGAAACAGGGATGTTCCCCCTCAGTCCTTGCCCTCCCACACCGGGGAGCATCATCCCGGAGCTGGCAGGGCAAGGCTCTTGTTTGGACTGACTGGAATAGAAGTAGCAACATCCCATTGTCTTTTTTAGGGGGATGATGGACAACCATGGATGAGTTCCCATGGGAACTGCTTACTACTGGAAAATCCCCTTAGTCGCTCCTAAAAGAGGCTGGAAAATCCCGGGGAGCCCTTCCAGCCCATTTTTCAGATGGGAATACAGGACAAGGGCTGCGGGGATGCGGGGATGCGGGGATGCGGGGATGCGGGGGAGCAGAAGCTTCGCGGGATCTGACAGCGAGCGCGGCTCTCCTGACCCCGCTCTGGCGGGGTGGAGCACGGGCAGGCGGAGAAGGGCTCGGAGCCGCGGGATGCCCGGTCAGAGCTCCCAGCCCAGCGCGGGGACTGCCTGGCACCCCCAGCCCTGCCGGTGTGGGACCGCGGCTCCGATCGTCCCCGAGGGTCGGGTCCAGATCCAGGACGGGGAAACCGGGATGGGGAAGGCGCAGCTGCCCTCAGGTTGCGTCACGGGGGCGTCCCCTAAGCAGGTCTCCCATCCTCAGGAGGATCAGTAGATCCCGTTTGTTCCACACCGAGAAGCTCCAGAGCAATTAAATCAATCGGGTGCCCTTCAAACCGAGGGGGGCCGGCGTGGGCAGAGCTGCCCTTTGGAGGCTGAGCGCCCTGGCCGGGGGAGCCGCATCACCCCAGCTGCCCCTCGGGCTCTGCAGAGCTTGGAGGGCACAGGGCAGCCGGACAGAGGGATCCCCCCGCTGGGACAGGCTCCTGCTTTCCTGCAGGGTCCTGGTCCGGCTCTGCCCGGGCTGTTCAAACCTGCCCCGATCCCGAGCGTCCGGAATTCCAGGCGCCGGGACAGCAGCGATGGGGGTGCCGGGGTGGGAGCCGGGGGCTGGCAGGGTGCGGGAGCGGGGCTGGGGCCGTGCGAGTTCTGGGCAGATGCCAAAGGATGCCAGGAGATCCTGGGGGTACTGGGGCCATGCCAAGGAGCGCCGAGGGGATGTCGGGGGGATGCCAGGGATGCTGGAGCGATGCTGAGGCCGTGTCACGAGACCCGAGGGGATGCCAGG
>VXAC01000235.1:0-20587 GCA_013399225.1 Rhipidura dahli | reverse complement strand
CCGGGCCCGTCCCCGCCCCCCCCCCCAGCCCCAACCCCAGCGCAGCCCAGGCGTTCGCAGCCAATCAGCGCGGGCGGGCCGGCAGCCGCAGCCAATCAGCGCAGGCGGGGGCGGTACCTGCGCGGCGGGCTGGGGGCGGCTGGAAGGCGTAGACGGGCCCGGCCTCGCCGGCCGCTGCCAGCGCCTCGGGGTCGGAGAGGGAGCGCAGGAAGCCTCGCGAGGACAGCTCGGCCAGGATCACCTGTGGGACACCCCCGGCACCCTCAGCGTCCCGCGGCGGCTCCCGCGCTGCCCGCCCGCCGCGCCCCCGTTACCTGCTCCGGGGGGATGCGGCCCTCCCGCGCCACCATCTCCCGCAGGTCGGCCACGGTGCCCAGCAGCGGCACGGCCAGGCCCACCCGCACGAAGCGCCAGCGCTCGCACTGCAGCACCAGCGTGACGTTCAGAGCCCTGGGGACAGCGCGGGGACACAGCTCAGCCGCGGGGTCACCGCCGCTGGGTCCGGCAGCTCCGGGACGGCAAACACCCGATGGACGCAGCTCCTGTGGCTGTCCCCTGTCCCCCGTGCTGCCGCCGCCTTCCGTGTTCATTATTTACCCCAGAATACGCAAATTGCTCCGGTTGGAGCTGCCATCCCGCCGGGGGTGGGTGTGGGGCTCACCTAGTCTGGCGCAGCGGGATGGGCAGAGAGATGCACAGGAAGGGGTCGAAGGTGTTGCTCTGCTTCAGGCAGTGAGGGCACGTCAGGGAGGACCTGGGAAACGGACGGGGACCGTCACCGGAGCGGGCACGGCCCCCCCAGCGGCCACCCTGGGGGCTCCTGGCATTGGTGCTGCATCCCAAATCCAGCATTCTGGGTACCACATCCCGGGTACCACTCTCTGGGTACTGCATTCCACAGCATACCCAGCATCACACGGGATCTGTACGACCTCCTGGTGGAGTGGGGCCCCTCCCCGGCTGTTCCTGCCTGCCCAGCCCAAGGGTCTGTTCACCCAAACAGGAGCTCCCGCAATGCCAGGGAAGCTGGAGTGAGATCCCAGGAATACTCGGGAATCTCCCACTCTCACTCCTCAGTGTGGCCTCAAATCCCTCCCAAGTCCTGCTCCCCTTCCCAAGGGCTGGCAGCGCCTGAGGCGGCTCCTGGAGGTTTTGAGGTGACCCCAGCCCTCCTGGGTGGGGTTAAGCAGGGACAACGCCCCGGGGCGCTATGGGGAAACAGGACCCCTCCGAGCAGCATGGTCGTGGCTGCGGGAGGAGCAGAGAGGGACAGCAGGAGGGCATCTGCCTGTGAGTGACCCCAGGGTGGCCCTGGGGAGGCACTGCTGGTCCCCTGCCCACCCTGGCACCAACAGCCACCTGTTGCTGATTCTTCTTAATTCTGGGGGGTTTTAAATTTTTTCCCCCTGCATTTTTGTTCAAGAAAAAAGGGAAAAAATAGATTAAAATCCAAGGCAAAATCCTGAATCCTTGTTATTTGTCACCTTGAAGAGCCACTGAGCTCCCTGGGAAGCAGCCACACAAACTGATAAATCCTTTAGCACACAGGCGGCTCTGGCACATGGAACAGGGATAATTAAAGTGCCTTTTTTCATATATAGGGCGAGGGATTGAGAGAGGAGGGAGGGCTTGTGATGCCAGATGTGTCCCCTGCTGCCTGCAGCACCATGGCTTGGGGACAGGGTGGCCTGAGCATCCCACGAGTCCCAGGCAGATGACACAGGGACAGATGACACAGGGCTGCTGGGACAGTCCCGAGCCCTGTGACAGAACTACAGTGTGGTTTGGGTTGTGAGGGGCCTTCAAAGACTACCCTGTCCAGCCCCCCTGCCATGGCAGGGACACTGCCACTGGACCAGGCTGCTCCAAGCCCTGTCCAGCCTGGCCTTGGGCACTTTGCAGTGCTTGCAGCGGAAGGAGTGAAGGATCACAGTGCCCCCGCAGGGCTCACGGAAAGGCAAAGCCTCTGCCGGGCAGGATCCATCCCCCCACTCACCTGTACTGGGCCTGGAAGTGGCTCTGCACAAAACTCTGCCCACGGGGGTGCTGGGTGCCTGGGGGGGACCTGCCGGCACCGCTGCTCCCATCCTTGCCAAGCTGCAGGGGCAAGAGACAAGTGGTGAGTGAGGTGACAGGGGGAGGGACGTGTCCTTCAGGGGGCCAGGGACACGTCCTGGTGAGCCAAGCCCAGCTTTGGTGTCCCCATGGCACGAGGGCGGGCTGCACCCCACCCTGGCTCCCGCTGTGCCAAGCACACATCCACTGGCACCGGGGCTGAGCGTGGGTGGGTGAGATGGTGGGACACTGCAGGGAGCAGGGGTCTGTGTGTCCGTGTCTGCGTGTCTGGGATGAGCTCCTGGAGCAGACGTGCACATTCCTGCGCGTTCCCCTGCCCCGGGGGAGCACGGCTGGGTGCGAATCCACCGCGCCCGGGCAGGCGGTGCCCAGCCCCGGCCGTGTCCCTGCGTGTTCCCCCAGCACCTGCACCGGCAGCAGGCCCGGGCACAGCTCCCAGCACAGCTCCCACTGCCCGGAGCCCCAGCGCGGCTCCCAGCGCCGCAGCTGCACATCGAGCCCGGGCACAGCACCCAGCCGAGTGCAAAGCCAGCCCCTCTCCCGGCACAGCGAGCTGGCCGAGGCGCCCAGCCCCGCACCCTGGGCCTGGCACAGTGCCTCGCTGACAGGTGAGATGTGCCCCAGGGACCCCAAGAGCAGCCGGGTCTCTGCTCCACTCCTTTGGGAACAGGGACACTGGGATGTGACCGTGTGACAGCCAAACCTGCCCAGTTAGGGGACGTCTCCCTGCCTGCCCGCTGCCCTGGGACCTGCCAGGAGCCCCCGTGCCCACACTGGGGACAGGAGCTTCACCCCTGGAGCCTGATGGCAGAAGAGATGCTGCAGAAAGGAGTGTCAGTAAAAAAACCTGGGCTGTTTTGGGGTGAGACTGTGAGTTTCTGGTGTCTCGATGAGTAAGATTGAAAATCACTGAGGATTTTGGCCAGGAGGTGGATTTTCCTCAATGCCATCTGCTGGCACCAGGTCCTGCTGAGCCTGACGTGTCCTCACAGTCTGCCTGGCACTGGAGTCCATCTGGTGTGGCTGAGAGGGGACCTGGATGGTGTCTGTGCCCTACAGGGCCCCCAAAATTCCCCAAAAATCCAAGGGGATGCCTCTTTCTCAAGCCCTCATGGCAGCCAAGCCTCGGTCCCCACTTTGGTGGCCCCACAGTCCATTGGGTGCCACAGCAAGCACCTCGTGGGCACCCACCCCGCAGCCAGGAGGGAATTCCCACCCCTCCTGCCCAGCTCCAGCCTCCTCCTTTTCTGCTTCCCACACCTGAGCTGCCCAGTCCCTGAGCCTTGGCACAGGCTTGACCAGGAGCATCACCGGAGCAGGACAGCAAAAAGAGCAAGAACAGCACAGTGCTGAGTCTGGTGTCACCCGCAGAGCGGGGACAGCACAGTGCTGAGCCGGGTGCCATCACTAAAGAGGGGACAACAAACTGCTGGGCTGAGCCCACGTGTCAAATGCCAACAGCTCAAATCCGTCCCCTGCAACAGGCAGCACCCGGCAGGGAGGAAGTGGGGAAAGAGGAGGCAGGAGGAGGTAGGAGGAGGCAGGGAGGGCCGGGGCCAGGGCAATGCCTGAGCGCAGATGGATTGAGGAAGACTTAATTACTCATTTTGCCAGCAGCAAAGCCACCGAGCTGTAATTACAGCGGGCTTAGCTGGAGGCAGGGATGGACGGGGGGGCTGCGTCTCCTCCTCACCAAGGACCAGGATGGCCCCCAGAGCCGGGATGCTCAGCTGGATGGGCTCCTGCCGACATCCCCCACCCCCCCAGCACTCCACCCCCTGCCCAGCACTCGGCTCCCACCATCCTTTCACCCGCGCACCGACCGAACCACGGCATCACCATCCCCACCGGGGCGGAGCCAACTCCATCCCAGCGCCTCGCAGGTGTCCCTGCTCCCAGACCGGGCCCGAACACCTCCCCCCAAGGCAGGGCGTGCGGCCACCCCGCGGGGCCACCCACCTGCGGGGCAACCCACCTGCGGGGGGCCGCGGCTCTGCTGGGCGGGGGAGGCGGCGCCCAGGTCCTCGTGCATTCGATCCAGCAGCCAGAGCAGGAACTCGAGCGCGTCGTGCTGAGCGTTGCCCCGGAACTGCGAGCTGTGCTTGGAAACGATGTTCTGCAAGACACGGGCGGGGAGTGCGCTGATGAACGGGTTCTTCCTCAGCACCCACCCCAAAACCATCCCTGCAACAGCCTCTGCCCTCGTCCTGCCTCTGGAGGGATATCGCGGCCACCCCGGGGCCAGCGGAGCAGTGGGGACACCATTCACACGCAGCTGAGACAGAGGCTCGGTGGTGTCCCAGCTTCCAGCGGCCAGGATGAGGCCGGGAGGGGACACAGGGCACACCACAACCAAGTCCAGGTGGGCAAGTTCAGCCACGGGGACCCACAGATCCCACCTGCCCCGTGCACTCCGACGGTATCAACTCAATGTAACCCATCCCAGGGCAGGGCTCGGCTTCCCGGGGGCTGCCCCGGGCACTTTGCAAAGTTCACCGGCAGCAGCAGCAGTTTATTGGCAGCACCGGGTCCCCGAGGAAATGTCACTCGGACAGGGGACACGTGTCTCTCTCTGAGCGTGGGGAGCAGCGATGCCAGGCTGGGCATGCTGTCCTGCCCCTGATGCTCTGTCCCTGTCCCCAGCCAGGCTCGGGCCCCAGCACACTGGCGTGTGCTTGGCAGAGGTGTGACACACGCTCAGTGGCAGAGCCTGAGGCCACTTAATTGGGCTCCCAGGACAATGTCCTACCTTACCCACGATCACAGCCAGCACCTGCTCACCCTCGGGGCTCTGGCATGACCAGCGCTGGGAGCTCACCCACCCACGGGAGCTCAGGTGGCAGAAACCAGGCCAGAGGGAGGTGACCGCAGCAGGGCTCGGGATGTCGGGCAGAGCAGGGTCCATGGGGAGGATGAGGCAGGGGATTGGGTGATGTGAGGAGGGTGCTGGTGAGTGCTGGTGAGATGCTGAGGCATCTGGGGAGTGGGGGGCATGCTGATGGGGGCTGGAAGGGGTGGTAAAAGTAAGAAGATGCTGGGAGCAGGAGAAGGGTGTCAGTGGGTTCCGGGGTAGCTGGAGTGAGCTGTGAGCCGGTAGTGCCGGGTGCTGGGTGCTGTGTGCCGGCTGTGCCGCTGCGAGCCGGGGATGCCGCTGGGGGCCGGGGTCAGCCGGGACCGCACGGGGGCCGCGGGGCGGGGCCGCTCGGTACCTTGAACTCCGCGGAGAGCTGCGGGGTGTAGTCGTGGGTCCAGAGCGCGCGGACCAGAGCCGCCAGCCGGTGCGTGACCTCGGCGCGGGCGCCGCGGGCGCGGTACCGACCCAGCGCCAGGCGCTCGGCCAGCGGCGCCGTGTTGCTCAGGCACTGCACCACGGCGTTCATGAAGCAGGTGTTGCCGTGGTTCCGCAGCCCCTGCGCGCNGCGCATGGCCCCGGGCGGGCGCTGGGCGCCGCCGGTGCCGGTGCCGGTGCGGGGCCCGGAGGGGCCGGGCGGAAGGTTTTGTGCGCGGCCGGCTCCTCCCCCGGCCGAGCTGGCTCGGGAGAGGGAGAGGGAGACGGGAGGAGGAGGGAGAGGGAGCGGGGAGGAGGAGGGGGGCAGCGGGGAGGTGCCGCTGGCGGCTCGTGCGGCCGTGCCCCGCCTGCCCCGGTGTCCCCAGCGTCACCCGGGTACCGCAGCCCTCCGCCCCCAGCTCCACCCGGCTGACCCAGCCCTCCACGCCCCGTATCGCCCCGGGTGATCCATCCCTCTATCCCAACACCAGCCCGGGGTGCCCCAGCCCACCCTCATCATCACCCGGGCCGAGCCATCCCTCTGTCCCCTCCACGGCGCCGCGGCTTTCCCGGCAGTCCCATCCCTGCTCCACGAGTGCTGCTCTGCTGCCCTCAGCGTCACCTCAGCGTGTCACGGCATCGCTGCGAGATGCCCCAATTCTGCCACCTCTGGGCGCTCTGAGCTGGAACAGTGGGACAATAGTCACCTCTGCACCCTCCGCACTGAGGTTTGGGGATATAATGAGAGTTCCTTCACACAGAGTCACAAACGGGGGTTTCCCACCCAGTGCTGGACGAGTCCAGAGCCTTTCGCCACCTCCTGCCCACCCCGCACTGTTTGGCACCACACCCTGGTGTCTGTTTGGGGGCTAGCAGAGCCTGTATGGGAGGGGATGGTGCCTCATGAGCCCTCCCTGCGGGATGGGGGGTTCAGGATGTCCGGGGCCACCAGCTCAGCTCCCTGCTCTCCACCTGCAGCACCTTCAGCAGAAGAAGCCCACTGTGGCTTCTACAGGCGGTTTTCAGGACTGGTGCCATGGTCCAGCCGGATTTGTCCCACGGCACCACGCTGGCACAAGGATGGGGACAGCAGTGGCCTCCTCTCCACCCAGCCCCAGTGCAGTAGCAGCACCATTGTTCTTCCAGCAGCTGTGGGGGGCTCGAACCCCCCAGCCCAGTTCGGCCACACGGGGCTGGGACCTGCGCTCCTGAGCCAGCAGCCCCGGGGTGAGCTCCCCCCCAGGAATGCTCTGACGGCTCCCACCAAGGCGCTGGAAGCACAACCCGGAGCGGAGCTGGGAGGCGGCAGGGCCGCCCTGTGCCAAGGAACTGGTACATCCCGGCAGCAGCTGTCGCTGTCCGGGGAGGGACAGACCGGGAAGGAGGTTCCTTTGCCAGGCAGCAGTGCCGCTGTGTCACCTCGCGGCAGGGCAGGGGTGGCAGTGCCTGGGCCGGGTGTGAGCTCAGGAGGAGGTGACAGGACGGTGACCCTGAGGGATGCCAGGCTGGCAGCGAGCGCTGTGGCGGGCACGGACAGGGCATCAGGGAGTGATGTCAGGCTAAATCCATCCCGCGCTACCGCTGCTGAGCAGATGGAAAGGGATCAGCCGCCCGGGGATCCCCAGGGACGGCTGCACCGCGAGTGGCCCCGGGCTCAGGAGCTGCTTATCCAGACAGGAGAGGATTGAGCCCAGCCCAAGTTCCCTCCCGCCCGCAGCCAGCCCTGATCGGCACGAGTTGTCCCCTGAGAACCTGGCTGGGGTCACTCCCCCACCCCCTGCCAGCCCCCGAGGGAGCAGCCGCCTTGTAGGGACTGTGCAGATCCCACCCTGTGCACTCAGCCTTTCCTCCTGGGCTGGTGGGAATGGCGATGGGGAGCAGCCCTGCCGGGGAGGGGGGTGGTCCTCACCTTGCTGTGCCCGGGGAGCAGCTCTGGGTTGGGGATGCAGTACAGGGGCTCCGTGCAGTCCCTGGCCCTGCAGAGCCCCCCAACACGGCGCTGGCTCTCAGCTCCCAGCCTGCCCAAGGAAAGCTGCTGGCACTGTGGGGCTCTCACTGGCCCAGGCGCTCAGGGCTGAGCTGAAGCTCCAGCCACAAACACCCCCAGGCTCAGAAGTTTGGCTCCTGATCTGGCTCTGCACCCACGGCTGAAGTTCATTTCTGTGTCCTCCTGGCCAGAGCTGTGCAATCCATCATTGCAAAGCCCATGGATAAAACACTCCCTGGGGAAAGACATCCTCAATACCAGGCTCCCTTCTCCTATCCAAAGGTCACAACCCATAAAGCAGAGTCCTGAGTGTTCCCTGGGACCCCTGGCAGATTCCTGGTCCTGCTCCCAGCACCACCCACTGCAATCCCCGCCACAGACCCCGAGGAGATGGAAACTGGGATCCACCGGAGTGTTTGTGCGAGGATTTTTCTCTCTGAATTCTCTAACAAGGGCAGGTTGTGCTTCACACAGTGTGGGAAGAACGGGTTTATCTAGAGCAGCTCCCGGCTCACTGGAGAGAAAAGCCCTTGTTGTTTCTCTCTGGCTGCTTTTGGTTGGACACCCGAGCCCACAGCATCCCACACGAGCCAGAGCTGCAGTGGAGGGAAGGAGAGAGGGACCCCAGGCAGGGCTCATGCTGAGCTGAGGGGAACCAAAAATCCAAAGCAGCTCATTAAGGAACATGAGGAAAAGCCTAAAGAAAAGCGAGGGGAGTGGAGAGTCCAGAGGCAGGAGCTGACCTGAGAGCTGGATCAGAACTGGTGTTTGTTAGAGGGGGATGGATGGGAAGGGAGAGCTGACAAAACACAGCCAAGGAAAATGGTGTAAAATGAGAAACTCAGTCATGCCAAAACCCCTAAACCTGCCAGAATTAGGAAGTGCTGGGTAGTGAAAGTGTTTCCCCGGGATCCTGTCAGGCCTCCAGCTGCCCCCCGCAATGCCAATGCCGGAATTCTGACAGCACATGTCAGCCAGCGACTGAAAACTGCATCAGTGCCTTTCCAAGCACAGGCAGAGGCATCCCGTGGCTGTCAGTGCATCCCACCTGACCCAAAGCAGGCAGAGGAGCCTTTCCAACAGGTAACTCCAGTTTATTCCAGTTCAAGGCAATCTGCACACCGGAATGAGCTCCAGGAATGCTCACCATGTGGATCTGCCTTTCAGTGACACCGTATTTGTCATCTTCCCTCTTGTTCAGATCATTCTGAATGTGATGCCTTCCTATTCAGGCAAAATCAAATATTTATCAACGCTGCAGCATCCGGCACTGCTGGCTTGCGTCAGCACCTACTCCCTAAAATGCCTTTTTTGGGATGTCCTGGCTCTCTCCAGCTCCTGCCTCTCAAGCTGCCATTTCCTGTGTGCCAGGGTTCGGCTTCGGAGCAAACATGGGGTGGGCAAAATATGAGTGTCAAACACAAGGAAAGGAAGGAAATGCTTGGTCACTATGATGGAAAATTCCTTGTTTTCATGGCATGAATTGCCCGGGACAGCAGACAGCAGGATGGTTATAAAAACACGGATGGTTTGGGTTGGATTAGGGAGCCACGGGGACAGGGCAGCACCAGCAATGTTCCCTCTGGCTGGGCATGAGTCTCTGTGCCAGGGAGACACTTGGATTTTGGGATAAAATCCTGAATAGATCTGAGCTGAACGGACTCAGGCCCAAGCGAAATCCATTTCCATGCTGCCAAATCATCCTGATAATAATAACAACAAAAAAAGACAAACCTTCCTCCCTGCTCGCTGCGCTCTGCCATGGGACAATGTTTGCTTTCTTTGAGCCTCTCCCGCTCTCTTGGCACGGGCTGGGAACATCTGTGCTGTGGAGTGGAAATGTGCTTTCAACAGCCCCATCCTGCTGCCGGCCTGAGGGCAGCTGGGGGAGCCCGGGTGGGGCTGGGAGAGCTGGCCTGGGCTGGCACTGCCCGCTCCCTACCCCCTCCCTGTCCCCTCCCTGCCCTCTCCCTTCCCCTTCCCTGCCTGCAGCGGTTATAGGGCTCCAGGCAGGCAGAGAAATCTCCCCCCTCGAAACCCCTTCCTGCTCAGCCTCTCCAGCTCAGATTAAATTATAGATAGCAGAGTGAGTTATTTAGTGCCCCATGAAAGATGCATAGGGACTGCTTTTTTTGGGAGTCTGTTTGAGGAGGGACAGCATCGAGGCAGGGAAACTATGCTTTTCCAGGGCTCTGGGCTTGTGCTGATGAATAGAGCTGGCCATGCTCCATCGGTTCGGAATGGGAAGGCAGCAGATAACCCCGAGCTGCAGGAACTCCTGCACTTTGTTTGCAGCAATTACATTTGGGTTTTAATGCATCTGCTCCATCCCTGGCTGCTTCGCTGAGCAGGTGTCTCCAGGGTCTTTCCACCCATTATCCCTGTGAACGGAGACGATGTGATCCCCTCAGCAGGGGCCGAGCCCGGCCATGGGGAGGGGGAGCTGAGCAGGGCTCGTGCCTGGAAACTGCCTCCCCAAGTGGCTCCTTGCATCCTCCCCCTCCTGCAGTGACAGGTTTGGGATGCCCTATGGGGACAGAATGGCTCTGCTGAGCTGGGGCTGTGCCAGGCAGAGTCCTGATCTCCAAACCCTGCCCCACTGCTCCTGGGGACCCCTGTGTGCCTCTCACAGGCCCCACTGCCCTCCTGATTCCCCCACACAAGCAGAGGTTTTGCCAGCCTGTCCCACATTCCAGTGGTTGGATCCTGCATCCCAAGCCCAGCTGCAGAGCCTGTGGAACCTGCTGGAGCGTTTATGGCTCAGAGCTCCAGGGACTCCAGGGGGAGAGGGGATGGGATGACTGAATTCCTGTGCTAAGGGCTCCAGCAGTGGGAGCAGGGGATTTCCAGGCAGAAGGAGGATGATGTGTTTGGTGTTTGGCAGACAGCAGAGGGGCACAGTCCGGGAGGATCCACCTCTGCTGTGAGCAGGAGGCGTTTTAATGGCACATGAGGAAAAGCAAGCAATGATACCTTTAAATGCCTGTCCCCCACTGCCAACCAGAACTGTCAGTGCATGTGTGAGAGATAAATCATCTCCATTAACTAAAACATCTGAGATCCTCAGCATCGAGGGCTGCAGCGTTCTGCTGCACTTCAATTGATGACAGAATTCTCCCAGGCCTCCAACGCCTGCAAGAGAAATTCTCCCTCCACTTGCATCACTCCTAGGCTGCTGCCTGCTCTGATCTTTACACAAACAGTACTTGAGAGCTGTTGCTTTCAACCCCAGATGTGATACTGAGTTAGTAATAAGCACTTCTTCCACAGAAATTTGGAGTCTGTTTGAAGAATTAGGCCAGCCCCGGGAACCTGAGCGTGTCTGGCTGGAAACACCCTGGCATTTTCAGCAGTCGCTGCACTCTCACTCCCCAGAACCAGGTCCTGAGGAGAGCTTTAAATTTGACACTGCAAAAGAAGCAGCCCCGATATCCCTGAATTCTTTTGAGAATGTGGGGTTAAGAGCTTGGCTCAAAAGAGCTTCCCAGTAAATGCCAGGAGCTGGAGCTGAGGGCTTGGTCCTTAATCAGGACCAGACAAATTAAAACAAACACAGAAGACTGAATTTACACAACAAGTCATTCATTAAAGGCAGGGCAGAAGGGGGGAGGGAAGAGAGAGGAATGAGAGCCTCCAAAAGGGAGCAGATCCCAGCCAGGCTGTGCCAGGAGCCTCTCAGGAAAGGTGGCAGCGACATCGTGGTAGTGTTACAGGATGATTCTCACAAGTGAGGAATCCTTCACGCCAGTCTGGAAGGAACAGCAGCCTCCTGATGACCCTGAAGGAGTCAGACCCATTTCTTCAGTGCTGTGGAGGCTTGTCAGGGGGGTCTGGTAAATGCCTGACAGGAAATATAAAAATAGAGTCTCCTCTAATTGTAAGAATGCTTTAAAGTGACCTCAGCTGTAAGGAAAGGATCATCTGGACTGGCTGAGGAAGCAGCAGCCCCACAGCTCCTGCTCCAGTTGCTTGTGCAAGTCTGGGGAATTCCAGACCAGGCTGGCAACACCTCGAACCCCAGAATCCCAGAACGGTTTGGGTTGGGAGGGACCCCAAAGCCCACCCAGTGCACCATGGCAGGGACACCTCCCACTGTCCCAGGCTGCTCCAAGCCCCAGTGTCCAACCTGGCCCTGGACACTGCCAGGGATAGACAGTCCACACCTTTCTGTGCCAGGGCCCCATCAGCCCTGCAGTGAAGAATTTCTTCCTAATTTCTAATCTAAACCTTCCCTCTTCTGCCTAAGCCTGTTCCTGTTTTCCACACAGGCAGGGAAATACTCAGATATCCCTTTGATTTGGGCAGGGTGGGACAATCACGGGGAATTGTGACAATTATTCCTTTTCAGCTGAAGCAGAGTTGGTGCCCAGCAGAGTTCAGGGCCAGCAGATCCCAGGGAGCTGTGGCAGAAGCTGGGCCAGTAACACAGAGGGGCTGCAAAGGCTCTTACCCAGCATGCATTCCCCAAGTTAAGCTACAGGAACCGACAGCAAATCCATGGATTTAGCTACAGGCAATGCACATGAAGCCACGGCTCCCCTGTGCCTGGGGAACTCCCAGAGGAGATGTCACAGAAGTGCTTCCTAATGAGCCTGGGGCTGCCTGGGGCTGCATGGAGCCTGCAGTCATTCCCACTTGTCCATGGAGCCTGCCAGGATCCTGCAGGAGGGCACTGGAACACGGCAGGTTTGGCGGGGCCAAGTCCTGGAAAACAGATCTAAACTCGGGAAATCTCCTGCTGCACCCCCTTGGCCAAGCAGGATCCAATAGAAAACAACTTGAGATAAATGGTTGTCAAACTTTCCTGAAACATTTCTAGCACTGGAGGTTCTTTCTGGTAACTTCTCTTTCCAAAAGCTCTTTTCCCCTCCTCCTCAATCTAAGTTGTCCCAAACAGGTCACCGTGACCCAACAGAGACGTTCCCAGCACTTTAAATCCTTTGCAGTCCTCATCTATCTCCCTCCCGAGATCCCAGACGCTGCACATTCCACAGGGCTCTTGTGGCACTCTGGGCTCTCCTTCCTCATCTGCACGCAGGACGCAGCGAAGGCTCTGCAGAACTCCCTGCAGTCTGGGGCTCTGCCAGACCCTCAGCTGGAAATCAGCAACAACCCCCTGCCCTTGCCCCTGCTGGTCCTGGCTGAGCTCAGCCCAAGGCTGTCCTGAGCTCTTTTTTCTCCCTGGAGCACAAACAGCAGCTCAGGCTCCTCGAGTGCCTCTGTTTTGCGGGGGTTGCTCACAAATCTGCCTCATTCTGCTGCTCTGAGTCCTCGAGGCTGCTCCACTTCACTCACCAATTCCTGGCCATTAACCCCAGCCCTTGTTCGGGTGTTCCCACTCTGCTGTGCTTTGCTTTACTCACTCCTCGATTAGGAAAGAGCCTCCAGCCCATGAGACATTTCCAGTGGTGCTGTACAGAGCAGAGCTGCTGAAATGGAATATGAGGAAACTGCTGCTGTTTGTGCTGCACATAATTCCAGTCACAAAACCCAAACTCACCTTGAAATCTCTGATGTGGAATCGGGGCCCCAAAGCACCTCTTTTCCCAGGGGTGGTAACTGCAAAAATTCTTTTGCTCTGAGGACTTGATCTCTCACACCTTTCATTTGCTGTCCCACTGGTGCCAACTTCATTCATTTTTACGTTCCAGTGAGGTGAAATCCTCACGTGGAAGGAAAATGGAGAAGTGCAGACATCAGGAGCAGAGGGAGCTGATCGTTCCCATTTCCCAGCCCGATGCTTTGTTAACCCAGGATCAGGATCCAGCTCCCACTGCAGGAGTGATCAGAGCATCCAGGTCCTTTACGGGCCCCTGGAGGTGGCAGCTTTCAGGGACTGATTTGGACAGAACCATGGGCGTTCCAGAAGAGCTTTTTGTGTTCCCAGTGAATGCTGCAAGTGCTCCCCTGCAGTTCTCATTTCTGTTTGACCAACCTTTCATGGTAATTCTGTCTCAGCTGCCTTTGTCAGCTCCGGGATGAAGTGAGCAGAGCCTGAGCCAGTCTCTGTGTGGGAAACAGGATCCAGGGCCTGGTCCAGCATCAATCAGCCGAGGCACTGCCCCGTGCTGTTCCCAGGAAGGGCTGGGGTGGCTCATCCTCCCTCCTGCCTTTGCTTGGGGAGAGGAGGCACTGCTGCCACTGCTCCAGCGAGGGGTGCGGAGTGACTGAGAACGATGCTCCTCCAGTGGCTGGGACATCAACCTGAGCTGTGGAAGCCAATTCCTCGCTCCTCCAGCCTCCCCATGCCCTCTCCAGCACAGCCTTGAGCCCTTCAGCTCAGGGCACACAGACAAAGCACAGGGAGATAAATCTCAGTTAAATCCATCACAGTTCAGTGTGTGCCTCTCACCAGACGCAGGGAGGAAGCCCAAAGCAAGGCAAGCATTTGACCAGGAGCCTTCCAAGCCCAATTATTTATTTTGAATAAAAATAATCCCGTGTTAGAATTATTTAAACATTAGGTGAGGAGTGTCACTTCACCAGCTGAGAGGAGCCACTGCTGTGTGAGGCAGCCAAACTACACAGGGTTTGTTTTGTATGGCTGGAGAAATGTGGTTGGATGCTGATGCCCACGAGATGGTTTTAATTTTATTGTTGTTTGGATTGGAACGTTTCCATGTTGTATTGGAAATGGAGTTGTTATTGTTAGAGTCTCATCAACAGCCACCTCAGCCAGGGAGTGCCATCCCAGGGAATTGGGAGCTCACCCCACAGACAGTGCAGAGATGTAAAACGAGCTCTGTGCTGTGAAATGAATGCAAACAGGTCTCTGTGGATGGGATGAGGAGCTCTGCAGCTCTGGCAGAGGGAAAGTCTCAGGTGGAGCACAGATGGAGCCTTGGAAGAGGGACTGAAGCAGGTGAGGCAAATCCAGGGGACAGACAAAGGGACAGTGACAATGAGGAGCAGATTCTGCACCTCAAGGATTTCCTGAGGCTGAAGAAATCAGGTTTCACATCCTGCCCTGAGGTTTGCATCTGCCAAAGCCAGGGGTTTGAGCTCTGACCTTGCTGAAGTGGAAAATAATAATAGCTCACCCAGACTGAGCAGGCACTGACCATTCTGGGGCAAGAGCACAGAGCTGCCCCAGGGTTTCAGCAAGAATTCTCTGCCCTTCACCTGCTCCAGTAATGATCCATTTCCAGGCACGGGAGCAGTAATTCCTGCCACTCCCAAGGGCACTGTCAGTCACACTGGCTGTCCTTCCAGGCATAGAATTCCCTGCCATTCCACACTGATGGACACAAAGACACAGATTACCCAGGCCCACAGACTTTCCTCATAGTACTGCCTCTTCCTCATTTCCCAATGAACTCTTTTTTAATTAAGTTTTTTTAATTAAGGTTTTATAAGGCCGCACCTGGTGGGTCACCAACATACACATGAAAACCTCTGTTCTGCAGAGGAGCCCACAGAGTCCCAAATAAACCATTTCATTTAATTACCTTGTTATTCTGGACAGGGAGGAATGAATCCGGTGGGTTCTGGTTTCTGGAGCTGTGAATGCTTTTCCCCCACTGAATGCATTTCCCCCACTGGATGCACTTCCCACCTCCAATGTCCAGCCCCTCTCCCGAGCTGTTGTGACAAACACCGTGGGTGTGGAGGTGCTGCCTGCCCAGGTTGGACCTGGCAGCCCCACATTGTGACAATGTCATTTCTCATCTCTGTCCCCTCTGATTCCAGCTCAGCGCCACTGAGGGTGGTGGGAGGATGGCAGGAGCCTGAGTGTGACACACTTGTTTCAGTTGGTGGAATAAAGAAAGAGCTGCCACGGGGCTGATGCTTTCAGATCAGCTCCACAGCACACAAATCCGGGGCTATGACAGAAAGAGAAATCTAGAAAGAACCTCAGGCTTTTGTTCAACATCCCCTAAATGCTGCAAAGATGAACCAGGGCAGGGAAAAGTGGCACAACAAAGGGGGGCCCTTTCTAGCCCAGCTCATGAGGTGCTTTGTACAGCAGGGGAACGGCAGCAATTCGAGGCTCCTGAAATGAGCCAGAACTGGACACTGAGGCTGCACTTCCCATCAGTGCTGGGCTCTGCTCAGGAGCAGCTGGCAGCTTAAAAATGAGCCCTCAGCGCAGTGTGGGCCTGTGGTGCTCCTCACAGTTACCCCCAGCCCCAGTCCCTCCCAGGAGCTCGGGGCAGGGCTACACCACTTGGGGTGCTGGCACCAGATTGACCTCAAGCTGCAAACGGGTCCCCACTGCTCTGGAAGGATGTGGATTTCAGGCCGTGCCAAGCAGGGAGAGCCTCCTGCACTGCCAGACCTTGGTGAGGTTTGAGCCCTTGTGCCACACCAGGATGGGATCAACGACAACAAATAATAAAATTAAAACAATAAAACTTTCACTGGGGACAAACTGTCATCCAAGGCCAGGTTGGATGGGGCTCTGAGCAACCTGGTCCAGTGCAGGGACCCTGCCCATGGCAGGGGGCTGCCATGGGATGATCCCTGAGGTCCCTTTCCACCCAAACCAGCTCCAGGGCTGTTTAACACAGGAATCTAATAAATGAGGATGGCAGGAAAAAATATCGAAAGAAAGTAATTCCTGATTTGTGATTTCCTTGCATGGGATTTGTTCCTTGGTCTGTCTCCAGCACTCCCATGGTCTCCTGTAATGCCAGGATGGATCCCTGTGGAAAGCAGGACCCCCAGTGGGGTTTTCCTGCCTCACTGCCCCACCAGGAGCAGCCAGTGAGCAGCTCCAGGCAGATGCCCTGAGCAACAGCAGGAGATCAAAGGAATTCCTTTGATCAGGAACGTGATCCACCATCAAACCCTTCCTGAACAACGTCTTAAAAAGTCTCCTATGAGGCATTGGCAGCACTTTGGAAGCTCTCAGTTCTCACAGCCCCATCAGCTGCTTTTGATCCGGAGCTTTGCAGCTTTCCCTGGAAAAGGCTTCCCCCTGCCATGACCTTTGGGTTCGGCCTTGGGGCAGGTGCTGGGACTGGAAATCAAACCCTTGGCTATGGAATGTGTCTGATGAAAGCTCCTTGCTCCTGCTGATACATCAGAGGGTTTGCAGCACTGCCAGGGCTGCTTTGATTTTTCCAAGGAATTCTCTTTGGTTCCTTCACTTTGTAAAGGAATAGAGGATAATTAAGACAGAAAAAACCCACCTTGAAGTGGGCAGGATTCAATGCCAGGCTCACAAAATCAGGGAATCCCAGAATGAGTTGGGTTGGAAGAGACCTCAAAGCCCATCCAGTTCTAGCTCCCCTGCCATGGCAGGGACACCTCCCACTGTCCCAGGCTGCTCCCAGCCCCAATGTCCAGCCTGGCCTTGGGCACTGCCAGGGATCCAGGGGCAGCTACAGCTGCTCTGGGCACCCTGTGCCACGGCCTGGCACCCTCACAGGGAACAATTCCTTCCCAATATCCCATCCATCCCTGCCCTCTGGCGGTGGGAAGCCATTCTCTGTGTCCTATCTCTCCATTCCTTGTCCAAGGTCCCTCTTGGAGCCCTTTAGGCCCTGGAAGGGGCTCTGAGGTCTCACTGGAGCCCTCTCTTCCCCAGGTGAGCACCCCCAGCTCTCCCAGCCTGCCCCCACAGAGTTCAGCAGGGTTTGATCTCCACATTAATTCTGTAATTGTGCTTCTCTCCTGCCCAGGCTGGGCTTTGGGTCCCGCGGAGTAAACAGAGACCTTTGGGCTGCTCTCGTTACCCCAGCAGCCAGGCAGCTCCATTAATGCTACCAGACCTCTCATGGATGAAGCACAGAGTCTGTGTAGGAGGTTAAAAATATCCCCATTCATTATTTACTCCTTACAGCAAGAGCCCGATGCTTTGAAGTGTGATTATAAATAAAAACACCATCCCAAACACTGCCTGCCCACCCCTTCCCCTGCAGGAATATTTGCTCTTTGTCCTGCTCTGATGTCCTGTGAACTCTTTCAGCTCATCTCTTTTAAATTTTTTTTTTTTCAGTGCAAATGAGCCCTTTCTGGAAATGCATTTCCAGTGGTGCATCCCTCTGCCTCAGCAGCCTTGGAGCTGCTCAGCTGTGAAAGGGATCAGAAGGAATTTTGCTGTTTGTCCCAGCATTCACAGACCTCCCAGAATTGCACATACAGATAATTCCACGTAGGTGGAAAACAAGGAGCAGCAGCAGCAGCATCCCACTGAGAAGTTCTGCCACTCCTCCTCAAAACAGAAACAAACGAATCTTCAGATCAGGCCCAGGGAATAAACACATTCTCCTCTATCTAAAGGCAGAGTTCCTTTAAGGTTGACCCACCTTATTTTCAGTAAACATCTTCCCCTCGCCCAGCAGATCTAAACCCTTTCTTTAAAGACAAACTCCTCCTGGGGGGCTGTGGATTCCAGGTTTGGAGTTTCATGGGGTGCCAGGGGCTCATCATTCCCAGTGTGAGCAAGGTTTTGGGGATAAAGGGTGATGTTTGTTCACTGAAACCCATCTTTTGAATGCCCCTGGATCCCTGGCAGTGCCCGAGGCCAGGCTGGACAGTGGGAGGTGTCCCTGCCATGGCAGGGGTGGCACTGGGTGGGCTTTGGTGTCCCCTCCAACCCAAGCCATTCTGGGATTGCATTTTTCAGATAAATTGCAACAAAGTGCTGAAAACAATCCCAGGGCGAGGGAGGGAGGGAGGGAAGGGCTGCCTGGCCCATCTCCCCTCCAGGGAGGGGAAATTCCCTCTTGGGCCAGGCAGTGCCCATCCCAAACCCCCTTCAGAGCAGCCAGGGCAGCTCTGCTCCACAGGGCACCAGAGGGGGGAATTTTCCATAAAAGTACCAAAATCTGCTGCATTTCCAAGGAAAAGTACAAAGATGCCTGGTGAAATCACCCAGCTCTGCAGGGGGGAAATAAAATCAGCCCTTCTCCCAGGGTTAGCAATTCCAGGGACTAAATTGTGTGGAAACAAGGATGGAATCATGTTTGTTTTGATAAATGCTGTGGGTTTGACTGGAAAAAACATCTTCAAAGCTCCTCCTGTGGCACTGAAGGCTCTGCTGCAGCTGGAAATTTCTGCCGTGAGACATTAAATGTGTGTTCCATGAGGAGCTGGTGACAGTGTGGTGACAAGGAATTGTTTGTGTGTGCAGCAGGTGGGTGGGAGGGGAATCACTGCATGGAGCTGGGAAAGGAAAATGGGAAGGACGAAAGTGGATCTGACAGTGGTGGGAGATAAAAATGTACCAGGACCTTCTCCCTGACTGCAAGAACAATAATGAATTTCCCATTTCAGGTCTTTGGAAGCTGCATTTGGTAGGAGTGGGGGAAGAGGACAGGAAGGAGGGAAGGGAGAAGAGAAGGGGTGAAAGGCGAGTCTGTGTCTGCTCCAAAATCCTGGCTTTGAACAGAAGTGTCTGGTTTAGGCAGCAGGGAAGGAGGAGGTTGGAGGCTCTGCCTGTTTCTCCCACCCCATATGTCTCCTCTCCCTTCACCCCAAATCATCAGTGAGTTCTTTTCCCAGAGGCAGCCCCGTGGAAATCAGTTCTGGAATGAGAAGGGAGTGGTTTGGGACACTTGGAACCATTTCGTTTACAGGGTGACTGCGCCGTAGCAGCCACAGCAGAACCTCCTGCACTGCCCCCCTCGTTTAAAGCGCTAAAATTGCCGAGCCCAGCACTCGGAAGGACAAGAGCACCCCCAGCACCCTCCAGCTCCCCAGGGAAATCAGGTCTGAATGTCACAAAATGTGCCTTTTGTAGCAATTTGTGTTAAAGGCCAGTGGCCAATTGTCCCTGCCCCTTGGTGGGGGCGGGGGATGATCCAGCCCTGCAGGGTGGAATTGTTCCTTCGTTAATTCCCGTTGTTCTGAGCCGCTCCTGGGCAGCTCTCCCTGTGCCAACACCGGCAGCTCCGTGTTCCAAACGAGCCCAAAGTCCTGCTCAGGGAACAGGAGTGACCCAGGCGGGTCCCTTGGTCTGCTCTGAGAACACTTCTGGCGGACAAGGAGCAGAAACGCCCTAAAGGGATGAGCTGAGGGACATTCCGGCTGCTGTGGGGCCACGGGGTGAGGGGCTGGGATGCCGTGGGGCTGTAGGATGAGGGGTTGGGATGTTCCCCGTGTGCCCTGGGGACACAGGGCGAGGGTTTGGGGTGCTGACCCTCTGCAGGGAAGTGAGAGCAGGACACAGATCTCTTTATGCCCCATCACACGTGCCCTCCACCTCCCGGCCCCGCTGCTCCCCCACCGTGTCTTTGTGCTGGATTTTTTTTTTTAATTTTCCAAGAGTTTTGAACTTTATTCAGCAATGGAATAAGGGGCAGGAAGAAAGGATCCCTTTCAGGGTCCCTTTCAGCACGGCAAAGGCTCGGCAGAGCTCGGGCAGGGAATGCCGTGAACAGACAGCTCTGACCGGGGGCAGCGCTGGGCACACGCAAATCATGGAATCCTGGAATGGTTTGGGTCAGGAGGGACCTCATAGCCCACCCAGTGCCCCCCCTGCCATGGCAGGGACACCTCCCACTGTCCCAGGCTGCTCCAAGCCCCAGTGTCCAGCCTGGCCTTGGGCACTGCCAGGGATCCAGGGGCAGCCACGGCTCCTGCCCCGAGTGGCTCCAGAGCTGGGGTGGGTGAGGGGTGACCCAACCGGGGAAAGTGTTTGGGGTGGGAGAGGTTCTCCTGCTACAGCCTGCACCCCTCCCGTGTCTGACAGCGACACCAAACGTACCCATTCCACATTAAAATGGCCCATGCTGGTGATCCCATTGGGGAATCTCCTCCGTGTCCAGCCCTGCAGCCCCACGCCAGCCCCGGGCTCAGCACAGGGCTCCCCCCGGACTGTCGCTGCCCTGCAAACTCCAGGCAGGGCTTTGCCATCACCGGGCAGCACTTCCAGCCAGGGACACCACGAATCTCTCCCGGTGCTGGTGGATCCCGGGCAGTCCTGGATATCCACGGAGGCTGTAGAACCATGTGGATGCGTGAAGGGTTGTGCTGGGCTTGTGGGGCCAGGGGAAAGAGGATCTGAGAGTGTTTCTGGTGAGCTTTGGAGCTCGGTGTTGGGTTTCGCCTGGGCTCAGAATTTCCGCAGAACCTGCCCGTGCTGCCCCTGTTTCTCTGAGCCCCACGCTGCAGACAGGCCAGGGAGGTGTGAGAAACTCCAGACTGGCTTCCCTCTTGTCCAGCACCCCAAACTGGGACAGACTGGGTGGAGTGGGCCGGGTTTAAACTGCGGGAGGGGACCTGGAATGTCCCCAGGAGCAGCGCCTGTAGTCCCGGTTTCGGCACTGCCTCACCCTCTCTCCACGGCACCACGAGCGCTGATCTGA
>VXAC01000233.1:193250-350685 GCA_013399225.1 Rhipidura dahli | reverse complement strand
GATGGGATGGGATGGGATGCTGGACTTTTCCAGGCTGTGTTTCCTTTCCCTTCCCCAGAGAGGAGACCTGCCAACAAAATTGTAAATACCCAGATGAGCGACAGCATTTAATGCTGCCAGGAAAGCAGCAAAAATAGGACCTCTGGTGCCAAACCTTTAATTAAAGGTCTGAAATAAAATTCTAAAAGTTGCCACATAGTCTTATGATCCTTTGAAACCAATGGCCCGAATCCTGTTGATTACAGTGGATCCAGGCTTTTTCCTAAGGTGTTTCTCCTGCACTCACACCCTCAGAACTGCTCAGGATGTCACAGTGTTTGTTCATTTGATGAAGAGCCTTCCAAGTTCACAAGCAGACAGAACAAAAAATACTTTGGGTTTTGGCCATCTACAGACAATGTGAATGTTCGTTTTCTAAAGTTTCTTTTTGGGTTTTATATCTTCATTAAACAGCAGCAATTCAGATTTTATTTTCCACACAGTTCTGGTAATATTAAGAGTTTGTTGGGTACATAGGTGAACTCATCCATGACAAATTACATGGAAACTATGGAAACACTCTGTCTAATGGAGTAGCAGGTCAGGCTGTCTCATACTAAAAAATTAATCATTCCTCTGCTTTTTTTTACATAGGATTTCTTGGGAGGTGGGGAAAAGAGGTTCAGATCAGTAGCACATGGGAAGACTAAATAGTGGAATTGATTAAACCTAGCTGAATTAATCACTGAGAACAAGTTGCCTCACAAATTTATTTTTTTCCTTTTTTTGATTGCTTTCCCTTATGTGAGAGGAAGTGTTGATTTCTGCAAGTACTGATGAAATGATTTACCTGAGGACATTCTGGAGCACTCGTGTCACTCACAGATGTGCCCCTATGTCCCCTGGGTTCCTTTGGTCTTTCTTGCTCTTCAGTGTCTTTGCTGGTGGTGGTTCAAAGAGACCACTCTGCTATAGAATGCCAAAATATTTTCAGGACATGAGACATGGATTCTTTCAGTTTCCACTCACTCTGACTGCAGGAAGGTTGATTCTGCACCCGGTCTTTGGATTAACCCCCAAATGAAATTTTATTTTTGCCTTTGTGGCAGCAAGTATCTCCTCTCTTCCACACAGGCCTCCTGTCCAAGACAAGTTTATCCAGCACTGTGAGTTCTCAGCAGAGCAAAGATAACTTTTCATGGATTTTATCTTAGATTTATTTGGGGTTTGAGAACTTGATAAGAATTCCAGCTATTTTTCTGCCTTCAGTGTGTCATAAATGACGGAACTGAATAAAACTTTTGCATTGTTATGGGACTTAGGCTTTTAGTTGTTGAAGTTATCAATCTGATAAGGTTTTAAAGTTATTAGCGTGTTCAAGAACTTTTTTAAATGACGTTTAGGGTTGAACTATTGATGCTAAGATAATTGTTAAAATTTCAAAGGTTTGCATACGGTTTAAATGTTTAAAAATAAAGTTTAATGATCATATTCCATTTAACCCAAGGTAAAGAGTGCCCAGCCCCCCGGCTCATATTAAGGGATCCCTAGTGTCAGAGACCTAAAATTAGAAACAGGCGGTTGGGTCTGTGACTTG
The DNA here is from genome assembly GCA_013399225.1 of Rhipidura dahli. Taxonomy (NCBI): domain Eukaryota; kingdom Metazoa; phylum Chordata; class Aves; order Passeriformes; family Rhipiduridae; genus Rhipidura; species Rhipidura dahli. The sequence continues at coordinate 349,109 of VXAC01000233.1, read as the reverse complement.
GATGTATCCAGGCCGGCATACTAATGAGGTCCCTTCCCGCCAATGCAAACGAGCCATCCATCTCCCCTAGACAACAACATCCCATTGGCGGAGGGGACCTCCTAATTAATTAGTATGCCCAATAACATCAGGCCTAAGGGGAGGACACATCCCCAGACCCAACCTCTCCAAATTCCCTATAAAAGAGAGCTCCCGAAGAGGGAGGGGGCTCTCTGCAGCTGCCACTTGTTGGAGCACAGAGGGTCTCTGCGCTAGGAGCTGATTAGCAGGTCCTAAGCGTGAGCCGGTGCGTTCGGCCTCTCTAAAACCTTTTTCTTACTACCCTTGAACTTAAGTTCAGGTAGTGCCGCCCGGCTCAGAGCTCCTCTGAACTGCCTTTGGCAGTTCAGTGGTTCTGATCGCTGACCGGGACCCTTTTCCCTTCACCAACCATACCCAATTTATTTTCAGTTTCATTATTTACTTTCGGGAATTCCGGACACGTGGTAGGGTTTAATAAAACATTCCTTTTCAACCCTATCACGAGAATTGTCTTTTATTTCCGACAAGTGCTTTCAGATTGTGATAAAAGTGGAACCATTCTTTTAAAATTAAGGTAATTCAGAGGTTTGCAATTCAATTTAGTGTGCAAATCCCTGTACATTAGGACTCACACCATACAAAAATTATTACTGAGAGGTTGCATAGCAGCGTTTCTGTTCAGCTGAATGTGATACAGTCAGGCCTGTTTAAAAGAGTGAGTCCTGAATTCCAGATGGGGAGGGGTTTTATGGATTCCAGCAACAGGAGAAATGAACTGCCAAATATGCAAGCTTGCCACCCTTAGTCTAATTTTATTTAAATGGAAGTACTTAATGGAACTATACCAGGTAGTTTGACCTCAATGGAATTTTAGCATATGCTTGAATGTTATGCTGATTCTGAGATCACAAATGTAGTTAATTTTGATTATTTTGATGAAACAGTGCATTCACAACTACAGTTTTTTACACAGCTGAGCTGTTTATAATGATATTTTCTTTGGAGAGGAGATGAGGGGAGAAGGGATGGAGACTCCAGTATTCAGGACTCTGGCTGGGCTGGTAGGAGAAAAGTCTCCAGGTCTGTACCCTGCCTGTGTCAGAGACCTGATGTATGAGGAGCTTGTCTGTGAACCAGACAGGCTCAGGGTGTTGAACCTCAACCCTTCCCATCCTCCCCATCCATTTGTCCACAGGAGGAGAAATCAAATCTCTGTTTCTGTGGCTACATTTCCATTCAGAAAATTTCTCTAAAATCCTTTTTGTCTTCTACCTTTCCAGCTTTCTTGGGGATTTTCAAGGATTCTTACAGGAAGATTTGAAGTATTCTGCTTCAGGTTCTTGTAAAACTTGACATTTTTTAGTTTTTCCTTTTTTCTTTTCTTTTTTTTTTTTTTTTTCTTTCATCAGGTAGGAAAGACTCACACAAACCCAGCTGAGACCTCTGGGCTCATCTCACACCACCACAAATCTGCTGGCCAAGGCTTGTCATTTCTTGACAGTGCTGAGTGTCCTGCAGCTCTGTGATGTTTTGTTGCTTTGTCTGACAGTGAATTCTCAGCTGCATAGCAGAACACTAGGGTACAGTTTAGTATTTTGAACAGTCACAGAAAATGCCATTTTCCTTATCAATTATTGCTTGAATTCACTTTCCTCTTCAAGCTGCTCTTGTTGCCACATGGTCCATAGCTCTGCTTTCCTCAAGTTTATGTGGTAGCTCTATTCTTTCAGTGCTGCCTGGCTGGAGGTCCTCCCTTATCATTTATCTAGGCTGGTATGAGCTAGGAATGCAAATCCATTTTCATGAGCACCCCCACAGTTCTGTAAGGCCAGAAAACTTGCAAGGATTGGGTTTCTGCTAACGTTCCCATTTAGGGCTATAGACACAGGCACACCTGAAGCTATTCTGTCTGAAGCTGCTTGCATGGGGATGAATGATGCACACAGGGAAAGGAAAACTTAAACCTGGGAAGGAATCTTGTGTTGCCATTCGGATTCCTGTGATTAGACCCTCTGGCTTATGTGCTTAGAAGGAGCATGAATCACCCACTTGAAGCTTTTCTGTAGCTGAAATCGACTTCCCTGCAGGTTGATTCAATATTGCCATAGCCTTGTCAGCTTCCCCAGGGTGACTTCACCCACCTTTTCTTCAAGGAAAATAAGCTCATATCGAGCACCATTAATCACTTGCTCGCATGGAGGGGTGCATCCACATTTACTCCACTCCCAATCTCAACCCAGAAGTATTTCTGAGTTGTACAGACTTGTTCTCCTTCTGCCACTCCGTTTACCTCCGTTTCAGCAACCTTCTTCTCCAGGCAGATGGCTCCCACCCCCTCCCAGCTCCCCTTGACACCCTGCCAACACCATGCCCAACCACCCTTGTCATCTGCCTCTTGTCTCTAACCCAGTTCCCTCAGATATGACAGACTACAGTCTCCTCTTTCTCTCCAAAAAGAAACACTGCACCAGCACACCAGTACCCAGGAAACCTGGTCAGACAAATGGGGATGGGGATCAGAGAGGAGGTGCAAGGCTTTTCTACAGAAGTTTTTTGACTTTTCAGACAATATAACTAACTTTTTTAGGCTATTTCATCCTGTTCAAAAAGAAAAAGAAAAAAAAAAAGCAAGCAAATGTCCTCACTTCCTGCTCCCAGTTTGGCTGGAAATGCTGCTGGAGCACAACGTGGGAGCTGTAGGTCAACACTTGGTGCATCCATTCTCTCACGAGGCTTCCTGACCACCCCCCCAGCAGAGCATCTTGCCAAGCCTCCTGAATCCCATCTCCATGCTTTCCATAGGAAACACAGGCCAGAGAGATGGAAAGAGCATGTGGCTTTTCAACATCAAACCAGTCACATGTCAGGTTTTTGGCTTAAATCTGAGAACTTTTCAGAATACAAATGTTTTTTTTTCCATTTTCTTTAGTGCATTGAAATTGTTTAAGAAAAGCAGAATCCCTCTTTTTGTGGGCAAAAAAAATGCCAACAAAAGACAAGACATTTTCATTCCCTCAATTTCTCTTCAAAATATTTTAATTGACTTTAGTAACAAAGTGATTTCTGAAGCATGTGAGATAGCCTTAAAAGTGACTTTTCTCAAGACATCTCTCTAAGATCTGCTGGCTCCAAGCTCAATAGATTTTTTTTTTGTCTTTGGTACTCCTGAAGTCCCCTGATCACAGCACCCTGGTTAAGTTTTCTTTGTGTGTTAAACAATGTCATGTTCTCATCTCCCAGCTTTAGACTTGCACATAAACCTTTGCAAATTGGCCCCAGGAGAACCTGGGGAATTTATAATCAGGATCACAATATAATCTTCAATAAAGTTTCCTCATGTAAGATTTCACATTTGAAGTTAAACACGTTCCTTTCTAGCTGAGGGAACTATTTGAGATTGCTTCTGTCTTTAAACTCATGGCTATAAACTACACTTAATCCATTGCCTCCCACTGGCACACTGGGCTTCCAGTGATCTGTTAGGCAACATTTCATCCTCTCTCTTCATTGATCCCTAGTTTGTTTAATGTATTTTCCATCCCTCAGTCCTACAGCAATGTGATTTCTCAGTTGTGTTTGGCTCAGTGATACTGGAGAAGGCAGGTTTGAGAAGCAGTTCCCATTTTTCCTTACTTTTTAAATACCTCAATATGGAAGCTCTGTCAACAGAATAGTGCTAGTACTGCAGATGGCTCTAAAGGACTTTTGGAGAAACTCTTCCTGATTTCTTTGTGCTTGATGTTTTATATTTCAGAAGACAAAACCCGAGGGGTAAGAGATCATAAGAAACCAAGGGTAAAAACCATTGTAATTTGTCACCATGCAGTATACATGTATATTATCACATCAATAGATATTTATCTGTACCTTGAAAGCATGCCAGTGGATGTAGAGAGGTGTGTTCATGCTGCATTCCTTGGTGCTGTGGCATTTGGGGCAGGGGAAAGCTGTTCTTTCATTTTGCTTTAATTTGATGCCCACAGAATTATCAAAGAGAAATGTGAGCTTAACTTTTCACAGTTAAAACTGTGCTAACATTTGAAAACCTCACTAATTCCATTTATAAGCCAAACAGAGGCCAGTTTGGATGGGGCTGGGAACAACCTAGCCTAGTGGAAGGTGTCCCTGCCCATGGCAGCAGGGTTGGAACTGGACGATTTTTAAGGATCCTTTTCAATCCAAACCTTTCTGTGGCTCTGTGATTAGAAGTGGTCTCTGTCAGACCACTGAATGAGCTGCTTTCTTCTGAGACACTGAGCTGTTATCAAACAGTCTATAGGGCTGGAAATCCCATCATAAAAACCATAAACAAGGAGTTTATGATTTTCAAAGGCAGCTTCATGTCTTGGGTGACAGTTGATACACTGAAAATCAGTGAGACTTTTGTTCTTCAGCAGTTTAGGTTAAAAATCCCCTCCTGTACAACATTTGATGCTGAAGCTGAGACAGGCAAAATCCCAAAAGTGAGAGGTGAGTCAGGGAGACAACACTGTTGTTTGCCCAAAACTGAAACAATGATCAGCCAGGCTGGGTTTTCATTTTCTCTAAAATTACTGAAACTCTTGAGGAAAGACATGCATGAAAGTTCTTGATATTTTTTGCTTTTGTCTAATTCATCCAGAAAGCCTTTATAATATGTTACTGATTTCCAGTGGTTTTTACCATTAATTCTGCTTTTTTGTTTCAGCTTGGACAATGTAATTTCCATTGATCTATTTTTAGCCACACAATATTTTTGTTGTTATTATGCAGCAGCCTAGAAACAGCAGTGGGAATTGAGAGGAAATTTTAATTTACAGGACTTGATAAACCTTACCAAGCACAACTGCTTCTATTTTGCATTTCAATTTCCTGAAGGGGCACAAAGCTGTCCTCTGTAGCTTTTACATAAAAAAGAAGTCACATTCTTAACATAGATGTAAAATGCAGAAGAAAATGCAGAATGATAAATTTGGAGCTGTGATCAGGGTCTAGCTTTCCTAAAGCTCTTTTCTGAAGAGTTAAGTGATAATGCTATTAAAAATAAAGTGAATAAGTAAACACTATCTTCCAGAAACAGCTTTTTCTGGGATTCTACCTAACCAGCTTTGTTTAGAAAGCTTCACTCTCCATGCTGTAATTTTAATGACATTTAAATTTAGCATTCACATTGCAGGACAAGGAAATGGTTGCCCCTGTGCAGCAGGGCCCCCTGTTTCCATACTGGCGTGAAGTCAATAAAGATTCTGCTCGTGGTACCATGGGTAGTAACCAGGAAAGGAAAGGAAAACAACACCCTGCTTTCCCCCTTGTTGCTAAATAATTGTTTGGTGAATTAATAACTGCTCATTTTTTTTAAGCAGTTAGGTTAGCATAAAAAGGGAGAAAAATAATCACTTGGTGCTGGCTGGGGCAGCAACCCTGCTGACTGCGTGAGTGTGACAAACAGCCAGGGTGGGAGAGGCAGCAGACAGAATATTCATTCTTTTCCCGTTGAGAAAGAAGGAGGCCAGTCTGGGAGCCAATATTTGGAGTCCATGTAAAACATGATTGCCGCCTATGATCCCCTTCAGCCCCACCCACAGACCCACTCAGCAGCTCTCTGGGGATTTGGTGTATCCGGTCACCCATCCTAGGTCACTTTTTTCAAGAGGGAGCTGTGCCTGCTCTGCTCACCAGCTGGCACATTCCCATGGCCCAAATGTCAACCTCCATTCACCTGATTTCAAGATGTGACCCTTGGGTGTCACAGACCAGGTGCTCCTGGTTAGGAGGAGAGGAGAGGTGGCATTAGAGAGCCCACTGCTGGAACACGCTGAGTTCTGGCAGTCATCCTGAAAACAGAGATTGGAAAACTTAGAAAAGAGCTGCAAAAATGTCTGTAGTCAAGGGACTGTGCCCTGGAGAGACTGAGCTTGAAGGTGAGTTAGATTTCCATCTCTGCAGATGGATGGCCTCTGAGACTGGGGAATGGTCTTCGAATTAATGAAGACAGAATGTGGTCAAAGAAGTGGAACAGGAAACTCTGAGAAATTGATGCTGAAAACAGAAAACATGATTTTGATAATAAGGATTATTCAGTACTGAAACTGCTTGTGAGGAAATATATAGGAACATCACCATCCTAGACTTGACTGAATAGCTTTCTAAAACATGGACTAGAACTTCAGAGAAACTGGGTTTGATGGTGGCTGTGGGGTGGTGGATTTTTGGTCCCCAAGCTGTGAGATGGTACAAGGCTCCAAACAATTCTGTGCACTTCTTTATAGGAAAGAGGTTGTAGGCCACAACACTTTTTTCTTTATACACTTGGGGTATTTCTCTCTATCCTGGAATGAATAAAATGCTAATCTTAGTGTTCTGTTGTTTCTCATTTAAAACTGCAACATTTGAGAGGGTTTTTTTTCCCTTAGAAACTTATGCATTTTCTCTGTTTTTATGGCCTGGAGGATTTCTCTCTCTTTTTTATTTATCATCTCATATTGCCATGGTTTGAAGACACACAGCAGTGACGCAGGCTGCTGTTGGGTTTTGTTTTGGTTCTTTGGCTGGATTCTATTTTTAGAGTGCTCTCAGTTGCACTGAAAAAAGGCAGCAGCAGCTGTATTGGCCCCAATATCTGGCACAGATTTTGTCAGAAGGTGCACTGTGAATAACACATCTTGCCCTATATTTAGGGACTATAGAGAACATGATCCTTTTAGAGAACATACTCAACCTGTACAAGTAACAGGTCTTGTGAATGCCCTGATCTGCCCCTGGACAAAGGAAACCAGAATTAAGTTGGCTCAGCTTCTTCCCCGAGGCACAGCGCTGTGACCAGCTGTGTTAGTTCACCTTGCAGAAAGCCAGGTGCGCTGTGCTGCTGCCCAACTGGCCACCAAACACCAGGAGCACAGAGGTACTGCTTGGCAGCCCAGAGGATTACCGTGCCTGTTTCTTCTGCCCAAAGTCTGATTAAAAAGTGGAATGTCTCTTCCAAGAGTTGGAGCAGCTCCTCATCTCAATCCTCTGAGCAATTAGAGATGACAGAAGAGCCAGGATTAACACTTGCTAGCAGAGCAGTGCCTCTCCTTCAGCTTGCCAGAATCCAGCCGAGCATCCTTCATGCAATCAGCCATGGACTCTGCCAAAACAAAAAACACTGAGCCCTAATTTTATCCCAAGGTATGGTAGGATCACCTGGGCATTCCCAAAATTTTCACTGGTCAGAATATATATATATTTTGTTTCTAAATCCCTGCTCAGTATGTGGTGTATGATTTTATCAGTTTGTGCTTTAGAGGAATCAGAAAATCCCAGCTCTATGCTTTCCTGCAGCCACCTTCAGCCTAATTCAAACACCCCATAAGAGAAATCTTCACTTGGGATAAATAAAATGAAGTAATTTTTTTTAGCACTTTCCTGAAGAAGAAGCTTTGCTTGTGAAACATTCTTGAAATTTATTTTCCTGGTATGTGGTTTCCTTTTAACTTGAATTTCTTCTGTGGTTTTGTCTCTATATTTTTCTCTGGATTACCTGAAGTAAGAAACTTTTAGCTGAGCTGCTTTTGAAGAAGGAACACCAGTACTGAGAAAGAAAGATTCTGTTTGAGACTGTAATTCCTATAATTTATTACTTTCTTGTATCAAAAAGACCACCAGCTTATAGGAGTGAACAGGGCTAAGTGAAAGAAAATGCAGGCAGAGTGGTGGTGTGGGTTTTGAGCAGATTAAAAAAGGCTCATTTTTCCACCCCGTGTGAAAATACTATCCATGCCAGGCATTTAATGCTAAGGCATTTAATGCTGTATAAAACTGCCCTGGGTGAGGGAAGAATCTTGTACAGGCTGTATTATTTCTCACTTTTCCATGTGATTCCTCTTCCCAGTCATGTTCCCAGGCCTTACCCTGTTCCTGTGGATATTTTGAGCAGTGATTGGCACAGAGCAGACCGTGTCCATGCTGCAAGTGCAGGCCCAGGCCCTTTCCTGGGGTCAGGCTGGTGACACTTGCAGGCACCAGTCAGACACCATGAGATTTATCTGAGGGAAAAGCCTCAGCCTGCGCTCAGACTCCTTCATGCCACATGGAGACATCAGACACAATCCAGACAGTGAACTGACAGCTCTGTCCCCAGCAATGTCTGTCTTAAGTCAGATCTGCTTAAGTCTGCCAGGAGACAACGATGTGCTCAGAACCTGCATGGAGTGTTGTCGCTGTCACAATGCAGATGCGTAGAAAAACCACACCAAGTCCAGGGTCAGGTAGAAAAGGCAGCAAGGCCGGTTTAATGGCTTTTCCCCGAGGCTTTTATATGTTAGTTCTCAAAAAGTGAGTTAAATGGCATAAAGTAATTGGTCCTCTGGCCATCCACCCCTCGAGGGGATTGGCCCAAGTCTAAGACGTCCGTTCCCAAATGTTTTTCTAGCTGAAACCATAACAATCCAGCAAAACAAATTGCCTGTGTGAATACTGATAAAACTGGTAACTTTGTTTTAGATAGCTTGCATGGGAAAGACAGAGCTCTCACAAAATGCTAGAGAGCTGAAGAAATTCACTGCTGAAGCTTGTTCAGTATCCCCAGAGTGTGGCTCCCAGTATATTGTACTTCACTTTATATCCTGGCTTTATCACCCTTTCCCCATCACAGACCAAGCCCATCGGTCGAGAAGTACAAGAGAGGACCTCCCTGTCTTATTTCCCGCCTTGGATCAGGTCTCAGGGATATTTGCCTCGAGTCTACTCCTAAATAATTCTGTCTAGCATCTGATTTAAAAATACCTCAAAGTCAAGCTTTGTGCAGTATCATCTGTTCAAGGCAACACCTAAACTGAACTGTAACTGCACATTCGGTGCCCCTGCTTGTTTCTGAGGAGGAGTGAATTTAGCCTAGGAATGGAAAGATTTCTGCAGCTTCTGTGTCTCCTTTATGATTAACTTTTAGCTTGGGATGTGTTCTGGACTTTCAAAAGGCACGAGGCCTCTTTACTTTGGCGTCTGTTTGCAGTTGTCCTTATTAATTGCTACTATTGCTTGCCCATGTTAAAATCTAAATGTCACACGGCAGTGTATTTTGCACTAACTAAAGCAATAATAGGGAGTTATTGAAAATAGGGTTTTTGTTGTTTTTTTTTGCTTAATTTGAATGTCATTAATATACCCTTCTCTATATGAGGCCTTAAATTTTTTCCCACTATAAAGTATTTTCCATCTTTACACTCTCCTGAATTGCTGTTTTTACCCCTCTTGCTCCTCTCTCTGCATCCCTAGAGACTGAACATGATCCTAATGTCAGTTCTAGGGCATGTTCCACTGTCTCCTGCCTGGAGCCCCCTTCCACAATGAAATGCATTGTGAAACTCCAGGAGAGACAACTGTTATTCATGTGTGAGGAAATGGGTTATACATGGGGTCAGTATGGCAGTACCTTGGTAATAAATGAATAATTTGGGTCACAAGTGATGTCAGGAGGTCTTTTACTCCAAAGCAGGCAGAGCACTCCAGACATAGTCTCACAGGCGCTGAGCACAGGGCAAGGATGGCTCCCCTCAACTCAGTGACTATACTTGGTTGTTCTTTTTTGAACATTAACTGTAGCCAAATGTGCCCTCGAGGAAGGCTGCAAGGGAAAGAAATACCAACACTTTCCTCTTCCCCAGAAATCTTCCATTGCACAGAGCCCCAGGTGGGAGTGACAGCTGGGATGGGGTGTGAAAGCAGCAATGCTGAGGAAGTTTATTTAATGCTTCCTTTGGTGTGGGCTGGAGCTGGGGCTGCAGCAGAACACCACACAGCAGGGTAAAGGGTCACATCCTGTGTGTCCTCCCCACGGGCTGCAGCCCTTGAGAGCCCTCACATCCTCAGGGCAATGAGTTTTGTGCTTCTCTGCACCAGAAAGCTGTAATTTAAATCCACAAGAGGCTGTTTGTAATGCATCATTCTAAACCTCTGCCTAACGCAGGCCAGAGAATTCCTCCCAGCAATTCCTGTCCTATACATTCCATCCCAGCCCCTGTTTCAGCTTGAACAGACCTCTCAGACACAGAGATTAACTCAGGTTTTAACAACACTATGAGGTGCAGAATTTGTAGCTTCCCTCGATAAACTTTTTAATCTAAACAAGCCCCTGCATGGGAGAATAGGCTTCAGACTATTCCAGAATAAACTAGACCTTTAAAATCTTCTATGAATATTTTTAAAATAGATTTGATAACTGTTTGGAGCTTAATCTTACAATTCTTCTGGTAAAAGGTGTCTTGATGCCAGCAGCATACCTGGCAGGCACTGTAGACCATTTCATTTCACCCTTCCTCAGGTAGCCAGGAAATTCTATAATTGCTCCACTGACTTAAGGTTATTCTTATAGACTTCAGCCTTTACAGTAATGCAAACATGTTACTGGTATCAAAGTTGTTGATAGTGTTGGCAGTCCCAGCACACAGATGCCAGTCAGGCAAAAAACAAAAACCAACCCCAAAAGACAAAATCCTGATGAATGATGCCTTTGTCTTGCAGCACTCATTGCCCATGCAATTGTTGATAAATCCAATGCTTTTCCTGACCAGCAGCATGTGAGTTCTGTTCTCTCATGTCAGTAGTTTGTAAAATGTCATTTCAACATTCCTTTCTTCTTTTTTTTCCTAACACAGCCTGAGATCTGGGTGAGATCCAGATGAGGGCTGGACTTTGGGAATACCTGAGCAGCCTGATCCAGTGTAAGGTGTCCCTGCCCATGGCAGGGAGGTCAGAATGAGAAGATCTTTAAGGTCCCTTCCAACCCACACTTTTCTGTGGTTCTACAATATTTGTGCATCTACAGGAGCCATTTGGAGACCAGATGATCAGCAAACAGTGATTGCCTCAAAAATTTGGGGAGAACTATTCCCTGGACAATTTGCTCAAAACACACTGTGTTGGTATACATAACAGGGACGTCCTGAGTTCCTCAGGGTATCCAGCAATCAAATCAATCTCAGATCTCTTTCTGTCTCACGGCTGAAGTTCCAAGCTCCACGGGGCTGTGGCACGAGGCAGGTGCAAAACCTCAGAAGTGTTTGAAACATTCAAGCAAACAGAAGAAAAGGGCTAGAAGAAAATTAGGAAATTACTGCACAAAAGTGTCACTCAGAGCCAGAGAAACCAAGGTAGTTGTTCTTTCTGAGAGATTATTAAAGACCTCTGTAGTGGAGTCATGGCTGCATTTCATTTCCATGACTAGAGCTTCACCATAAAGTCCTCTGTGAAGTTACTCCAAGCTGTTCACTGTGAGCAGGGGCAGAGCTGTGTCCCCCTGACAGCAGAGGACTGGATGCAGCACAAGCAGGATTCCATCCAGGAATGTGATGTTGGTACCTGCAAGGATCTTTCAGCTTCAATTAATTCAATTGCTTTAAACTCCTGACCTCACCTCTGGGAATTGCTCTCACAATTAAGATGTGCTCTACAAGGTTGCTAGTGTGATCAGAGCTGGAAAGCTTTTGGTTACAAGAATGGGGTCTGAGACTACACCAGAAACACTGCAGTATCTCCTTACAACTTAAATTGGGGTGGTGATGGTGACTGCACCCTGTGTCCCTTTATTCTTTTGCCCACCATTTTTTAGAAAGCCAAATATTTAAGCACTTTTCCAGCACAGACAAGTGTCATACCTTGTTACAAAGCACACCCCTGGCAAAATCCAAGTGGAAACACATTTCTGGTCAGTCCCAAGGTCAGCACAATCTCCATGTCACAGTAAGTGTCTCTAGTGCAGGAGATACCAGGGCAAAAGGGTTTTTTAATTAAAATAAACCAGAACTGGATTGTAGGACCAGAAGTAGTGCCATGAGAGTTTCCCAGAGCTGCTGTCACTCCTACAACCTGCTTGTTTTTCCAGGTTTTTTACAGTGTAGTAACCCTCCCCCAAAAATGCTTATGAACACATTGAAACTATTTTAGGGGGAAGCAGTTTGACCAAATAAATGCATTCAAACATGCCCTTTGCAGTGCCCACTGAGCTGGGATGACACACAGCTGGCACATCTGCATGGTTGTATTGGTTTGAAAACAAACCAGTGGGAGATCACAAGTCAGGATTGAAATTAATAGAAAAAATTAGAAACAAGCAAAATAATAGAAGGAAAAAGCAGAGACAAAGTCAGATACAACTTGATACCCTGTTAGGATGGTGACAGCAGTCCAAATGAAGTGGTCCAGTTGAAGCGATGATCCAATGGAAGGTCTGGTCTCCAGCTGAAGGTCCGTGGTGGCTCTTGTCCTCTGGTCACCCAGCAGACAGGGCTCAGGCCAGGCAGTTCCAAGGGCAGCTTCTATCCAGGTGGGAATGCCCGGCTCCCCCTCCTGGGTGGAGCATCTCACAATAGGATGAGATAAGTCCATGAGTCATGTGGTGGTTTCTTGATGGCCCATTGTCTGTTATCAGGGGTGGGTCATTAGCAGGTGATAACAGCTGATGGCCCACAGCTGGTGGTAATAGAATACTTAAATACATCTATTTTGTAACCTAGGACAATGTTGAGAGAGAAAAGGCTCCGTTCCAGCTCCAAAACCACTTTAGCTGGATTTGTAAGCTGTTCTGTAGGACTGATCTTTGCAGTGAGTCTGGTTCAAAGCAAACCGTCCAAAACTTTTTGTACCCACTCATTTGTGAAGCCAGAAGCAATTTTCCACTCACAGTATGAAGTTCAATCCCTTCTTCATCCAGATGAAAGTTTCATCCTTTCCAGCATGCCAAAGTGGCCCAGTAAAGAGATGTTACCACCAACAGGTATCATCCTGCTATCACATTTCATTGAGTTCAAACCACTGTAATTGCCTGGTTTGGTCTCCTGCACAGAGTTTATTTTTCTTGGAGCCAGCTCCTTCAAGGTTGAAATGGAGCACACATTTTATTAAAATATCTTATCTTCACTTGCAAAGGTCAGATGATAGTATACTATATTATAGTGAGACATTCTGCTCCAATGCTTAGTTATTTTCAGCATTTAAAATGTCTTATTCTATATTTGGATTTTGCAGATTTAAATGTCCAAGGATTGCCACATTTCCTGTTTTAAAGTGTCTTTTTTATGGGGCCTGTTTTCACTCTTCCTCTCTCTTTCCTTCGTTTAAATCACATCCTGAGTTTCTCTCTGAGACAGAAAATGGCATAAATGGAAATCAGAAGTTCTGTCCCATGAAAGATAATGAGTTGGGGTATTTACATTAATTGAGTCAGAGCCCAACTTCCATTAAACTGCTGCAAAATGTAGGTAACCTGTTGGAGCAGCCTTAACCTGCAATTATTTCCATGTGACTCAAATATTTCGGTCAGTGTGTTTCTGAGGCAAATTTCATTTAAACAGATGACTTTTGTATTGAAAACTTATCTTATGAAAAGATAGCTTCAGATGTGAGATCATGCTGGTAAATTAATGCTTTGCTTGTGCTTCTTCTCTTTTCTTTCAAGATACATCTTTAGGATAATGCAGTTTCTCAACATCCTTTTAGCAGATTTTCCCTCAATGGCTTTATTGTTCCATATGTGAAGATGAACAGAGACTATGACACCCTTTTATAAATACAAAGACCTTTTAGGAGCTCTTTACATTTTGTTCTGCTTAGTTAATTTTCTTGCGACAGCTCCTTTTTCAACAGTTTTCCATATTTTCTTGGTCAATTACACAAATGAATTGCTGAGGAAGTAATTTGCTGTCTGCTCGTGTCATTGCTGTGCGTAGTTTGACTTGATTAGACTTGCCATGCCACCTTGCTCCGAGTCTTTCTGCCACTTATTCTGCCAAGCGTGCTGTTAATCCATCTTCCGTAAATACAGCTCGCTGGTTTCATTGTCAGCGATTTTATTAACCAGCAAACCACCCCATAGCCACTTGTTGCCTTCAGCCTCATAACGTGACCCTCTTGGGATGCAAATTACTGTTGCCTCATGAGCAATTCTTATTTCTTTTACAAATTGTAGACATCTGTGTATCCTTGGTCTCTGCATATTTTCACAAGTGCTTTGCTACCCTTATCTCTTGGTACGTGGCTGACTGTCAACGCTCGTATAAATCCACAGAAGTGCTGGTGGGTGAGCTCCACCCAGCATGCAGCTGCTGAGAATTTGGTCCCAGACAATTTCTCCTCTGAATTTTGTACACTTTCTTTTCTGCAAGTCTGGCTTTAGCAGTGACTCCATCCTAAAAATGCCCAGGGATGTGTTGCTTTGTGGCTACCTCACTGATAAGCCTTTCATGTGGATGGAGGAGCCCAGTGGGAATGGGATCCCTCATGACGTGTGGATATGAGTGAAGATGGGGCCAATGCACAACTTTGGGAAGCTGAGGTGCAGACCAAGTCACTGGGGTCTTCCTGTCAAGTTTCCACAGCCACATTTGCTCTGTACACAGGTTCTACTCTGGCATCTTTGGTGGAAAAAAATCACCATTTCTTTTGATTGTCATGTTGTCTTTTATTTTTGTATTTATAACTCAGGACCAGGGTCTGAAGGCTGGAACTGTGCTGCCCTACTTATTCTGGGATCCTTGTTCCCTGACAGTTTTCTTCCCAGACAGGAGTGAGGTCTATCCTTTGGGGAAAGTCCACTCTAGGAGATCAGAAGCTTTTGATCTGCCATGGCAGATGGGAACTGTGAAATGTTGGATCAAAGGGGAAAGGACCCGAGATACACCAGATAAATCCATGTCCATGACAGGAGATTCAGCCCAAGTGTGTTTCCAGCTCCAGAATGTATTTCTCTTTCTAATTTTATCCCTAGGATGACTTTGTCCAGTTTCTAAGTGACAAACGGCTACTTCAGCATGATTGCTGGTTTCTAGTGTGTCTGCTCTTTTGCTGACACATTAACTCCTCCCTGTTCTGGGGAGAGAGTGTCCTAAATCTGAGTCTCCAGAATTGCTGCTTTCCCTGCTACATTTTATGTGCAGTATAGAAAGGAACAGCTCCGACAGGAAAACTGTGGAAAAGAATCAAAACCAGCCAAGTGCAGGATGTAAGTGCTTTTCCCTTGATTGCAGGAGGTCTACAGGTCCTGAATCTTTATTTATACCTTATCCACCTGTAACTGGCATAGTCATATTGAGGAAAAAGAGTTGTGTGTTTGGGTTGAGCAAAATTTTGTGTACCATTAGAATTCTGCACTGATGTTAACAAACCTTGTTTGACTAATTCTACCATCAAAATCAGTATATTTCCCTGAAAGGATTTGGTTTCAGTCAGCCAGCAGTTTTTGATGAACAATAACAGTAATTTTATTTCCTTCTTTCAAAAGATTCCTGATATGTTTCCTAATTACTTGTCTAACAAAAGATTGCAAAAGCTGGTTTAAGACCCCATTGTAGCAGCTGAGGTGTGAAACTTCTAAAGATCCCCTGTTCATCCAGGTATCAGGATGCGCAGCCCAGGATATTGCATAAGTATGTAGGCTATTGATGACAAAGAGAGCATAAGATTGTGCCTAAAATAAACAGAAAAATATAGAAAATTATCTGTCAGCAAAATCATCTCCAAGCATGTTTCAGAATTTTCCATGAGGCATCAGGGATCTTTGACCCAAACTCAAAAAAATATTACTCTGCCTTTCATTATGTATCTCAGTCACAGACTGACACTTTAGGTTCATTTCAGCAGTGTCTGTGCCATCAGAATCCAGTGTGAATTCTCCTGTGACAGCATTAGATCAATCATGTTTTAAAGAATGCAAGTAATTTCATCTACTCCATCTTCCGAGACAGTCCAAAACTGACACTTTGGGTTCACTGCAACCTGAATTGCTAACACGGGTTGGAAGGTGAGAGAAAAGTATCACAAAGCTGTATTTTTAATATTCTTATGTAAAACAAGCAGGTTTCAATTAAAAAAAAAAAATGAGCAGATTGCCTAGACTCAGTTTTTGAAAGACGGGATAAAATGAGAAAAGCTGCGGAGTTCGCTGAACTCAAAGCCCTGTTAGCACTTATTGAATGTACACTGAGGTTATCATTTTAATGGGTAGGTCAGGGTGTTTGAAATACAGGTGTCTGCAATAGCTTCTGTGATCAAGGTCTCTAAAGGGAATCTTTGCTGCAGTGACAGACCTAAGTGGAGAGTAAGAAAAGCCACTTGGGTCTAATTTCTTGGTGAAGAGCTGGTGCTTGTGGTCTTCGAGAAAAATGGGTTACGAGCCCAGTGAAAGAGCTTTTCCTCATGCTGTAGATATTCCAAAAGGTTGTCACATTTTGTGCATCTTTGTTAAACCTTCATTTCCTTTTCAGAGCCTTGCATGCAGGCACTGGGATTTCCAGTCAAGCCAGAACCAGACTAGAACCAGACTGTGTTTTTCATGGCAGTGGCATGTAATCCCTGGAGCAAATGTGGAGTATTCTTGTCAGCTGTCTGTTACTGGCATGTCTTAAAGTGAGATTAGGTGGTTTTCAAAATGGAGCTTGACTTGAAATGGGGAAAACTCCCAGGAAGTTCTCGGGTAAATATTACACAGGAAGCCAGACGAGATAACAGCAGCATTTTCTCCTGACCTTGCAACCTGAAGGTATATTCTACACCCCCTGGCATGGCTGTGCCACCAGAGGGGAAAGGATGTGGGACAGAGGGAATTTAGAGATCTTCACTGTTAGGAATTTGCATTCAGAGAGATTCCCTCTGTCTTTACTGCAGCTGTCCTGCTAAGAGAAAGGCCCTACACTTTTCTCCTGCTCTTCCCATGCACCTCAAGGGGCCAGCCCTGAGTGGGAAGGTTCTCTAAGGGCATCCTGCAGCTGCACCTCCTGAAGGCTTAGCTGAGGTGAGTGAGAAACACTGGAAAAGCTATTCCCCTCCCCTCCCTTTCCTCATATCCAGATGGAGCTTAGACTTGGCATTTTGCTCAGGTAGAAGGAGGGTGAGCATTGAAAGCAGTAAGCATTAAATCTTTTCACTTTCTCATGGTTTCTAGCAGCTGTCAATTCAGGATGTACCAGTAAAATTCTCCCAGATAGCTATGGAGAAACAAAGGTCAGGGGAATGGCATAGAGATTGCACCGGTATTACACTTTCTCCTTCCCACTTTAACGTTTTCCTTAGTCCTCCCCAGGCTTCATCCACAGGTAGAGAAGGGTATTTCATAGTCACTGGTTGTGTCAAGGCCATGAGTGTAAGATCTGTGATGAGGCTCGAGGTAATGAGGACACATCAGGACAGTTTTGTCTCTTCTTGTTGCCTTAAGCCATCCAGTTTTGTACAAAGAAATGGGAATCAAAAGTTTTTATTGATTAACTTGATTGTCTGAATCTGTTTTTGCAGTGCCCTTGATGCTGTAAAATCAAAGCACCGCCCCCCCTGCCAGGCACTGAAAGGTCAGATTCGAGGGTCATTAAAAGCAGCAGTGTGCTTAATCAGGAGCCCTTACAGAGCAGCACAAAGACACTCCTCCCTTTCTTTACATGCTTTATTTTTTAATGAGAATGACCAAGATGGCAGCCCATGTAACACACTGTGCTGTGCTGGCTGCCCCGTGATTTGCAAACTCTCTCTGCAGTGTCAATGTCTGTGTGAGCAACCTGGAGCAAGCAGTGCTGCCTTATTGCTCTGAAAGCTCTCCCCAGCCATGTGGGCCTGACTCACCCTGGGTACAGAAAGCAGTTGCAGGACTCATTATGCAGATATGAATTTTTAAATGGTGTGGTTTTATTACCTCCTGGTTTCTTACACAGACTCCACTGTTGGCTAGCCCAAGGTGCAGGAGCTCACTCCCTGGGTCTCTTATGGGCTATCCAGCCTTCATCAGAAGATGCTGCCTGGCTGTTTTGGTAGACTTGGCTTATTAGCTTCAAACAGCATGGAGGATGGATGTGGGACTAGAGAACCTTCAGCTGAGTTTTTATGAGTGTGAAATGGAACAGGAGTTGAAAGCTAAGCCTTTGTCCCACTTTGTTGTAACCCCAGGAATCCCCATTGTGTGGGATCACTGGGTAAGCACAGGGTCTCCTTGATGGGTGGAATGGACCTCACAGCATCATCTTCCTCAGAGGAGCTGAGAAGGTGGGGTGCCTGCATCAGCTCTCCACACATTTTATACAGAAAGAATGTGGCCTTGTGTGTTCCCATCCTGAAAAGAAACAAACCACCTGCCCTGCATGGTCTGCACTCCTTCACCCTCTCAGGTGAAATTCACTGCCCCATCTTCAGTCTCCACCCCACAGTGGGTTGGGGGTTGGGTGGACCTCACCCTCTCCTCTCTCCAGCTCTGCCAGCTCCACCTGGAGCTCAGATCATCAAGCCCAGCAGCAGCTTTTGTCTTGGCTGCAGCAAGCAGAGGCTCAGTGGTTTGCAGTCGCAGCCCTGATAACACAGGTGTGTACCCAGCTTGACTCCTTCTCTAGTAGCAGAAGAGTTGTAATTAGACAGAGCACCTCAGAGCACAGAGATCAGGCTGTGAAACAGGCAGCATGTGCCAGAGGATTGCACCTCCTCTGTCTTCCCACCTTTCCCCCTTTGGGAGACATGACTATTATGCTAATTTTCATAAAAGGAGAGGTTTTAAAATGGGAGAGGGCAGGTAGAGGGTGATGACATGTGAACAATACACAAGTGACAGAGGCACCTGCTGTCCTAAAGCATTTTCAAATGTTGAAAACATATAATTGGGGGCAGTTGAAAGTTGAAAGAGTGCGTGGGGAGCTTTTAAAGTGGAGGGCTGCTGCTTACCTGAAGGACTTACCTTTCATCTCTCTGATCCTGGCAGCCTCCAGGAGCAGTCACATTCAAATGGTGAAGGATTAGGAAAAGAAGTTCCGTGTGGTGGACAAAATAAGAATCACATTTGCCCTTTCCTTTCAAGTTGTTCTTTTTCATTCTGAGACTTTGCTAAATAAATAAATCTTCACACTGAGAGCTACCATTTACTGTCTGCATTTCTGACATAAAACTGCCTCTTTCACGCTATGTTTTGTGAGCCACGGAGACCATTCCAAAACCCCAGGGAAATGCAATTGTGCATCTAATTTCCTACTGGTGAAGGCAAAGGTTTTCAGGCAGATCTGATGACTGTGGGCAACCACTTTGTGAGAAATCCAAAGGGAACCTGCAACTCAGAAAATGCTGAGCCTTCTGAAAGCTGTCTGCTCAGACAGGATTTGATGGGGGGAGAAAAAAAGTTTGCTTGGGTTTTTTTTTTTTTCCATTTTTAAGTTTGCAGATGGAGCTCTGCTCTTATGGGAGCTAGGGATGAGTAGCGTGGAGATGAGCCAGACATAGGACTGTGGGCTGTGTTGCGACTGCCCCAGATAGATGTGTTGATCCTTTGGCGTGAAGCATCCTCTGCTGTTCCCATCCCAAACAGCTCCTGATCACAGACTAACAGCTGAGCTGTGGTGCTGGTTATCAAAACACTCAGGGAAGGTTATAGAGGAGCCTGCTTTTTGTCAAACACTGAATCGGGAGAGTTCATCTCCCTCTAATTAAACCAAAGTTTTCAGATCGGTTTGGTATATTTTACTGATCTTGTTGCACAACCTTATCCCACTCATGTGGTCCTGAGATAGAAATATTTGAAGATTGCCCTGTGTTTGCTATGTGTGCACAAGTTGGTTCAAAGGGTGGTGAAGGCAGAAGCCTCAGATTCCTGTCTTTCATTATAAATACTCTACACCAATTAAATGCCACCATTTTTAGTAGTGACACCTGAAGCTGTGGGTACATGGATAAGTACCATAGAATCCTAGAATGGTTTGGGTTGGAAGGAACCTTAAAGATCATCTTGTTCCACTCCCCCTGCCATGGGCAGAGACACCTTCCACCACAGCAGGTTGCTGAACAGTCCCTCTAACCTGGCCTTGAGCACTTCTGGAGATGGAGCAGCCACAGCTTCTCTGGGCAACCTGTGCCAGGGCCCACCAACCCTCACAGGGAAGAACTTCTTCCCAATATCTTGTCTAAATCTACCCTTTCAGTTTGAGGCCATTCCTCCTTGTCCAGTCACTCCATTCCTTTTTCAAAAGCCTCTCCCCAGCTCTCCTGCAGCCCCTGCAGGTACTGGAAGGTGTTCTAAGGTTTCCCCAGGCTGAACTGCCCCAGATCCCTCTGTCTTTGTAGGAGAGGTTCCAAACAATGAATGAAATCACATCCTGAGGACATGATGTTCTGTGAGCTCCTGAATAACTGTATAGCACAAGGATTTAGCTCTCATCTGAAGGACTTAGGCTGGTTAAACCCATTTGCATCTGAGAATCCTGAAGTGCTGAATGGACTGTGCCAGGGTTTGAACTTCTGCCTGAAAGTCATTGCTTCACTTCAGACAAAGTGTTCTAAGGGCACCAGGTGTTTTGCTGTGTGTATCCTGATATAACTGAAAGAAGGATGTCATGTTTGCACAACTGTGGTAGTGCTTTACCTGTCTCTTGCTTTTTTTGGAGGAAACCTGTCCTGCCCCCAGATCAACCCCAGATCTCCAACAGGCTAGTGGTTCTTACAGCATATGAAAAGTCTCCAAGGAAATATTTTGAAAATGTTGCCACTCGTTAGTGCTAAAATACTATTCACTGCTCTTCTGCCAAGACAGGTTGGCTTGGCTTGGCTTCGCTGTACTTCTCACCTGTGTGCTGGTCCAGTCCAGAGCCTGAAAAAGAAATGGGCACCAGGCAACCCAAGTCACCACTCCCGGATGGTCCAATGCAGGGACAGTCTGGGGACAGTGGCACAGGCTTGGAGGGTTGTGTGTCATTCTCCAGTCCCATCACCAACCTATCATGGTACTGCTGCCATGGAGCCCTCCCTTGGTGTCTGTGTAACCCCATAAATGCAGTGCAGGCAACACAGATCAGTTTGTGTGCAGAGTGGTCTGAACTCAGAATATTTCGTTGTTTTTGTGGAAAGTGTAACTGTTTTCTTCCATGCTAGAAACGAAGGCTGAAGAGAAATGACAAGGGGTGGTTTACCAGGCACAAGCTGTGTCTCTCTGGCAGCCTCTCCTTGAGGAGTGTGGGAGGAGGGGAGCCATGTTCATCTGTCAAAGAGAAAGTGATTTTGGAATCTTTGAAGCCTTTGGAAATTTTGAAGCCATTAATTTAACTGGGTTTTTTTTCTATATTTTATATTTATCCTGCATTGTTAATATTTTCAATGTGTAAGGTTTTTTTCCTTATAAACCATTTCGGTAGTGTTGGATAAAATAATTTCAACTGACTGTGTCTCAGATGGAAAATTTAAACTTTCTTTGGAGTGATATTTTAATTTTGTGAACTTGACCACCCATCCTCAGAACAGGAATGCACAGAAAAGCCAGCAAAGCTGGGATGTGACCACAGAATAGATTTCCTTTGAATCAGCTCTGTTAAATGGCCTGAAGCAACACAAACTTTGTGTGTGCTTGCATGCTTCAGAGACGAAGCATCAGCAGGGATTACAAACAGGGCAGAGTTTGACCTAATGGGCATGGAAGATACACATACTCCCTGCAAGATATCCTCCCAGCAGGCTGTGGATGGTTATTACATGTACTGGCCTTTTGGACACCTGTTCATTCCTCCTAGACACCCTGTCCCCTGAAAGTAGTGCTGATTTTATAGAGCCTTCTGTCATGCTGCTGAGACCCTCCCAAACAGGAGCACACTAGCATTAGCTGGCCCACTTAATGAATACTCATCATTAATGAATAAACCATAATTTGTATTCAGGCAGCTATTCCTCCCCCCTCTATGGTGGGATCAAAGCAGTTACAGGGGTTTTAAACGTGAAGGGCTGATTAAGAGGAGAGGGGAAGGCAAATTTCACACTTCAATTAATGCTTTTGAGTCAGTCCCTCTGGTTGCAGATTGCCTAAATGCAGTTGGCTGCTCCCCACAGCTGCTGCTGAGGATGAGAAGCAATCCAACTTGCCCTGAAGTCTCTGGCTAACAGCAAAGGTCATGGGAAAGCAGCGCTGAGGTATTCGACAAGTTATCACTTCAATTAAAGAGAGGCTAGCAAACAAAAACCCTGCTGATGGCTGGCTTGTCAGCATCCTATCTCTGCATGCTGACTGGTACTCAGGACAGCTGCCTATGAAAAGCAAATGAAACCCATCCCTACTGCACAGCCCGCAGAAGGAGTGTGTCTTTCACACCAGGAGAGGCACAGACGGGACTCAGAACTGCTCAGATGCGTCTGTCCCGACCACGTCCTGGCAGTGTGCCCCTGTGCTGGAAGCGGCGTTTGGTGCAGTGCAGCCATCTCTGCAGCCTCTCCAGAAAGGATTGGGCTGTGGGGTGGTTTCTGTTATCCCCAGGTTCATGCTTGTGGCCTGTTTCACACCCTTTAACTTTACACGCCCTCCTTTGCCTACCTATTTTAGCTCAATTGTGGCTCAGGGAGGAGACAGAAGGCACAGGAAAGAAGGGATGCTTTGGACAACCCCACAGAACTTGTTCCCAGTGCAAGGATCTCCAGAAGAACAGGCTGAAGGACCTGGATCCTTGGTGGACGGAAGGGATGGTTTGATAAGGAGGCAGAGTGGGCACAGGAGGACAGTGTGTGCTGGTAAGAGTCCCATTAGCAGCCCCTGGTTGCTAACAACCTCTCTGGTTGCCCCCAAACTTAGTGTTCTGATTTCATGGCATACAGCCCACTTGAGGGGTCAGGCAGCAGATTGAGGGGTCTCTCCAGAGTGGCAAGACTGACCCAACAGTAGGTTTTGGCCTTTATAACATGTGGAAGCAGAAAATCAGGAGAAGCAGCCTGGACATCCCTTCTGTACACCTCTCCTTGCTCAGGGCTGTGTGTGACATCGAGAGCACTCTTTTGGCTCCCAGCCCAGTTGAATCCAAGCTGGTTTCTCCATGATGCCAGGTGGCCTGGGTGGAACAACGTGCTGTAGTGCTGCTCCAGTGCAGAATTGGGCATCACAGCCCCTGCATGTACCTACTGCCTTCTCCCCTTCCTCTTAGGCAGATGTGCTCAAGAGATCTGCAGAGCACAATGCTCATTTCTATAAACCTCCATGCTATCCCTCAGCTGAGGAAGCACTATTTTAAGAAGTGAAATGTATCAGAAATGAAAAAAAAGGAGAACACTTAAATGCCTTCAAACTGTGCAAATCCTTGAGCGTGTTGGATGGGAAGAAATTCTTCAATTAAACTCCTCTCTGTGATTCCTCCAGGAGTGCTTCATCTCCACTGCCACTCCCCATCCACGTGTGGGGCACGAGCGTGTGCAGGACAGAAGGAACCACAGAAATACCTGTCTGGTCTGTGCTCCACAGAAAAAAAGGCTTTCCAAAGGGCCTTCTCATACAGCATTTACCATCCTAGAAAAGCAGAGAAGTACACACCATGTATGTGGAAATGCAAACAAACTAAAATTCCTTCGGGGTGTCTCCCTCCACTCTTTCTCAAATACAAATAACTGCAAAAATAAAATAGTGGAAGTTCTGACTCTGAGTTATTTATCAAACCCAGAGACCAACCATTTGCTCCCCATTCTACCTCTGCAAATTATGTGAGAGACCCACTGTCAATCCAGCGATGGGTAAATGGGTTCTTTTAACTCTATTTTGTCTCCTTTTCTTCCCTTCTAGTGCTCTCTGAAATGGGTTTCCTTTCCCCTGGTTTATTAAATTTGTCTGAATTTGGCTTTGTAATTTTTTAAAGTGATGAAGACCCCTCCTGGCTAGTTCTGCAGGCTGATAGACTGTGTGCAGCTCATTGCTGTTGTCCATGAAATATTACCTGATGCCCCTTGAGAAGAGGAGGAGGTTCTTGGCAGACCAAGAGAAAATTGGAAGAGTGTCCCACAGCAGTGTGTGGAAATAGACCCATTGTACTCCTCTGAATTACGCTTGAAATATCTTTACTAAACGTGACAGGTCAGAAATGAAATATTCATTTTGCAGGAAACTTACAATTTTATTTTCAAACAAGCACTGAAAGTCAAAATTAAATAACAAGTGAAGTTGGGGAAATTTTTGTTCCTGAAACATTGAAATGGCTTGATTGAAATGCTTCATAATGGTAATTTAGAACATTTTGCTCTTATTTCTGCTTGTCACAATGGTAGCTAAAATTATTCTATTGAAACAAAATGATTGAATCTATCACTGTAAAATGTAATATCCGGTGAAAGCACTGATGGAATTTGATACCTTCCTGCAGCATTTCCCAATTCTGTCAAAAAAAGCATTTATTGTTGAAAAACTTGATCAAGCAGACCTTTTGGACTTCTTATTCCATTGTCATCTGTGATATTTTGTGCAAAAACAATGCCAATGGACAGAGAGGCAGATTTGGATAACCAGCATGGAGACAGGCATCTCAAAGATTTAGGTTTCTTTTCCATCTGATTTTCTGTTCAGTTGACCTAACAATTTAATCTCAGAGTTCCCTTCATCCCTTCCAGTATCTGTCTTAGCATGGGCATGAAAGTCTGGTCCATGATGACAGGAAAACCCATTAAAGCTTTGTGATGATCATCTTCCTTCCAACGTGGAGTTTCTGCAGCGCCAGGCAGGCACCAGACCTGAGAAGATTTTTCTCTCTCCATCCCGGCTGCACTGGTAGCCCTGTCTGCTAAACTCAGTGTTTTTTGGCAGTCCCTTAGAGTCTGCCTTTGCACAGGATGCCTCCAGTCCCACTCTGGATGTGCTCAGCTTTTCCTGATGGAGGCTGTGACTTTATTTATTTCTTATGGAACCGGTCCCAAAGGGCTGTAACAGCCAGACAGGGTCGTGTGTAGGGGTGGAGGAGGTGAGAGCTGTTAGATGCAGCTTCACAAAGTGCTTTTCTTGCTGTTTAACCTCCTTCTCAGCCACACTTTTCCATCACCAGCCAATTGTTTGAACCACTTGGGGACTATAAATGTTGAGTTTTTGCATCAGGCAGGCAGAGGGGCACTGTGGGTGCTCGCGGGAGCTCTTGGAGGGGAGATCCTTCCCACAGGGAAGTGTGACAGCTTTGCAAGTGTGACAGGTCTCTAACACCAATGCTCCCATCACCTCTAACATCTCAGCTTTGCTAAAGCCCACAATATCAGCATCCAAGATACGTGTCTCAATAGCTGCTCACCAGTTCTTTATTAGATTGGCATATATTGAACTTATCTAGCTGAATTAAACCAGACTGAATGCAGAGCAACTACTATCAGAATTTCCAGGCTTTTAACCATATTTTCCATTGTTGCCTTGTCTTTATGAGCACAGAGAAATTTTCCTTAGGATGCTGCCCGGACAGAATGCAGGGCACCTATAGAGGGATAATAAATAACCTGGTGCTTGTTCCCCCCACCCCACTCTCTGCTGTATGATTGAATTTTTCAGCACCTAATAACAGTTCCTGCCAGCACAGCACCAATCCTAAAACTCAACAGACAGGGAAAAAAAGTAAGTTTAGACAATATTGAAGTGAAGCAACTAAAACTGGAACTGAAGTCTTGGCACTGAGTATGAAATCTGAAATTTATTCTCCTTCTGAAACATCCCAGGCTCCACTTCGGAAGAACCTATTGTGGATATCTTAATTCAGTTTCTGAGGGCTTCATTACTTCATTCAGGGCTTTTAAAAAGTCTATTAAATTTTCCAATTGCTTTCTCAGAATTCACAATTGTCCTCTGTGACTGACTGGGTTTTTTTATTGAGGTTTTTTTTCACTCTAGCCTCAATAATTCAGATCTGTTAAGTGCTGGCTGATTTTTTTTCAATGCCTTAAAGAGCACTAAAATTTCAGCCAGGTGCTGTAGCTAACTGGTTCACTCTATGAAAATTCATAGGATTTCCAAAAGACATGGCTTGTTCCCACTCATGATGCAACTGTGCCAACCGATTCTAACATTTTTGACAGACATGCAGTGATTGGTGAAGGCAGGATGGGGAAAATAATATATCACCAGAGTATAGGATCAGTCAGCTATAGCAACAACAACAAAACCCAGCAACACTGTCTCCAAAAATCAAATAAAAAGTAATGTCTCCAAAAGTAGACACTCACTCCTCCAGTGGGAGTCACTTGCCCAGGTTGTCAGGCACCCACGTTTTATGTACCCTATAGGGATATTGTAACATAAGCTTCACAGTGATCAAGTATTTGTGCTTTTATAACACTTAATATTATGCAAACTCTCTGCCAGACCATGCCTCAGAAATGCCAGCACGGCCTCTAACTCTGCTCGTGTCAAAGGAGTATTTTTGCTTTTGTTACACAAGCCAGTAGTTAAATTCACTTAAATATGTCACATCAGAAATGATAGAGTGAATTTTCTGCAAGACCTTCTGATCTCTTCAAGGGGTGGCACAGCAAGTTGGGGTTAGCATGGAGGTTTGATGCATCATCTACATTAATGAGAAAGGAAGGGAAAAACAAAACAAAATGCCTCTATGAATATACTGAATGATTTAAACAGTGTGATCAGAAATTGAAAGTGCTGGAAGTGAAAAGACAGTTCAGGAAATGAGAAAAAGGATGAAAAGAATATTTGCCATTTGAGCATAGGTATTAACTTTGGGAGAGGCTGGCTGGGTGAGGTAAGGCAGACATTCTAATGATGGCTAATCAGATAACTGAGGAGTTCCTGTTGTACTCAACCTCTTCACTCAAGTCTTCAGTGAAATGTGTTTTAATTCCTGTTGTTTATCCTTAATAATGCAGCCTACCAGTACCTGAAGTCAGCCTACAAGGAAAATGGAGAGGGACTCGTTACAAAAGCCTGGTATGTCAGGATGAGGGAGAATGGCTTTGAACTGAAAGTAGATTTAGATGAGATATTAAGAAAAGATTCTTCACTGTGAGGTTGCTGAGGCCCTGGCACAGGCTGCCCAGAGAAGCTGTGGCTGCCCCATCCCTGGCAGTGTTCAAGGCCAGGTTGGATGGGGCTTGGAGCAACCTGGTCTGGTGGGAGCTGTCCCTGCCTGTGGCAGGGGGTTGGGAATAGAAGATCTTTAAGGTTCCTTTCAACCCAGGCCATTCTGTGATTCTGTGTTTCTCTGACAATAAAGGTAGGTGGGTTCCACAGTGGTGAACAGAGGAGGTTTGGCTGTCCTTGTGCAGCTGGCAAATGTAAGGGAGAGGCATGACTTGTATTGTCCTGAAACCAGAGAGCAGATCTTCTGTTTGTGTCTCTAGCCATTAGGAACTGCTGTTTTCTTTCACTCTTTGAGGCTTGGGAGATTGCAAATGAAAACACTAAAAAATAATGTGACAATAAATTTACACGTTGCTATTATATGGAATTACACAATGAGTCTTTTAAGACAATAAAGACTATCATAATTAAAGTAGCATTATAAAGACATCCCATGGCTTTTGGGCTCTCAGTTGTTTTAGCGTCTGTCTGGGTTAATTGACCATATGAGAGAATTGGCCTCCAATTTATACTGTTTAAATCAAGATTGAGAACTATGCAGTAATGCTGCATCTTCTCCTGAGTCTGTAGTGTTTGAAACACAGAGTTTTACTCTGAAATGGACAGCTGCATGCTGGTGGAGATTTAGCAATTCAATAAAAAAAAATCTGCACACTTTCAACTGGTATGTGCTATGTTTTTAACAAGAAGACACAAAACCAGGAGCTTTGATCTAGTTGTTACATTGTTAGTCATGCCTTGGTTCATATCCTGATGAAAAGAAAATAACTGGGGTTGACTGCCCACTCAGGCTCTCTCTGTGGACAGCTAACAAATGCTCTTCTCCTTCAGCAAAATCACAGATGTGCAATGCTGGAAAAGCACTTTTGGCGGGGGAAAGGGCATCTTTGCTTCGATTGTAAGAAGAGAATTTGTTCAGAAAATGCATTACTTTTGTCTAATAGGGCCCTCTCTGCTTGGCAGTGTTTAAGTGATCTTTCAGAAGGATCTAAATATTGATCACAGACATCATATCAAGGTCCTTGGTCCGGTTGGACATCAACCACTTGTGATAGGACATTTACACTGAGGCAGTGATCAAATCCAGGAGTGTACAAAACACCCACAAATGTAGGGGTAGGGGGTTCATTCAGGCTGTAAACTTTGCAATCCAAATAAATTGGTGCCTGTTTAAAGTGGGCTTGGTTTCAGAAAGGTTTTGTATTACACTACACAGACACTAAAATGCCTGGATGTGGAGTGTGATGATTTAATCACTAAGCTTTAAGATCTTTAGATCCTGGGAATTTATAGCACTGGAATACACTGAGGGAAACCAGGGGTTTACTAGAGGAAACCGCACTTAGTTTGGTGCTGAGGCCATCACTGATTTTATGCCTGTGGCAAAATAAAAAATTCTGCAGATATTACTTCACAAGCAACAAGCTCACCCCAACACACAGAGGTAGGAGTCTGCTGGTAAGGGATGCTGAAGTTTCCTAATTTCTTTTCTCCTGGCCTTTGATTAACAGTCTGTCAGGGCTGTTTTTTGCTTGCAGCCCTGCAGCACTGGCAGATGTAAGCAAGACAAATGTTGTTCTGAATGAACTTGGCTGGGGCAGTGCAGTCAGTGGTGACCCCAAGGACAGAGTGGATGTGTCATTGCCAGTGCAGTTGCTCAGAGCACTTCAATCCATCAGGGTGGTAGCCCATATCTAAAGCAAGCAGAAGGTCCAGTAGTGCCTTGCCACAGGGTATTTCCAAAGACTGGTGCTCAAATATGGTGTTTCTTGCTCACTCTCTCTTGCCAAGGCTGGCAATCCTTGAAAACACGTGAGATTTGTCACCTAGGGCGAGGCAAACAAGCTCCTTGCTGACCACAGGGCCAGATGGTTGCTATGATTTCTGGAGTGCTTCACAGCTTCTCAGCTTGGGTCAAAATTGTCTATCATTTTTAAAAGAGCAAATAATGGACTCTGGTCAAGTTGGACTGTCTGCTTGCAGGGCACAGCCTGAACATGCTCTTGTGACTATGTTCAGTTGTATTATTTGGTTTTTCCTTTCCACAGAGCTTGGTACTGTAGATCAGAAAGGCAGAGGCTGGGGAAAGCAAAGGCAGGAAGGGTCCAGCCAGACACAATGGCTGATGAGAATGGCCCAGGTAAAAGGACAAGAAGAAATGGCCTTCAGAAGTGCCCAGGGTGGGTTCAGATGAGATATAAGGGGGAAAAAAATCACTGAAAGACTGGTTAGGAATTGGAATAATTTGTCCAGGAAGATGGTGGAGTCATCATCTCTGGAAGTGTTCAACCCAGATGTGGGTCTTGGGGATGTAGTTTAGGGGTGATTAGGCTGAGAGCTGGACTAGGTGACCTTGAAAGTCTCTTCTAACCTTGATGACTCTGTAATTCTGTGAATATTCATGTCCTGCCCTTGTGGGTGCCATATCATTCAAATATGAAACAGAAGCAAATAAAAGCAATCAGAATAGAAAGCCAGCACGCTCACTACTGTGTCTCTTAGGGAAAAACAAGCAAGATGTTTTTCCATGCAGCTGTTATTTTCAGACTGAAACTGAATTGCCTGTGAAGTGTGTTATGTAAACTGGCACTGTAACATCAGCCATTGCTCTAGAGAATCTGCAAGGTGGGAGGTGGTAAACAGGATGAGTGGCAAATAAAATCCTCACAAAAGACTGAGGCTCCTAAAAGACTGGCCCTTTTAACTATATGGTGAAAATGCTGCTTGAAAGTGCCCTTGTACTAAGGGAAACCTAATGTTGCATGAATAGCCTGAAGCAACCAATATCTGGATATTTTTAGCAAAAGTTTGGCCCTCCTTCTCCTTTTTCAAGCCTTTGGGTTCGTGACACTGTCAGAAGAGAATGGTTGTAGGAAAGCAGAGATATTATGGAACATATTTGTAACATGCAGAACCCAGTTTTTAGGTAGGGTCAGGTGATACCCTAGAACTGATGGGTTCATGTGTAGCTGTAGTACAGTCTCAGCAACCTGGTAATATTTCAGCTCATTCATGTGACTGGTTGGGTGTTTTGCATTTAATGAAAGGTAAATGAAATACAAAAACTCAGGCTTGGAAGAGGGACCCCAGGGCTTTGGATTCAGTCCTTTGCATGGGTAGGACACCAATAAATACTCAGAAAAAGTCCACAGGCTTATCCTCACACCAAGAAGCACTGAAATCATGTCCCATTTGGGCCTGTAGCATGTAAGCAAATGCCTTAAGTGTATGACAGAAAGAGAACAGAAGAAATTGAGGGAATCACCAACATCTTTACACTCCTGCCATACCAGAGAACTCAATAAACAGATTTTCCTTGAGATTATGAAAGAGAGAAAAGGCACATAAAGGGGGCAAGCCAGAAACACCTCAAAATCCCTGCTTATCTTATGTGAGGGGAAAATTCCCTCCTAGCCCCAAACCTGGTCCTGGAGTGCAAGCCCTGCACACTTCAGAGAACAGAGTATCATTGAGTGCCCCAGAAAATCAGCCTTTCTCTCATGTTGAAATTTGGCTGCTCTTTGGTGCCCAGAGTAAGTATAAAAAAAAAAAAAAATTAAAAAAATCAGCCAGAAATTAAATTATGCAGTAAGATAAGAGAGAAATGTGAAATTCTTACTGCCTGCTGCATGCACCAGCAGCAGCCCTGAAGTCTGAACCTTGTATCCTGTGGCTAAAAAAAGAAGTCACCGGCTACTGTCTCTCCTGACAAACCTGCCTGGGTGTAGAACAGATCATGCAAAATGCTTTATTCTCAGGGAAAATCTAGGATGATGAGAGTGGAGCTTGAGAGAGTCAGAGGGGGTGTAGGGCAGGGACATTCTGGTCAGTATTTCCACAGTGACTCTGCAAATCGTTGCTGGTTTTGCTCTCTAAGACAATCAGGTAATTGTCTTAATTGCTCTTAATTTTGCCAAGACCTTGACGCCCTCAGTGCATCTGTAATTATGTAGTTGTTATGCTGCCTGACTGGGATTGTCTGTCTTTTCTAGGCTGTTTTGTGCTTTCTTTGTTTAAGAGGAATTGGTCTAGGTTGCTGGGGTTTTTTTTTTTTCTCTTTTTCCCCATATCCAAACAAATCATTTGCTGGACCTATTCTTTTCAAAAATAATTAGTAAAATACTGGTGATGGTCAACCAGATCTGAAAAAAATCCCTCAGATGGAGTGGAAGCCTTCAAGTAACTGCTTAGAGTCGATTTTAATCCAAGCATAGGGTTTTAAACAGATACTGACAGCTTTGGCCAACAAGTGCTGTAAAAATCCAGTCAGATTCCCAGGAGAGGATGTCTCCCTTTAGCTGCATTGCAAGAGGTGCTTCTTCTTTGTCTGTCATAAACAGAAGAGTGAGGTTAAACGTGGGAAACAGCACTGCAGCATGTGTCCCTTGGACATAAAAATTTCCCTTTTTATGCTGGAGTAATGAAACAGGAGCAGGGCTTGTCTTTGAGCCAGGCTCTCCCACTCCTCCTGCAGCCACTCCACAGGGAAAGGCTTCATTTTCTCACTGCTGTCCTCTTTTCACCCCTTTGGTCATAAGGTCTGTACCAAGCTCCTGCTCCTTTAGCAGCTCCAGGCAGACCAGGGGCTGCATCTGCCCAGCTTCCAAATTCTCAGGTATCTTGGCAGGTGCTGTATCAGCTGTTCCTTGGATTTGGGGATGGATAACAACAATCCTCACTTTCTTCTGGTCTTCCCATCTGTAACAAACCTGTTTGAAGCCATTTTTGGTGGGCAGATGTGGTTAAGTGTTTTGTTTAGGGCATCTGAGGTCACTAATATTTCCTTCAAGCAAGGTGTGTTTTGGGGCAAATGAGGCAAAAAGTGACCAAAGGACATCATGTAGAACTAAGGAACGTGGCAGAGCCTGTGTCTCCAATATTTCAGTTCTTTCTGTGGCCTCTCCACAGACCCCCAGGTGATTTTTAATGGGAGCTTCCTTAGCACCTCTCTCTCCTTGTTCAGGAGCCCAGGCTGCTGAGCCCTGTGAAGGAAAATATCACTTCTGTCCACTCTGCTTGTAAGAATGGAGCAAAAATGGGGACAAATTTGGAAAGTCCCAGCTCTTCCCATGTCAGAGACTGCCGCTGGCAGGCTGAGGACCAGTTTTATCAGAGCAGAAACTGGACTCATGAAGGGTTAAAGGTCTTCAGGACCCTCCTTCCTGCCACCTCTACCAGGAGGGATGTGCAGTTATTTACTTTATTCAGCAAAGTGAAGCAGCTCCCCACTAAACAGGCTTGTCCTCTGCCCTCCAGCCCAGGGAAGCCTGGATTGTACTCTGGAGGAGTCTTCAGCTGAGGAGACAGCCCATGGGTACCCTGCCTTTTGGGGCATGTGCTGGATAGCCCCACTTGTGTGAGTGGGCATGGCCCAAGGAGATGAAGTGCACGGTGACCTTTACACACATGGATTTCAAAAATTCAATATCTAAAACTTATTGCTGGGTTTGTTTTTTTTTTTTTCCTTCTTCTTCTTCCAGTCCAGGATTAATCCCTGTTAAAATAGCCTGCTTGTTTTAAAAAGAAAAATACATCTGCTGGTGTCACCTTATAGAAATTGCTTTGGAAGAGGGCTGGATTCAATTTGGAGGCCTCTGGCCAAATTCATCAGCGTCCAGCCTGACCATGTGCCCACCACAGGCTGAGAGCCAAGGCAATATAAAATGCCTGTCCTGCTCATTCTGTGCAAGAGGGCTCAAAGGGGGCTGATGCTGCACCAGGGACATTCAAAGTGCTCCCATCTGAGGAGATGCAGCCTTTCAGTGGTGCTCCTTTCCTGTTCTCTCCCCTCCTCACCCTATACCTGCTGTGAGATCTCACCTCCTCCCACGGTCTCACTGGTGTCATCATGTACACTTGGCATCAGCCTGAGGCTCCAAAAGTGGCTGCAAGGCAGCAGGGTGGCTGCTGGATCTGACATTTGCTTGCAAGGTGGATCCACAGAAAGGAAGAGAGCAGCTGAATGGCACAGGAATTGGCCCCATCTCTCTGTCACTCAGAGGTGGATCTTCCCCAAAGAAAATCCAAGTTCTCCATGCTAACATATTCAAATGCCTTTTCCATTTATGTAAGCAATGGATTAACTCATGTGGGTGAATGATTTCACTGAAGGTAACGAAAAGAACCAGCAGCTAAAGTTTGGAAATCTTGCTAAACCACTTGGTTCCTGGGACAGGGGTGGCTGGTGAGTGGTTGGAAGCAAAATGAGGCATCAGGCCTTGGAGGTTCCATACCCAGCTCTGGTTCAGTTGGTAATGCATGAAAAGTTTCTTACTCTCTTTGTGCCTTGGGTTATCACAGTGGTACTTGGTTATCTCCAGGGCATTTAGGAGATTTATGAATATGAGGCTTGAAAAGTACATTGCCATCAGACAATGAGGGATATTGCTGTCTACAGATGCCAAGAAGCATTTGTAGCCTCAGCACTCCTGGTGAAGGCTGAACACAGAAAATGTTTAGAAGAAATAATAATAATAATAATAATAATAATAATAATAATAATAATAATAATAATAATAATAATAATAATGAAAAGGAAGCTATTCAATTTCCCCAAACCCACAAAAAGATATGCTGCAGTTGTTTTTGAAGGCTTTGGCCACAGTTCAGAAGAGTTTAACTATTGCTAACCTTATCCTTGTAGAATACAATTTCTGTTGCTGGAGAAAAACAACCAAAATATGAAATTCATTGCTTGTTATAGGGCATTTACAACACAGTCACTGTACACAGAAAAGCAGTGCAAGGTGAGCAGTCAGGCAAATCCAGGTGTCAGCCCTGAGAAGGACAAATCTGGGAGCAGCACAGCTTTCTTCATAAGCCAAGCTGCTCCCTCAGCAAGCTGGGAGAAAGGTGTTCAAATCTAAAAATCTTCAAGTGGAAAATCATGCCTTTAAATGCTAGCATTGTAGGCTCTAATTTTAGGATTTTTAGGTTTAACTGGCTGCCTGTAGTTATTAAAATACTCCATTTTTAGGCACTGCAGGTACTGTAAGTCTGATCCTCTTCTAACACCCTGTTGCTAGGAAAGGCTGCGTTTGATTCCTTTTCAGGCAGTTCAGATGGCAGGGAACAAAGTCAAGCAGGCTTACAAAGCAGAACTTATCTGAGAAACATTCCCCAAGTTGAACTTGTGCTCTCTGTCCCTTTTGTGACTCACAGGAGTGGAGAACAAGCCTGGCTGGGGCTGTGATGGAGGAGTGAAGCGGCAAAGA
Source organism: Rhipidura dahli (assembly GCA_013399225.1). NCBI lineage: Eukaryota > Metazoa > Chordata > Aves > Passeriformes > Rhipiduridae > Rhipidura > Rhipidura dahli. The sequence continues at coordinate 315,119 of VXAC01000233.1, read as the reverse complement.
ATAGTGCATGGCTTTGATTGCTGCTGGCTGAGTGCTACGGATGTTGGGGTCCGACTGTCTGTGGAGTGGCAGGCTGAAAACTGGGAACAGTTTTTCCTCCAAAGTGAGCAGCAGGATTTACTCACAGGCTTGAAGGCAGGTGGAGGTGCACAGATCAATTCACTGCTGTAAGGGCCCTGCAGTTTGGGAAGACAGGACTGCACGTCCTGTAGGCATCAGTGACACGGGGTTTGTGGCAGTGGGGAAATGCCACAGTACAGTCTGAAAGTCTTCCCATCCTTCCTGATTGTACTTCATTTCTAGAAGAAACATTCTGGAACCATCTGAGCTAATTATTCTCTTAGTTTAGCTTGACTGCCCAGTGAAAATTTGGTGCAGTGTGATGGGAATGGGCCAAAGGAGGGAGCAGGAGACACAGGAGATGTGAGACTTGGTGGTGTGTCCTCAGAAGGGACTGCAGCAGGAAGGTTTTTATTTTCAGACACACTCACACAACTGAGGCTGAATCCCTTCATGCTGACCAAGGAATCCCCAGTTCCCACAGGGTTCCTCATGATGGAATATTCTCTTGTCTAGGTTCAGACAGGCATCCCAGGAAGCCTGGCAGGCACGATCCATGCTGCATGAGTTAAATAAGCATGGTGGAGCATCTGCTGACACTAATAATACAGTTCAGGCTTGAAATTCAGAGTTAAGGGAAACTTTTGACATATTCCTCCTTGTAGGTAGCCACCAGAGACATGGAAATAAAAGCACACATGGAAAAGACAGAAATGTCTTGTTGCTTTAGTTTATTTTAATTTGTCGCTCAGTAGGGAATGCATCAGCCCTTCACTTTGCTGATGTAACTAAAATTATTACATCTTCAACTTTGAGATTTGGGGTTTTTCATGATGGCTCTGGAGCTAAGAAACTCAGAAGAATGAATGCACCATGTTGCAGCAAGTTTAGCTACTATTGCTTGGTTTATAACCAGGAGTGCATGTGAAAAAAGAAATCAGCCTCCCTAAAAAAGGAAGGAATGGAGAAGCTGAGCAGTTCAACAAAAGGAAATGGGACGCAGAAGCTGAAGATCCTCTGAACAGAGAGAGATGTTGAAGGTTCCAAACAAACGTAGTGGTTTGCTTTCTTCATTTCTCATGGTGTGAGGAATTTGTCCCCATCCTGTGTGATGGTTGCCTGCAGCTCTTTGTGTGTTGTAGCCCAATCAATACCCCCAGGGCTTCTCTTTCCAGCCTGTGCAGTGGAAATCAGTGTCTGCATTGTAGCATTGGGATGCTTTCAGAGGCCTTCTAGAAACAGAGGCCAGACAGGAGTAAGGGAATAAAGGTGGGGATTTATTGGAAAGGCCTTCAAAGGTACCCCTGGGGAGCCAGAGGTGCTGCCCAGATGGGCCCCGAGATGGACCCTGAGAGGCCACGAGTTCTTCCCACTTTGATAGGTTTGGTTCATTTGCATCTCAGGGTTCATTCTCCAATTAAAGCTGCAGTTAATGATGGAGTTGCCCTCAGCTTGCCCCCCTCAGAGGCTCTTTGGTTGATACTTTTTGGGCCCAGGAGGGGCTGGGTGTCCTTGGAGAGCAGCCCCGGAGAGGCTTTGCTGTGTGTGCCCAGCACAGAGAGCAGCACTGAACAGGGAACAGGCAACTCCAGAGTTACACACTGGGCACTGCAGGGCTTGAGAAATATAAAAGTTAAAATCTAAGGCATCATTTCCCCCCTTTAGAGGCTTGACAAGGTCTCTACCTTGTCGAGGCTCTGTACTAAATATTCTAAGGCATCAACAGGAGTGGGGATTGCTTCGTGTGCTGCAATTGCAGAATGTTTCTGGCTAAGTTGCAGAATACTGAGGTTGGATTTCTACAGAGCAAGGTTCAGGATTTGCACCAAAGTTTAGGATCAAAGATTACTTGGTGATCATGCAGCCTATTCCCCTTTGTGTTCCATCATGTTCAGGACAAGCAAGACACAGTGACGCTGATGGAAAGGCCTGGGTCATTGTGACCCTCAGCGTATTGTTGATGCTCAGGGATTTGATGGGCTGGTGTTCAAATCACTGGATGAGAGTTTGGGATCACCTGTTTGTGGGTTTTTCCAACAGTAAGATCAAAGAGTCTCAATCCTCAAAGCATCTTTGCAATAGGAAGGGGTGACTTGACCTTGATGCAATTCCATTTCACTGATGATGTTTCACTTTCTGCAATGCTGGAGTGAGAAATATCTGCTCTGGCTGCTGTGTCCTGCTCTTAAATGTCTCCCTGAGAAGCCTCATTCCTAAGAGTTGGGAATGTGAGTCTGGAATCAGAAATCAAACAAATCCTTGGCCTTGGCCTCTGGCTCACTCAAAACTAGACCCAGGCTTGTAATTTCTCCTGCTGTATCTTCTTGATTTGTAGAAGGAAAGATGGGGGAAATTTTATGTGTGCACTTGTCTGTTTATTCCTTGCTAAAGCCTTCCTCAAGTGTCCATTCATTTTGCATTTGATGCGTTTGAGCATTTCCAGCACACTCACCATGGTTTCTCTTGTCTGAAACAGGAATTTCAAATTCCTCTACTGCTGCAATGATCTTTTAGAGTAAACATGGGATTTTGTGTTGATTTGGTGCCCTAGGCAAAGGGTGCACAATATCCACACTCCTTTCCTTCCTCCAGCAGTGGTCATCCTCTGTTTATCTTAATGTGCTCCCTTCCCATGCTGCTGGGGGTCTTCACTTTTGTATCTGGTTATGGATTTATGCTGTCACTTCAACACAAAGATTTTTCTCTTTTTTTTTTTTCCACCGATCTACTGATTTTTGTAGTGCTGGGAATCCATCAAAGAAAATTAATTCAGTTTAATATATTCCATGTGTTTGTTAGAAGACCCTTGGTTGAGTTTGAATAATTAGAAACAGTTCATTTTTTCACCACTGTCAGGTCCTGGCTCTATCATTTTGAATCAGATATAGAGATCTAAAGGTAAGTTGAAGCCAGTAGCTTATTGGACTATATTCCTGACGGAGCCAAAATGTGGTGATAAATTGTTCATAAACCACATCACAGAATGCTCCTTATTTTGTCTTTGAATTACACCACTGTCTCCCTAATTGGCTTTGATATTACTGTGCTTATTTTAGGACACCTCTGATGAGTGAAGAATTTTCTTTCTTCCACTTCAGTATAAATGTCTGTTGCACACTGTTCAAATTTTATTCTAATGTTGTGGAGGACATTAAACCAATTTCATTGCATTAGTTTCTGCCTGTCTGATTTCTGCCCAAATTCTGGGGGCATGAAGCAAACCATTAGTCAGAAGTAAACTGAAGAAATATAAAACATCTATTAAAATACTTTCTGAAAAGTAGATGTCAGATCCATGCAAGTGTTTTGCCCTCAGCTGGTTCATTGGGCTCAGCTCTCCTGAGCAGTGGTGAAGTTTGTCCTTGCACCAACCACAGAAGCTGCTCAGCTGTCAGCATCTGACATGAGGCCCTCACAGCCAGGAGAAAATCCAGCTGGATCAGCTCCAGACCACACACAGACATTTGAGTGTCCAAATTTGGGAGTCACAGTCGCTTTCTCTCCAAGTTGTTCTTCCACTGCCCTGTAATTGCTGTGCTCCTGGCAACTCCATGTGCCAGGAAAGGCAGCAGGTGAGTCCCCATTCTCGCCCACCCAGCAGCCCCATCCCACAGCAGCCAGGTGGCTCTGGTGCTCTTACAGAGCCAGCTGAGATGGAATGGAGCCCCTTCAACCAAAGACCTGCAGCTGAGGTTATTTCATCCTCTGACTGGTGGTTGAGGCAACTGCCCTGCTGAGTGTGTCTTTCACCACATAAAATTTTGGGGCTCTGGAGGCCCAAGCACAACAGTTTAGTCAAGGAAGTGTTGCCTTTTCTTGTGGACATACAAGGAACCTTCTGCCCACCTCAGAGCACACTGAGATTCAAGGGTTAAACAGTGCTGGGGAGCAGCCAGGCTGCAGCAGCTCTGGGACTTGAGCAGAATTTAGGCTGCCCGAATGTCACCTGCAGGATCTGATCGAGGACACAAAAGAAGTGTGTTCCCCATCCCTCCCCAGCACTTTCAGGATCAAGTGTCCTCTGTTGAGTCTGGGGAGAGTTTGTCTGGAAGTTGTAGCTGTGCAAGACGGAAGTGTGGAGAAACCACATGAGTCATATCCATATAAAAACGGCAAGCAAAGCTGAGATTTATTAATTTTTCACAGTTTTTATAAGGTAGAGCACAAGGTGTGTTATGTGTCACAAGGTCATTGGTTCTTTAAGCCAGCCACCCCCCAAGGGGCTGGCCTAAGAAGCCAGGCACGTAACAGAGATTTGTTTTCCTAACCAAAATACAAACTAGCAACAAGAGTTTTCAAAACTGTTCCATTGCTTTACTTTAACATGTGTGGGAAAGCCAGATTTCTCACAGAACTCCAAAGTATTTCTCTGCTAAACACTCCAGCAGCGTCAGGAAGTCTCACTCAGTTTCTGCATATTTAGGGATGGACCCATCATGTGGCAAAAAGATGGAATATTCAGAAACTAATGTACCAAGCCATGAGAAAACATGATAATGAAACTATTGCAGCCAAAGAGAGACAGTTGCAGCCAGAAAACTCCTTAGAAAGTTGTGGTAAAACCAGAAAATTCCCTTTGCGTCTGGCTGAAATTGGAGATACTGTGGACTGACCTCATCCTGGTGAGATTTGCTGACCCACAGAGAGCAAGGAGTCAAGAAACCACTGATCTCCTTAGTTTGTTCAGCATCTCTACTCTCCCACTGCTTTCATCCCCATTTTTCATGACTTCTGAAGGGCAGGATGCCTGACTTCTTCATCTGTGGCGTCCACTGCCCTCGCTCTTCCCTCGTCTGATTCACTGCAGGATTTTACATTTGCTTTATGCCTTTTAAGGCAACTTGAATTCCTCATATGAGGAGGAGCCATATTCTGAGCATGAGGCTTCCTTGGCTCAGATATTCTGTGAAAGGAAAGGAACAGATTTTTGCATGGTTTCTCTCTACCTTTACTGTTCCTGCACTGCAGATGTTGGCAGCTCATGAAAGGCCCAAAGAAATGATCAGTCAAGTGTTTTTTAGGGACAAATATGTAGCCCACACATGGTCCTGTGGGTATTAAACAAGACAAGGAAATCTGAAAAGTATTTGGAGTCCAAGAAGAGGAGCACTGGAAAGGTGAGGAGCAAAGCGGGTACAAGGCAGATTATCTCCAGAGGGACCAGGAAGAACACGTATTTCTTTTACAAAATAGCAGGTCTGATAACTTCCTAATGCTTCATAGTGTACTTTAGAGTGGTATCTTGGCTTTCAAAAATCCTTTGTAAATTGAATCTGTGCAGATGTGTGCCCTAGGAAGGCTCTCAAGAAAACAAATAGGTGGTTTTCAGTGCTTTCTGCCCTGTAAATATAGTCAGCCTGCATCTTCATTCTGAAAATGATGCAGAGTTCAGTAGTTCAAATGAATCACAGTGGCACTCACATTATTTATTTCAGCCCTGGAAGATGAGCTTTTCACAAGATACTAATTATTGAAACCTGTCTCTGTGTCAAATACATAATCAACACAGAAATCTGATTCTGACAAGTGAAAAGGGAAACCACTATTTGCACACTTCTCCTCCTGAAAGCTACCTCCTTCCAGGGCTGATTTCTGGGTGTCACTTCCAGCCTGTGTTTGTCACATAGTGCAGGGATTTGTGGTCCAAGATTCTTGATCATAAAGAGATTTTAGTAAGGGTGTACCTCAACCCAGAAGAATTTGTGGGGAGCAGTGTCTCTCTGAGGCTGGAAGGACTTTTCGTTCAAGGATGACAGACCTCCCACTGCACTGTCAGGTGTACAGAACATCACAGCACCCTCTGGTCCATCCAATCTTTCTAATTAGAGAGCTAATACATGACTCCTTCACATGTACAATATGATGAATATTGTGCAGGTCACCTCTTGAGCTGCAGAGACAGGAGGCAGTTAGAGGGAACCTGGTTTTATAGGGCTCAGGATTGTATCCCTGATGTAGAACTCGAGTTAGCTATTTATTTTGGTTTTCCTTTTTGCCCTGCCATGTCAATGTAGAGACAGCCAAGAGATCCCTTGATTAGCCCCTGGTGAGGCATCAGTTTCAGCACACTGGATGGCACTGTGCTGTGCCATCCCAAGGTAATTAATGTGGCTCTTGGGCACATCCAATTCTGAAATTCTAACGGAGTTTTGCTTGGAGAGGGGGAATTGCATGGAGTGACACTCAGTTCAGTTTGATCAATGCAGGGAGAACTCTGGATGGCATTTCCTGCTCTCCATCTCCACTAATTGACTGTATGTGTTGATATGAAATTTTGGCGAGAATTTGATATGAGAAGTTGTAAGGTAAATGTCTGCAACTGAGTTGCCATTGATGCCATGATGATTTTTTGCCTTTTCTTTTGTATACCTTTTATATATACCTTTTGTATAGCCTTTATTTATCGTCAGTGCTCTTAGCATGCATACTTATAATTCCTTAATTCCACTAATTTAGCATAGTCCTAACATTCTGTTAAACCAGGAGACCAAACATCCTGGAGGTGATGTCTTAAGAGGCCACCTAGAAACAGAGACCAGACAGAGTAAAGGGAATAAAGGTGGGGATTTATTGGAAAGCCCTTCAAAGGTACCCCTGGGGAGCCAGAGGTGCTGCCCAGATGGGCCCCGAGATGGACCCTGAGAGGCCACGAGTTCTTCCCACTTTTCTAGCTTTGGTTCATTTGCATCTCAGGGTTCATTCTCCAATTAAAGCTGCAGTTAATGATGGAATTGCCTTCAGCTTGCCCCCCTCAGAGGCTCTTTGGTTGATACTTTTTGGGCCCAGTTTGGGCTGGGTGTCCTTGGAGAGCAGCCCCGGAGAGGCTTTGTTGTGTGTGCCCAGCACAGAGAGCAGCACTGAACAGGGAACAGGCAACTCCAGAGTTACACACTGGGCACTGCAGGGTTTGAAAAATAGAAAAGTTTAAATCTAAGGCATCAGAGGACTCACAGCTGGAGGCTGGAGAGCCCTACACTATCCTGAGAAACCAAGGTCCTCTCTAGAACACATCCTGTAAACTCAGATTAGGCCCATCCGGGATGGGGGATTTCACACTCTCCATTCAAGCCTCTCACTGGGGAATCTTTGTTAGATATGCCAGTGTGCAAGGTCTATAAATTGTATACACAATCTATCGTGGGGGTGCATTTTGGTGCATTCCACCTTGGTGAAGTGGTGCACCATAAGGATCCTTATTAAATACCGAGGTAAAAACCCTTTTCCCTTAACCGTGTCTGGCTCTTAATTTTTAAGACCAGGAAAAGGCATCACCATATATCCTCAACCCTAATGGACTACCTGTGTGCCTTCCTGATGACTTTGGGTGCAAAGCCAGAGTACATCTAGTAAATAAATTGCTTTCCACCACTGCCTTCAAGTCTGCTTCCTTCAAATGAGCACAGACATGAAACACAGCTGTGAACCTGTGCCACAATTTTTCATTTTAATTTGTGATTTTATCCAAAGCAATAGTGTTCCCAAGGCTTGCTTCATCACAGTTCAAAGATGTTCAATAGAACATTAACTATTGCTAGTGCAGTTCCTTGGATTTTTGGCTCGCTGGGAGAGCTGCTTGTGGCTGCTTTGCATTCAGAGCTTGCTGCCTGTTGGGCTCATTCTGCTTCCTCACAGATTCATATTTAAGTGTGGTCATCTCTCAGAAGGAAGGCTAAGTGAACTTGCTGAAAAAGCAAAGAGCTTTCTCTCCACAGAATAAAATTGCAAGTCTCTTCCAATCTCATTTACGTGGCTCTTATGCCAGTGTGGACACCTGATTTACAACGCTAGCCTGATTTACAACTCTCCAAGACCAGATCTAGCCCTAGAGTTTCTTGAGTTAATGCAAGTGGAAACACTGCTGGAAAAAAAACTGGGAAGGAAAATGCACTGTAATAGTTGCTAATGAGAGGAATAATTATGGGTAACTGGTGATCCAATACACAACATCTCTGAGCTGAAATAGTGACATTTGGATTTATGTCCAGGTCGTTAGGACACTGCAGCCCCTCTCTTATGGGGAAAGTCTGAGGGAGCTGAAAATTTTGTCAGGCAAGTGCCAACCCCCTTCCTTTTGGGTTGCAAACTTGTTGGGAGGAAAGAGAACACTGGCATGCTCTGGTTCTGAAGATGTTGGCTCCATCAATATGCTGCCTGGGTGACTCTTGCTTTTCATTTTCTATTAAGATCACAGTTTATTGGCACCTAACCCATGAGGTCAGGAGTCTCAAGTTAAGTAAATAAATACATTTTCCTATCTACTTTTAACAAAAAATAACTGCAAATATGCTTTTCTATGGGAACAGATGGTTCTATCTTTTCTGTGTCTGCAGAATGTTTTGTTTTGATAGGGTATGGTCATTATCTCTGTTGTTTTTGTTAAGCTTTTGCTTTCTGTCAGTTTTCACCATTATCACATTTTGGGCTGCATTGGAACCCAACTCTCTGACGGCAACAAAGTGGCTTTGCCAATTATTTTCACAATTTCTTAAAATACTTGCAGTTTTCATTCCAATTTGTGGTGAAATAGCAACATTTCCTGAGCCTAGAAATTGTCATAAGCTCTCATTTTAAAGCAATGGGACAAGGGACACAATTTAAAGCACGAGATGAATAACTTGCATGCACTGCCTGCACTGGAAGAAGATGGATTGTGTGTGTGTTTCCTTCTCTCATCTCTGCCTTGTAGACCATGCTCCTTGATGGACTGCCAAGCAAGGGCTGAAACGTGCTTTAGACAGCCTTCAGTGGTGTTGCTTTTCTCCTTCCTGACCAGTGGGATTTAACTTGCAATGTTTAGCACAGAACTGCACACTCCACTCGGTACAGCTTCAAGAGCACAATAATTACAGGAATAAATCACCAATATCTGCACAGTGTTTGCGAAAACCAAGATTGTAAAGCATTTAGGGAGCTGCAAACACTGGCAGCTAGAGAGGATGGTGCTGGAAGGTAGTCTGTCTCTGAAGTTACATCCCTAAGGAAGAGAGTTAATTACAATAATCATATTCTTATTCTTTCATTTCTTTGGGGACCAGAACTTAGGAAATGGGTCTTAGCTGTGATATAAGTGGAGAAATCTAGAAATTACCACAAATAGAAAAACTGTGGTGTTGAAGACACCACCTTCCAGAGATGAGAGAGTGGAGGATGCTTTTCCTACCTCTCTCCAGCACAATTATGTCTTGATCTTTAAAAATGCTCCAGCTTATTGTTCTTGTAGAAAGTAAAGCGATGTAAAATGTCCAAAAAGTGTTCATGTTTGCTATGTAAAGTTCATTTTTATGTTCGTTGTCCTCTTGAAGGAGTTACAGCTATCCCAAATTTACAGACAGATTCACTATACAACAAATTTAATTTGGATTGCTTGAAAACCTGCAAACTTGGCCATCTTGCTGACCATCCTCCCCTTGTCCCAGCCATGGCAATACTCAGTATTGGAACAACACATTTTAATGGATGGTACCTCCAAGTTGTGGCTCCACTCAGTGCCACCAAAGAGCTCTCCAGAAAACTTCATGGTGTATATACAGACAACCAATTCTGGGGATTTTTTGGCTTGACATGTGTCCTAGGTTACAATAGATGTATTTAAGAATTCTGTTACCACCAGCTGTGGGCCATCAGCTGTTATCACCTGCTAACCACCCACCCCTGATAACAGACAATGGGCCATCAAGAAACCACCACACAACTCATGGACTTATCTCATCCTATTGTGAGATGCTCCACCCAGGAGGGGGGAGCTGGGCATTCCCACCTGGATAGAAGCTGCCCTTGGAACTGCCTGGCCTCAGCCCTGTCTGCTGGGTGACCAGAGGACAAGAGCCACCACGGACCTTCAGCTGGAGACCGGACCTTCCATGGGATCATCGCTTCAACTGGATCACTTCATTTGGACTGCTGTCACCACCCTAATAGGGTATCAGGTTGTATCTGACTTTGTCTGTGCTTTTTCCTTCTATTATTTTGCTTGTTTCTAATTTTTTCTATTAATTTCAATCCTGACTTGTGATCTCCCACTGGTTTGTTTTCAAACCAATACAACATGCATTAAAGAAAAGAGAACCTCAGCTGCTGAATAGAGGTAAATTTATTATGCCCAGTTATGGACATTACACGTATGACTTCAATCCTTGAAGGTTTGTAGAAAGGTTCTGTATCTCCCTCAAATTTCTTGAAGGAATTGTAGAATCATAGAAACTGAGAATGGTTTAGGTTGGGAGGGACTTTTAAAATCATCCAGTTCCAGCCCCCTGTCTTGGACAAGGACACCTTCCACTATCCCAGGTTGCTCAGAGCCCCATCCTACCTGGCCTGGAACACTGCCGGGGATGGGGCAGCCACAGCTTCTCTGGGCAGCCTGTGCCAGAGCCTCAGCACCCTCACAGTAAAGAATCTTTCCTAATATCTAATCTGAACCTACTCTCTTCCAATTTGAGGCCATTCCCACTTGTCCTGTCTCTTCACATCTCTCTTGTAGGCTCCTATCAGGTACTGAAAGGCAGCAATTAGATCACCCCAAAGCCTTCTCTTTTCCAGGTTGAACAATCCCAATGCTCTCAGCCTTTCCTCATAGCAGAGGTGTTCCATCCCTCTGATCATCCTGCTGGGCCCCTCTGGACTCTCTCCAACAGTCCAGTGTCCTTGCTGTGCTGGGATGCCAGAGCTGGGGCAGCATTGCAGGTGGGCTCTCAGCAGAGGGGTGGAATGCCCTCCCTGGCCCTGCTGCCCACACTGCTGGGGATGCAGCCCAGGGTGGGATTTGCTTTCTGGGCTGAAAATGAACATTGACAGCTCATGCCCAGCCTCTCACCCACCACACCTCACAGGAGGACCTGCCACAGCTCATTCTGGCTCTAGCCAAGAATGGGGAGTAAGGGCAGGAAGAGTGATAAGGCACTACAAATCCTAAGTGAGATACCTGCAAGGGCTTAGGCAGCCCTCAAGCACAAGGAGTGAATTTCTGTTGTTTTCAGTTGATTACAACAAATGAGGAATGTCACAGGCCTGTTGGTACAGATTTAGGCTGTCTTGCCAAGGAAAAGCTTGTTACCTGGGTGAAACCGTGTAGTTTCCAAATAAAACATGCCATAAATGACAACAAGTGCCCAACATTTATATGACCAGGCTGGCTATTTTCTTTCTGTGATAAATACCAATGCTGAAAGGCAAACAAGAAGCAGAACCTATTCTGTTCTCCAAAATTTAGGGTAACAGAGTTTCCAAGCTATTTAAATTTGAAACCACTCAAATGCTAAAAAGACATCAAAACCATTATAAAATATTTTATAAATATAGTTCAATATGGCTTATTCATTTTACTTTGATTAAAGTAAGAATAAATCTCTTATGACATTTTCAAGACAAAATGGGACAACCTCAATAAGTCATTTACTTTTTTTTTTTCTAATAATAGTTAGAAAACAGTGTCCAGAGAAGTATTTCACTTGCAGTGAAACTGCAGGGAAAATTTCTTCTGGCTAAAATATTTCAATCAGCTCTGGGATTGAAAAAATTCTGGGTTACCATTTGTTTTACAGACAGATCTATTTTTGTGCAGGACCACCTGGATGGTGAATACCAGGACATAAAACCAATATATACAAGAAGCCTCAAGACAAAGGTATTCTATCCCAAATGAATCAATGTCCCAGCAGTACATAAATGGAAAGTGGAAGAGGAAAGACCTTAAGGCCCTGGTCATGTGAATCTATTAGGCTTCAGGTCATGCTGATGTATGAAAAATGTTGTCAGGGAACAATAATTCACTTTACTTTGGACTAGGTAGATTAGGGGAATATGGAATCTTGCATTAGTTTTCAGAGTTGGTATTTCACATGCATGGGAATTGTGAAGTTGTCCGTGTCAGTCAGGAATGAAGCAGTGGGGAAAAGAAAACCAAAGGCTTGGCCAAAACTTTTGAATGGTCTGGTGACCCTGAATTGCTGATGAAATCTTATTTTTGCAAGGGTAATTCAAAAACATCTGTATCTCTGTGATGCCTCTTCAGAACTGGGCAATCAAAAAGTGAGGAACACATCCTAATTTAATAAATCTTTGTCTTAGTAATTAATTCTGAACCTTTTCTGAAGGAGAAAGTTGGCACCAATACCAAGGTGGGGGTTGGCATCTTCTCTCAGGCAACCATCAACATGATGAGATGAGATGGCTTCAAGCTGTGCCAGGGGAGGTTCAGCTTGGACATCAAGAAAAATGTATTCATTGAAAGGATTGTGGAGCACCAGAATGGGTTCTGGTGGAGTCACCATGCCTGGAGGATTCAAGAAACAGCTGGATGTGGCACTTAGAGTTCTGGTTTAGTTGACAAGGTGGTGATCAGTCAAACGTTGGACTCAATGATCTTGGAGGTCTTTTCCAGCCTAAATGATTTTATGATCTGTTGAAAAAGAACAAGTAAGCAAAATAAATATGACCTTTTATAAGACTTTTTTTGGCACTTCACTTTCCCATTTTCAGATACCTTATTCTAGGAACCTTTAGTTATTGCCCAGAAGTGGACAGAAGTTTCCTGCACCTCTGGAAAAAAAATAGAGACAGAGTTTAGTGCTCTGTGGTGATGGCATGGCTTCAGATCCATCTGACAAATGTGCTTCTAATGCGTTATTAGACAAGATCTTCCATGGGACCTTGCTTCCAGGTCCTGTGAGTGGGACATGCAAGTGTGAGGGGCTGGAGATGAGCTGTAATGCTCATGGAGTATCCAGGATAGAGTCTGTTTCCGTCACACCATGGTATCTCCTGGATGCTTCCGTCACAGAGTGATGATTGAGTCCATCAAGACACAAAGGGACCTGTTTCTTCCTTTGCAGCATAGAGATAGCTGTGGCAGCTCTCCAGTTCCTGTCTTGTTCCAAAAGGCAGAAACCCTGGAAAACGGAGTTGCTTTATTTTTACAACATCACCAGAAGAGACAGACCTCAAACCTGTAAATTTGTTAGGTGTAGCTCTGAACAAAACAGGCATTTTCAGAGAGAGTCACTGCCCTCCTCCCAATTTCTAGAGGTTTAGCCAGTCTTTGGTAGCAATGAAAGTCCTGGCATTGGGAAGAGTAGTTTTACTGTTGGGCACAAGAAGAAATGTCAGGAGGTAGCTGGAAGAGAGTGATAGCACAGTGTTGCTGTTGGGAAGAACTTCTCTGACTTTTAATTTTGAGCTTTAGGTCAATTTTTGATCTGCTCTGTTCACCCTCTCCCACAGAAATGAATCAACTTTAAATGCTACTGTAAAAGTAGCAAACTCACCCAAGTAAAGGTTTCCTTCTATACCTTGCAAATTCAGACTGGGGGAAGCTTTGGCTCAGTCCCTTTCTCTCATTTTTCAGATATCAGTACTTTTATTGTAACTCATCCCGCTTCAGCTACTGAATCCAAACTTTACAGAGGTTCAGCAGTGCTTCCTGTGCCAGTGTACTCAAATTTCCATGTACAATTACATTTGCATCAGTCATTGATCAAAATGACTGATAAAAATGACATTCAAAATGTCACTTTACCATTTTTGCAGTCACCCTCCTGTGAATTTTCCCTTCCCACTTTGAATTTCTTCCAGACATTTCAACCTCTTTGAAACCTCTGTTTTTACAGGAGCAGTAATGCTTTTCCCAGAAACGTAAAATTATTTCCATTCCAGGTTTTTGCTGAGCAGTTAATAACTATGTCTTATAAATCAAATGACCCAGCACTTTCTGAAAAGCAATAGGAACTTTTCTATCGGTGAGAATGTGTCAGTATTTTGATTAAATGCAAAATAATACTCATTACATCTAACAGTGCAAGTAGAATAGGCTTATAATTTATCCAAATAAATGAGCAAACAGTCCAAATCCCAAAGCTACAGAATGAAATAGAATTAAGCTGCCTGTGATGGTCTCCCCCCTAAAATAATCATTCCTGGTCACTGTATCACAGGTGCTTCCATTTTTCAATTTATTTCTTAATTACATTTTCCTTTCAGAATTTTTTTCTCCGACTTCAAATGCCATAATTCATCTATCACTTTTCCTTCCTTTCTAAAAGTTACCTTGGACTCACTCAGAAATGGAAGAGGGGGAGCAAGTGGGAACACTGATTGAAATGGAAAATGGCATCACTGTATTAAGGTCCAAAATACCAAATGCAAAAGTTTCCAAAAGGTAAAGAATTAAAAAAAACCCAAAAAATAAAAAAAAAAAAAAACCCCAAACAAAAAACCCAAACAAAACAAAACAAAACAAACCAACAACAAACCCACCCCAGCCATGAGTACAAAGTATCAGCAAAGTACCTTCTGGTTAAGTCAATTTTGTCCTGTACATTATTAAACTACTTCCATAGAGGAGATTCTGAAGGTTTGGCTTGCAAAGCACAAGGGGATGGATGACAAGGCACTGCTGCAAGGGGGATTCAGGCCCTCAGATGCAGCATTTGGGCACCTGTGGAGAGCTGCAGGTGGGGGATCCACAGCCAGGAATTCACTGCTGCCTGTGGAGTCTTGGAGCAGCTGTGCTGTCTCACCACCCTGTGCAGGGACCTCACTCTCCAGCATCACTACTTCGGTGTAGTCCAACCACACAGAGATGTCCCAGCCTTTTCCATGCTCCTGGGGAGTATCTGTGCTGCTAAATGAAAGGCATGGAACCAGCTTAAGTGCTGGACATCTGTTGCTGACATTGCTTGGCTGTTAAATCACTCTTCAACTCTTGTTGACCCATGAAACTCACTTCTAGACAAATTCAGGACAAATTCACCAGAAGTGGTGAGCTCTAAACAGCATAGATGTGACCCAGCTGCTTCCACCTGTGCTGGGTGTCTGGGGATGTTTCCTTTAGCAGCACAGAGATGGCCCAAGCAGGTTTCTGGAGGAATTGGTGTTGGTGTTGTATCCCAAAATAATGCTTGAAATTCTTTAAGGTGGAAAATTCCTTGTGAGGAATTGAGTTCGGGATCAGTATTCACTCAGAGGCTTCACAAAGAGGCATTTGGAGTGGCTTCTGGAATCAATAGGGCCTGGACTCTTTGAAGGGAGTGGGAGAATTTTCCATGTCTTCCCCATTTCTGACTATGGCTGCAGAACAGCTCCAGGGACTGGGGCTGTGCATGGTACTCTAGGAAAGTGTCCACAGGGTTTCTCCACATCAGCAGTAGCATTCTGCACATTGCCTGACTGTGTCCTGGCCAGCTGCAGGAAAGCAGAACTTTTGAGCAGTCCACCATCACATGTTACTGCCTTTTCTGTCCTCTTTGCATCCCATAGGCACTGAGCTCTGTTGAGATGTATTTTTACTAACAGAATCTGAAAGCCTAATAGGAGTGACTTCTCCGTCTTTATCAGCAAAAAATGCATGCATAATCTGATATGAAAACTACTAATCCATTAGGACTTGGACATTTCATTAGCACGGAGAGAGGAGCTTTTATTGCCTGGTCAAGCTCATAAACTCGTCTCCGACTGGAAGGAAGTGGCACGCAGTTTGAAATCCTGGAGTTGGGTAGTACATGTGCTCAGCAGCCACGTCAATCTCCTTTGCCCCAGGGGGATGCTTGCAGCTCTGTACTAAGCCCACACATAAAGGTCACACGAGGAGAGACTGCTCCTTGTCGTGCTGCTCTGCAGCAGCAGCTTTGCCTCTGCAGGCCCTGAGCTGGGAGCTGAAGTCTTGCTTGGGAAAGTTCTACTTGGATCAGGATAGTTTCTAAGCTGCTGACCAGCTAAGCTGTCCCCAAGAGCATGGAAACAGAGAAAGGAAAGGAAATATAATTTACTGAGAGTCACAGGTGAGAATTTACCTGGGCTTTCCACCTGACAGCATCAATTCCTGCCTAAGCGTGATGAACAGTGTACAATTCACTGGAGAAATTCATGTGTCCTTTCTTCCCACTGCCCCTCTGTGCTGTCCCAGTCACTCTGTGTGCTCAGCTCACAGTCACTTTGGCTCTGTTTCACCCTCACCAGTGCTCTCCCTCCCTGTCTTCTCCTTTCCCCTTCTTCTCCCGCTGACTCTGCATGTGCCTAACTGGGCTTTCCTGCTTCACTGCCCCTTCTCTTACATGGTTCAACCAGAGATATCCTCCTCCTCCCTTTCCCCAGGCTTAGGAAGGGTTCTTCTGTGATAGCTCTTCTCCCTAAACTGTGGAGAGCACAGATTTGAGCCTTGAGTAAGGGCACTTGGTCAAAGTGCTCCTGGAGAAGACAAGGAGGTTCAGAGCTGGATCTACTCCTGGAAAAAAAAGTTCAGTCTAGTGTTTTGTCCTCCTGAATTTTATATTTCACCTAATTCTAGAAAAGATTACACATACTCTATTGATGCCTTAAGAGGCCTCCTAGAAACAGAGGCCAGACAGGAGTAAAGGTAATAAAGGTGGGGATTTATTGGAAAGGCCTCCAAAGGTACCCCTGGGGAGCCAGAGGTGCTGCCCAGATGGGCCCCGAGATGGACCCTGAGAGGCCACGAGTTCTTCCCACTTTTCCAGCTTTGGTTTATTTGCATCTCAGGGTTCATTCTCCAATTAAAGCTGCAGTTAATGATGGAATTGCCCTCAGCTTGCCCCCCTCAGAGGCTCTTTGGTTGATACTTTTTGGGCCCAGTTTGGGCTGGGTGTCCTTGGAGAGCAGCCCTGGAGAGGCTTTGTTGTGTGTGCCCAGCACAGAGAGCAGCACTGAACAGGGAACAGGCAACTCCAGAGTTACACACTGGGCACTGCAGGGGTTGGAAATATAAAAGCTAAAACTTAAAGCATCACTATTACTGTCAGAACCATGGTGTAGAACTACTGTAGCAAGACTTATGCCTAGTATTGGGTTTTATAGAGGGTTTTCTCTTGGCCCTCAGCTAACCCTAAAACTAAAGCTGAAATTTTGTCTTAAGTTTTTCCTTTTACTTTTCCTGAGAAATCTGATAGCAGAAATATGCCAATGTAGTCCAATTTAGTAACCTGATAAAGCCAAAAACAGTTCTGATCCACCAGTATGTGATCCACTGGGAAAAAGGAGAAATCCCCAATGTGTTTCACTGACCACTTCAGCTGTTACACAATAACTACAGGCAAACCCAGGGCTATTTCTCACAGCTGGCACAGCCTGGCTTAGATAAATATAAAATTTGCTTTAAGGGAATAGCTTGTAATTGGGTTAGGCACAGGGTTTTAATTAGATTTATGTAAATGAATACAACGCATCGCAGAAATCAATAACCTGGAGAGCTTCTTTGGGCTTATTGTTTAAATCAGCAACACCAAGTCAGCTGAATTTAACAGTACATTTACCTACCCCATTCCCTCCAAAAATGGCACTTTTTGAGGCCACAATGGCATGTTTGAAGTGTGCTGTGCTGCCCCACGTTTGTGTCCTTTTTTATCTGTCTGGCCACTTGTGGTTTGGGTGCTTGCAGACAGAACAATTTCAGTATAGAGGAAGAAGGTAGGAAGTATTTTAATTAAGGAAGAATTTGAGATTTAAACTAAAATCTGTGCTATCCAAGCAGTTTGGGTTCACCTTGTAGGTTGACATGACGTTATCAGTTGCTGAAGTTAAAGTATTTACCATCCCTGCAAGTGGTAGCAGTGGTAAAGAGGGAATCAACACCTTTTTATTGTGGCTAGAAGTAAAAAAGCCTGTGAGCTACACAGATCATGTTTCAGAGACAGGGTGTGCTGATTTTCTGTAAAGGACTTGAAAAAAAATAATTGTTTCATTATTTATTTCAACTGAGAAATTGAAATTGTTAAAAAGTAATTGCTTTATTATTTACTGATAAAGACTTTCTTGCCTCTATTCATCAATGAAGAGGAAAAAGACAGATAGAAAATGGTATTATCAGCTAATTCCTAAATGGAACAAGTTTAAGTGCAGTGTGAAATGGATTTAAAATACCCTTAGTGTTCCAAATAGCTATCCATTGCATTTTCTAAGGGATAAAAATAGCAGATTTTCTCTTCTTTTGTGCTTTGTTTCCTGCCTCAGTATGGTCTTGTTGACACTGCTGCTTTTCCACACCTTAAGGAGCCTTTCTTTCCTCAGGAAAATTTATGTAAAATAAGGGTGAGACTTTTAGCACAGCTTGGTACTGACCTCACTTACAGTCAGTGGAAAACCATCACCACCAAGTGCTTTAAAACCTTTAAACCATCACCTAATATAGGGAAAATGTTCATTTTCCAGGATCACCATCAATTGCAGAGTTGTGCACTCTCCAGGGAACTGCCAGGGTTAAAGAGCTTGTGCAAAGCCCATTTCTGCAGACTTTTTGTGATATGGTCATTAATTGACTGATCGCCCTCCAACCCTCCTGACTCTTCAGCCCCTGAGTGGGCACAATTCTTGTCTCCTCGCCAAGTGTGGTCTCAAGCCTTTTTACTGCTGCTCCAGAGCCCCAGGACATTGTCTCTCACCTGACTGGTTTATCAATGTAGTAACACAACCAGGTTTTGGGATGTCTGAAGATTTTCAGGGAATTCTAATGGAAGTTTCCAAAGCCTCACTGTTTTTCCCTGGAAATCCCAACTAGATTTTTCTGCTCTTCCATCTTGAAGCCTGAGTTCTTTAGCTCTGCACCTCCAATCTGTTTTTTTGTTCTCTTTTTTCCTATTGCATCATTCAATCCTGTTTTATCCCCTTCTCCCAAGTTCAGCCCCTGCCTTGCCTCTTCACTCTTTCTCCATTCTGTTATTTTGATGGCTCTTCCTCCCAAATTCGTCTCCCCCTTTCTTCACCCCAATCCCTGCCCCACCAGTGCTTCAAGTTTCACGTGGTTTTCATCCCCTTCATCTTGTCCTTTCTGCTTACTCATTTTACTGCTGCACAGTGAGATTCAGCAGTGATGGAAGAGGAATTCCAGCTCCCCATTCACCACCCCTGTGTGGAGCAGATGTTGCCCCCTGGGCCTGGTGCTCTTCTGAGGTGAAAACTGACACCTTCAAAAGTATCAACAGACAAATTCAGGGGAAAAAAACCCAAAAAACAACCCACTAAATTGAGCCTTATAGCTTGGTGGATTTTCAGAGCAGCAGGGAAAGGCAGAGCTGTAACCCCAAAGAACACACCTGCACTAAACTCTAGCGTGTTCATGGTTTCTGCTGAAACCAAGCAAAACAAAACAAAGCAAAACAGAAGGGCTTGCCAATATTATTTTAAGACACCAAAAGAAAGTATTCTTTCTGTTCTCTTATAGTCTTCTTTCAAAGCTCTAAATTTTGTTCTCATCCTTTTTTACCTAAAAATAAGTGAGGGAAAACAACCCCCAAACCATAATAATCAAAACAGAAGCAAAAAGCCCAACCAACCCCTCCTTATATAAATTCTCAGAAAGGAACAGTTAGGCTCACCTGTCCTGACTGTGTCTCCTCCCAACCTCCCCTGCACCCCCAGCTTCCTTGTCAGAGTGGCTGTAGGAAAAGCAGGAATGGCCTTGGCTCTGTGTGAGCCCAGCTCAGCAATTACAACATCACATCTTATCAACCCCATGCTCAGCACAGATCCAAGACACAGCCCCACACCAGCCACTGTGAAGAAAATTAACTCTACGTAGCCAAAAGCAGCACACCTCAACAATGCCTGATGCCAACACTGGTTTGTAATATCCTTCAGGTTGTTTAAGTCTGATGAAAGAATGGAAATGGCCATTGTTGAGGGCTAACTCTTCCATTCTCTCTGCAGTGTAGTTGGAATAGTGTGTTTGTATTTACACAGGGTAGGAAATGGGCTATCTGAGAACTAGGAATATAAGCAGTTGATAGAAATAAAATCTTTGGAATAAAATCTAGTTTTTCAGTTCACTACTTACTTCACTTGTTTTTCCTTCCTTACCTTTTTTTAATTTTTTCTCTCGTTTTTCATCTTATGCTGTTTGCAGCAACACTGTAGTTCCAAACAAAAATATGGTCAACTGAAGGGTCTATTGAGACCTGTCTTCACTGAAATTTCTGCTAAGTGGACTGACACTGTAGCCAGAAGTATCCAAGTAAATACCGGTTTCAAAAAAACCAGTATTTATATCTTTACCCCAGTGGTAAAGATAGCTAACACAGTTCTGTGCTTGAGCATCTTCATCAGACATGTCCTGAAAATTATCTTGGTTGTCTCAACGGGTTAAGAACTGATGACCAAAAGATGGTTTTAAGGAGGGAAGAGTTAAGGTGCCATTTGTGCCAGTGCACAGTCTTGTGTTAACCAGGAAGAGTCACTGAGCTGTGCAGGCCAGACTTAGAACATAATAGCTCAATGAGACAGATTTAAATCAGGGGTTGCATTACTGAAACACAAGGAGTCATTTTGACTCTGTAAGGCAGAATGGAATCACGACTTGGCCACAGATGCAAAATTTGCAGACGTCAAGAAACATGCAAATATGTCAATAAAGTGTTTCACATGAAGACAACAGCCACTAGAATAAACAAAACAAAAACTTAAATTATTTCCATTCAGTCTTTGAAAGAGCATGAGAGAAACTCCCTTGTAGAAATTTGAAACTATGCCCAGGCACAATATATCTGGAAAGAAATCTAAATTTGAGGTAGGAACATGCATCTCATACAAAAATGTTGTGAGGGTTTTTTTGTTTGGTTTTTGGTTGGGTTTGCGGGTTTTTTCAGAATGAAACATTCTTCAATGAATTTTTTAAGACTCAGTTTATGCAGGGAAATGCTAATGTTATTGTGTAGAGGCTGCTGCTGGGCCAACTCAAATCAAGTTTGGACTGCATCCTATAAAATCTGTCTGGAGGAAGCGTATGCATTTTTTGGTGCCTGGATTTGAACAGTAGACTCTGAAATAACTCAGTTCAATATTTGGCAGACAGGGAACACAGAAGAAAAGCTGAATCTTCAATAAAATTGTCACTTACATTCACAAGAGTAATATAGACCAAAGTGAGGTGCTTTGAAACTGCACAAAGGAACAAACAGGAAGATGGAGCAAAAGGTACACAAAACCACAAGAAAAGATAAGTAAGGGCCATTTTTGTGGCAGAATTGACAGACTGCCTAAATGAAAAAGGAAATCAGTTCCACATGGCAGGTAGGAGCCAATAACAAATGAATGATAAGAACAGGACACAGGAAAATAAACAAGATCCTGGGCTAAGAACTTGAAGAAATGGCTCAAGGAAATGGTCCTGGAGAATATTGCTTACCTATTAAACTGGAGAGTTTTGCTTACTTGCAGTACAGAGGGAGCATACCTAGTGTAAGCTGCCATCCTTAAAAATAAAGCTGAGTGGCTGGTGGCCTGGATCAGCACTATTTTTGTAATCAGTTTTGTGGTGAGAAGAGGATTTTGTGAGGATGCACAAGCCCACCTCCTCTGAACCCTTGCTGATGCATGGAAAGGAGGTGACCAGTCCAGCTGACCAGTTCAGGTGGAGCTGGACTAAGTGGTGAGCTGTGGTGGCCCTGGGTCATGGTGCTGATAACAGACTGAGCACTTCAAACCTTTCAAACTCCTAACATCCCTCTCAAATTTCATTATTTAGCCCTGGCTCACTGCAGCTGGAGCTCTTCTGACTGTACAGCAGGGCTGGATTTTTCCATTACATGTCTCATGGAAATCCATAATGCAGAATTTTCAAATTGGACTACTGAGACACTAAATTATTGTGATGGCAATACTTTTCTTGTGAAATGGTGCAGAGAAAGGAGCCTAGATTTCACTGATTTCTGTTTTACTCATTTTTCTAATTTAAGAATTTGTGTAGAAGGAGTCAGGCTCTCTGCAGTCATTCAGGTCTGAAGGTTTCTCCTGACACTGGTAAAGTCATCCTGCAGTACTCCCCAGGAGATGTTTTCTCCTAGGTTATCACAGCTCCTGACACTGGCCAAATCTTCCTGGAATACTTTCAGGCATGTTTCCTTCCCTGTTATCCCAGGGCCATGGGAACAGGAGCTGTTGGTAACGCTGCTGCCCACTGCTTTTCTCAGGACATGGTGTGAATTGTGCCTGGTCAAGGCTGCAAAGCACAAAGAGATCAAAAAGATGGTAGTTAGGGAGTAAAATTAACAGATCCTTGGCCACAAGGAGTCACCCTGATCAGCCAGTCTCACCATCTGCATAACGAGAGCCATACTGAGGCAGCAATTTATGCTTGAAGATCACAGACCTTCTTTGAGTTGCTTTGGAAATTTGGCCTTGAACAAATCTTCTAAGTGTCCCACAAAAGACATTTAAGTTGAACACGGTTTAAAAGCAAAAGCCTTTAATTCATTTCTCCTCTATGTCCATGTAATATTTTACAACAAGAATTAAATATTTAACTTCAATGATCCTTGAGACACTAGAGCGTGAGATAAACTGATTTTTCCCTTCTGTTTTCTTCCAAAGATAAATTCTTTGCAGAATCAACGTTTTAGTATTGATTCACACTTTTCTTAAGCTATATTTAGTTACATTCAGGTAGCATTTTTTCAGATAAACTCAAACTTGCCTGAATCAGTTAATGGACAAAGCTGACCACACAACTGGTGCTGGCATCTCCACTTAGCAAGGGAAAGAATCTGCCACTGTTTCTCCCAAGGTTTGGTGTTACACACTTTATTTACTGCCAGTCACATCAGTGAAGCTGTCTGTGTAGTAAGGTACTTGTAAATGTCCAGAGAAGTGATAGAATCCAGCCCTAGCTCATTACCATGGCTATAGTGAAGTGGTAATGGTGGAATAAATTGCCTGGTATAATTATGTGTATGCCAGATGTTCTTAATCATCCCACTTCAAGCCTCCTTTGCTAACTGCAATTTTGAGCTTTTCCTGAATCTAAAGGAATTGGTAAACACGAGTAAATAAAAAGAAATTAAATGGATTTTAGAAGTGAATTACTGCAGTTCCTGCAACACAAATATAATTAGCACCTCTAAAATCAGTATGCACTACAGGATGTGCTTTATATAGCACAGAAAATGTTTCATTTGTGGTTTGCACTAAAAACACAGTCCTTGTGTTAGTGTGGCTAAACATCTCAATAGAAGTGTGCCAGGCTAGCAAGGAGAAATTTATTCTCTCAGCTGATATATTAAAAAAGAAACAGAAAGCCACATCTCAGGTGGTGTAAATCACAAAATTCCCACTGACTGTTAGATGCTGAACTTGCACCAACTGAGCCTGTGGCCCATGCTCCATTTGGATTCATGCAAGCAAAGGTCTGTTGGTATCCCTATCCATAAAATTGATTTTGGCTCTCAAGCCAGAACTCCTCTTTCAAATGAGACAAAGTTTCTGTAGTGAAAGCAGAAGATACCTTACTATCAGTTCATCTTTATTCTTTTTTATTGTGTTGATATTTGAAATACTCAGAGGACATGAAGAACAAAAACAGATTGTCACAAAGAAAATAGATTTCTTATCAAAAGTTCTCCTTAGAGGCTCAAAGACACCTGTGCTTTGTCAGAACTTTGTGACATACCATAAAAGCTCCATTTATCTGGGAGAATGAAGGTTTTACCAGCAGAGGATGGTGCATAAGAATGGCACATCTGTTGCAAAAATCACCCTGGAGATCTACAGTCTGATTTACTGGTCAGATGTGATTTTGTCTATCTGTATCTGGAAAGTCACCAAGAATGACCCTAAAATTCACTTCCCTGTGCAGCCTTCTCTAGCACTGTAGCACTCTCCAAGTGAAAGGTTATTTCCTGAACCTCTAAAATGGCAATTTGTGGGGATTTTCCCCTGATATATTGTCTGTTTCTACTTGATCTGCCTTTGTAATTCCAGCTGCAGAAATTTGCACATCTTTCCTT
This sequence comes from Rhipidura dahli, assembly GCA_013399225.1. Classification (NCBI taxonomy): domain Eukaryota; kingdom Metazoa; phylum Chordata; class Aves; order Passeriformes; family Rhipiduridae; genus Rhipidura; species Rhipidura dahli. The sequence goes on along the minus strand of VXAC01000233.1, from coordinate 291,339 downwards.
TGAACTCCATGAATTTTCCCTTGTCCCAGTCAAATTTCTCAAGATCCCTCCAAAGAACAAAGTGAAGTATCAAGAGGTAAGATTCCTTTTCCATGTATGTTTGTGCTAAATACAAGGCCCCCCCTTGATTCCATCCCAACAAATTCTTTATTTGCACCTAATTATCCCAAGCCATAGAGTATTTCCTACAGACTGGGGTGGAAGCAACACTCTTTATGTTGTTAAATACGGATTTATTGGAAGTTAGGGCACAGAGCTAGCAAAACCACAGATACCTGGGCACTCAGAGCACCTTGCCTGCTTCCTGCCTCTTGGCTGTGGCACCAAACAGATGGGGATTTGTCTCCTTTCACCAGGCTGCAAGTTGAAAAGTGGAAAACGACTCCAGCCATCCATATGTTCAGAAGCATGGAGAAAATGGGAAGTTTTTATGATGAGATGCTTCTCTGCTCCCTTATAAACACAGTGGACCAGATCTTCTGCTGATCCTAAGGTGGCTTTCACTGCACTGAAGACAGGGAGTTATACCAGCTGACAGCAGGGCCTGAGCAACAGAACTTTAATGGTTTTTGCCTTATTTAACTATTAACTTTTGTTACTGGATCGTTCACTAGATGAGGCATAAAGTACAAGCATTTTTATTAGATTTTCATCTCTCCTTTCCCATTAGGGAAAGGTTCCACTTTCAAATTAATGTTAGAAGGACTTTAAAGTCTTAGCTATCCCTAATCTTTATGGTTTCATTCGAGTTCCTAATATATCGTTTGGTTTATCCTGTGAGCTGGGAGCTATATATTTGAGGGACTTAGTCCAAAGATACAGTAAAAGCAGATAGTTTGGTTAAGCTGATTTTTGCAGTTTAAGTGGGTCTAAAGCCCATCATGCTCAGGATTATATTTCTACTTGTGGTAAAATTTGACAGAATTTGAGCATTCTTTGTGTGTTGCAGTGTACAGCTGGGAAAGTAGAAGGCAGCAAGGTTAGTAGTTTATATGTAAAGTAGAGCTTGAAGGAGCACGTAGACAATTTACATTTTCATTCCTTTGTACATCACTCAGGGAGAAAGTAAATATTTTGGCAGCCTAGATCATGTGATAGTGAAACAAGAGACTTCATTAATTCAGATATTTCAGATTCAGTAACAGCAGAAATGAAGGATTATGACTGCCCAATTTGAGCCAGCTGGAAAAAACTAAATCTAGACCAAGGTCAGGTACATCTCAAATGAAGGAACGGTATAAAATGTATTTAATTTCCTGAGAGCTGTGATAAAATTAAGATAAGGGCCCTGGGAAGAGAGTCTAATACTCCACTCAGCCCTATCAAGCCTTACATGTTTGCTAGGTGTGTCATAGCTGATTTGAAAGGATGATTCCTAAAAAAACACCAAACCTGCAGAATTTTCTATTTTTGTTCTTTTAAGAGTTCTTGTCTTTCTGAGAACTGCCATTCATACAATTGAATGATATTTCTGTGCAATATTGCTTAGTGAAAACACTGGTGCTCTTTGCCAGTAGCTGGGGACAAAACCAGCCTTTCCCTGCTGCAGCCAGCTTGCAGCTCTGTGAAAAGCTGTGGTCTGTGAAATCCTGTGGGATTGCAGACCCCAGCACTGCAGTGAGCTTGGCTGCCTTTAACATTTGCCCTGCACAGCACAGGCTTGCTCGTGGTGGAAAAGACTGTTCCTCACGAGCAGAGCAAAGCCCTGGAGGAGTCCTGCATCACTGAGGCTGGGAAGCTTTTCCTTAAGCTGAATTTGTTTTGCAGAAGCCAAAAAGGAGGGAGCAGCACTAGCTAGGGGAGAAACAGAGGTGGTGGGAAAATCACTGCTTTACACTGCTGCTGCCTTAGCAGTCATTCTAAAACCAGCTCTTCTTCCAGAGGGTCAAAATCTGCCATCTTCCTCTACTTTTTTCCTTCTCTCTTCAGTCCATGACTTCAATAATTTTATTTGCATGAACATGGGAACATGTGAGTGCACAGGTGTGTACGGTCATGTGGATAGAGTATTTTTACACAGGGGTGTGTGTGCATTGTGGTTTGAACTGAAATCCTGTTCCTGCTTATCTCTTACAGACTATGGGCTCTATTCTCAATGGTAAATGTCACACATACTCACTTCTGCTTGAAAATCACACCCAACATTTTCTTACTAGACCAGATCTAGGAAACAGGGGGAAGGAATTTACATTGCCCCCTAACCCAGACCTATTTTTAATTCCTGACATCACAAAGATGAGACACGTCTGTGAAAGGTTCTCTCTGTGCTCTGCCCACTGCTTTGTTCACTCAGGTAACAGAAATCCTCTGATCCCATCCAAAGAGCAGAGTGGAACAGCTGGCTCTGCAGCTCAAGTAACAGCAGTCAAGAGCAGGAGCATTGAAAGCATGAAAGGGGAGGATGGCAAAATACCTGCAGGCCACCGAGCATTTCCCAGCAATCCAGCAGTGGCCAGCTGTGAGTGCGAATTAGGGACATCCTGTCACGGACCTGCTGGTAAAAGAGAAGGGAAATGGATCTGTTTGCCTTTGCTGCATTCAGTTCTGCTTGTAAAGGGGTGACTGCTGTTCCTGGCTGTGCCAAGCATGTTGCAGGTCTGATGTTGTACCCAGAGTACAGCTCCAGCAGCAAGTGAGAGGGTACAGCAGGGCAGCAGAGCAGTGAGGGCTCAGCAGTGAACTGAAATTCAGCTGGACCCTGATAAAAAATCTGTATCGCTGTGAAATTCAGTTGTGCAGAGTCTCTCTTGTGTGCACATCTGTATCAATGTCAGATTAAATTTATGTTTAAACAGGAAAGAAATCCAAGGTGCTTTCAGAGCACCGTGTTTAGCGTTGATCCACGATAACCAGCATGGTGAGCACTGCCCAGCCAAAATCCATGAGCCTGTTTGCCCTCAGAGATCCAGGTGGTGCATGCAGCATTTCGAGGCCACAACTTCCTCTGATGTTTCCATGTTATTCCCAAGGGCTGGTGAGCATTCATTTACCTTAGAAACCTGTAAGTGATGGCTCTGGTGTGTTCACATAGCTGTAGGGTCTGATGCTTGTACAGCTGCCAGATGTCAAGATATTTTCCATTAAAATAGTAATAAAAATACGAGATTATTATAATAACTTTCTATAACCCTCAGCCTAAACCTTGTGCTGGATTAAACCCCACCTCTCCTCTGGATACCCCTGTGTTACCTGCTCCTTCCTGATAATCAGTTCCTCGTTGCAGCTGTCTGCCACACTTGTGTTAAGCTGACACTTTGCTTCATTTATTTGGGATTTTATTGCTCAGTGTGAAGAGATGTGATTAGATAAAGGAAACACAGACTGATTGTTGTAGCCCTGTACCAGCAGCTTGTGTTGGCTTGACACCAGGGTTTAAATGGAACACACAACTGCAAGCTTGAGGAAGCAAAGCACGGGTCTGAATACTCACAGCACAGGCACCACAGAGGTGTTTCTGCAGAAAGGGCAACGTGCTGCCCAGGAGCTCTGTCCAGCTGGAGAGGCAGCTGGAGTGGACCATCAGTGAGCAGTGCCAGCAGTGGTGTGCAACTGGGCGTGTAGGAGGAGCCCCTCTGGTGATGGAGAACCTTCAGTACAGACTGGAAACCTGCACTGCAATATAGGCTGAAATTACTTTCTCAGGATAAGTCTGGAGTCTTCCACTGCAGGGAAGAATTATCAAGACACCCCAGTCATCTCTAAGGAGAAGTTGCACAAATACTGAGTCCTCAGTGGTTTTGTAATAAACAACCCAAGAAGCTCATCTCCCTTTGGTGGATCCCCAGCCACAAGGGTGAAAAATTTGCTGTTTGTTACAGCTGAGCTCAGAACAACCTGCACCTCATAGTAATGCCAGAGTAATGCTGATTTTATGCAGAAAGGATCAGCTGAACGTTGCATGCTGCCTCTTTGGAAAGCATGTTTTCACACATGCCACCTGGTAAATGAAATCAGGGATTGCCCAGGACCTTGTAGGTGGGTTTTATCCTGCCCTGGGAGGAGGGGCTGCACTTCCCAGCCAGGCTGGCACAGCATTCTGGCAGCATGGCAAACAAAAGCAACTCCACAGACACATCATGCAAACTACTTCAGGCTGGGTTAGAAATAGGAGCTGTGAATGACAAACCAGGGGCTAAGCACATGAAATGTGCCAAGGGAAGAGATGTTCAAAAAGTACCAGCACTGAGAAAGCCCTACTGAGCACCCTGATTAAGCCCCCATGAGCCCACCAGAGTTTCAAATTGATAATCTGAGTAATAAATTTTCTTGTAGCCAAAACATGGAACTCAAGCAAGAGAAAGCACAAGGATGGTGCCATGATGATTTTTTGCCTTTTCTTTTAAACCTCTTTTATACCTTTTTACAATTTCTGGATTCTCAGTTCTTCTTGCCTCCATTCTTGGACTTGTTTGCCAAGCTGGGACACTGAACATTTCAGAAGCTTTGCAGTGAGGGATCAGTGTGCCCAGAGCCCAAGGGCCTCTCCAGAACACATTTTGGAACCTGAGACAGAACCAGCCAGGGGAAGGTTCCTTGGGGAGGGGGCTCACTGGAGCCTCTCACTGGGGAATCTTTGATAGATGTGCTAATTAGTGACACCCACAGTGTGATCCCAGATCTGTTGTGGGTGGGCACTGTGGGGTGCAGGGAGGTGCATTCGACCTGGCCGTGGTGCACCTGAGGATCCTTAAATAAATCCCAAGGTAAATCCCTTTTTCCCTTTTAATCGTGCTTGACTCTTGATTTTAAGACCAGGAAAAGGCATCAAGGGCAGTAGCCAGGCTGCTGTAGCCAGAGGTGGGAGCATTGCTGCACTCTGTGGGCCCTGGGACCAAAAGTTTGTAGTTATCTGCTGGTCACAGTGGGATGCTTTGCCAGATCAGAGCCTCAAAGAACAGATGGGATTTATCCATGCAAAAGCATGCACCTGCCTGCCTCTCTGTGAGGCCTAATTTAAAACAAGAGAGGAAGAGATGTTCATACAGCATTGCTCATCTGACCTAGCTAAATGTTTCCTTTTGAGAAAAGGTTTTGCTTGGGAATTCTGGGACAAGGCATCTTCTTCTCTCTACTCTCTTCTTCTCTCTTCTTCTCTCTTCTTCTGTCTTCTCTCTTCCTACAGGTATTGCACAAATCTTTTTTCTATTGCCCTGGTGCTTCAGGTGCTCAGATGAGCAGTATGTGTGTTAGTGAGCACTGCTGGGCTCCAGGTGAGCAGCTCAGGGCTGAAGAGCCCTGGGTGGAGCTGGACATGGCCTGAAACAGAAATGGGAGCACTGAGGAGCCTTTTGGGGTGAAACCCCAGTTCATCAGATCACCAGGACACCAGCACTGGCAGCATGTTGGGCTTGGGTAGTGTCCTCTCTGAGACTCCAAAGGCTTGGCATCGATTTTTAAAGTATTTGAAAGCCCTGAAAGGTCCTCTGCACTTGCTGCTAATGAGATTTCAATGTAAAATAAAAGGAACATTGTCTAACCCAGATTAAACTTGCTCTTGAGTTATTTTTAGCTTGCCTAAACTCTTTCAACCCCTTTGGTAAAACTCATCAAAATTCATTTCTACTAAAAGGATGTAACTTCAAAGAAGTCATATGCATTAAATGTCAACATGCTTTACTCATTATAAATTACAGTATCATTAAATCTAACATGAGTTAAATGAGAAAGATTTAATTTCACTATCTTTAAAATGAAGGCTTTTTAGCATGGGAATAAAATTTTCTTTCGAAAGTGTTTTTTAAGTGGGCACAGAAGGTTTATTTCACGTGTTACCATATTTGTATGTAAAAACAAAAGCAGAAATGCAATATTCCATTGTTCTGGGGAAGATGTGGCAGTAGTAGCTTACTTCTGCTCATTTTACAACCTCTTTTTGGATACACTTCTAATTTAAACTGTGGAAACCGAAAACGCTCCTTTAAAGCTGGTTGTCATGGTTATAAAATCCCGAAAGAAATTATGTGCGTCTGCATCTGCTGAGGGAAACATTTATGGCATGATTTAGCGGGGGGGGGCAAGCAACCACCCACCACAACCCATTTTCAGACTCGCTTATTACATTACTTGAATTAATTTATTGCCCTCCCCAAAAAGCCACGGAGAGGATTCTCACACGTTTTTGGCTGCATGCAGTTCATTAGCAAATACCACACAGCTGTGGGGGTTCGTTCTGTCACGTTCTAACAGGCTGGGGGGTTTTTTGTTTGTTTGTTTTCTTTGGTTGTCTTTGTTTCAAGCAAGCTTATCTAGAAATATAGAGTGTGCTAGACTACCAGCACACAGTTGCTGTCACAATTGATGTCTTGGATCTCTTCCATTGTTTATCCTTTCTGTGATACAGTTGGAAAGTCATCTGGCCAGAATAAAAAGACAAGCTGGATGCTGCAGGTCAAACTGGCCTGAACAAAAGTCTGCATTTCTTCATGGAGCTCAAAAGGGTAAAGCAAAGGACGAGAGGAAAAGAAAGATAAAGAAGAAAAAAACAAAAATAAAACCAAAATTAAAAAAGGCAGAGAGAAAAGAAAATAATAAAGGGAAAGAAAAGAGAAATGGGGAAAGGGAAAGAGGCTTCATCCTACTAAAGTAAAACTGAGTCTTCTCTGAAGCCACTGCACTGTCATATGCTCCCAGGATGAAGTTTACCAAGCTTTTGGAACTGTAGGTTTATTAGAAACAAGTCTGTGCTAAGTCAGGCCTCTTCTCTCACAGGGATGCAGAAGTCTGCACACAGCTTAGAAACGATGGTTTGGCACATTTCATCTTTCACTAAGAAAAGCTGACTGCATAGACAATTAAAAAATTACACCATGAAAGACTGAAGTAGCATTTTTTAATCTTTAGGGTGAGTGACCCGTTGGCTGCAGGAAATCTGTGCAAAATGTAAATAGCAGATAAGGATGATGAGAGCATTTTAGATAAACAATGCACTTTGTGCTACTGGATTGTGAGCTGCAAATGGGATTCAGAGGGTCTGCTTATACCCATTGATCCAGGGTTTTTCTTGAAATGTTTTTTTAATTTTTCCTTTTTTAAAAAGTGCTGCTGGAGAAGGAAGTTTGGTGTCCCAAGCATGAAGCAGAACCCTTGTGAGAAACTTTGGAAAATAACAACAGGCTGAGCTACTTCTGAAAAGCTGTGGACATTCTCAGACTCTTTGATTTTCTCCTACCCATGAAATCGGGGATGTCATTCTTCACTGCTCTGTTCCTGTGGAAAACTATTTCTAGTGAGTATTTTCTACACTCCTGATGGAAGAGCTTGATTTATGGCATCTGAATGGAAGAATATAAGAAACTGGAGAAGAGGGGGTGCATCAGGGACAGAATTATGCTTCTCCAATCCTCTTGCCTCCTTCCTTTCCATCTCAGCAAACACAAAACCTTGCCATTGTTTCCCAATCCTTGTATGTGCCTTCTGAGTGTTCACGTGCTGCATGATCACAGATTTGGCTTTTCCTTTGCTGCCTGTTGAGTGAGAGACACACTTTCCCATGTCTGCACTACCTACCTCCTCACCCTGACACTTCCTAATGTCTGGAATAAACCTGAGAACAGACAGAGCTGCATCCATCCAGCTTCCTGCAGCTGTTCCCACTGGTACCTCCTGCCTCACCTGCAGGGCATTGCCAAGCTGTGGCATAGTGGAGCTGAGGTCTTTGAATGTTACAACACACACATATATGTGAAAAACAGATAAAAAAGCCCAGATTCTCCCTCCATATTGAATAGTGTCTGCTCTGCAGTCTTAGATCTCACACAGTGATGTGCTTTTCTTTGAGTAGTGTCTATATCACTGATTTATAATCCTTTAAGTAGATTGCAAGACTGATTAATCCCTCATTTATGTCTGTCTCTCTATTTCTCATCTCAATTCTTTTCTTTCCCATGATTTATTTACCTAGCAGGAAATAAATTGATTCAATTAATTTCCTTATCCTGTCTTTTCTTAATTCACTGCTAATTATTAGGAGACAGAGTCAGCCCCCTGTGGGAGAGTCACCTCTGCCCTTTGGGTGCCTTTGGAGCAGCTTGCTCTCAGCTGGGATGGATGACACCCTTCTGATCTCTCCAGGGGCTGATGACAGCCTGCTTCCCTGCAATCAGATTAATTTGGAAGTACGTTTCTTTCCTGGAGAAAATGTCACAGAATTACGGAGGAGAGAGATGGAAGGGGTTCAGTTGGTCAGTCCATCTTCCTGCCAATCAGTGGCAGCTCCTGGCAGGGCACACTCTGGCTCTGCTCCAGCAATGTTTCCAAAGTGCCTGGTGATGTGCTGCCAGCCCCTGTCCTTGAGGATGCTCACAGCCAGCACCTTCCCAGGTCAGGAGCACTCAGAGCTGCTCCCCCCGTGCTCTGCCCTGCTGCCTGATCACCATTCTGCCTCACACGCTCCCCTCTGTGAGCATCACAGACAGCTCTGGCTAAAGGAGGTGTTGAGCAGCACTAATGCTGGCAGCAGCACTTGTGAAGGAATCCTCTCTGGGACAGCACAGTGTGCTGCTCTTTGGGGAGGTCACCTCAATGCCTCTGTCCCAGGCTGCCCAGACACTTCAAACATCCCACTCTCAGGCTTACAGGATCAGCCTGCTCATGCTTGAAAGTAATGATTTATAAACTTTCTAAAGTGCAACCAAGTGAGCAAGAAGCTTTACTCAGATAGACCTGGCTAGATGGAAATTATTGACCATAGGAGAGGGAAGTGCTCAAGGTGGCCAGAAAAAATAACTGACACCAGTGGCATATCTCTCTTTATCCATTTCTGAGTTGTGCATTACAAAAGTTGAGGTGGCTTTCAATGTCTGGTTCAATTTGTGCCCTGAATTGAGCAGCTGTTTTATTTCTATGCAGCCAGAGAATTTCCCATGTTAAAGAACTTGCTTGGTCCATCTTCATTACTTCACTTGATCAGATGTGTAAGATGATCATTTTAGCCTCATTCTTTGCCAAATAACATGGAATCAAAGAATCACAGAATGGTTTGGGCTGGAAGGGACTTCAAGGCTCACTCAGTTCCACCTCCTGCCATGGGCACACCTTCCACAGACCAGTTTGCTCTAAGCCTCATCCAACCTGGCCAGTTTAACATCACTGTGGACAACTGGGAAAAAACTTCTGCAGGAAAGGTGCCTGGAGGAAGGATGTGAGGAAGGAGCTGTTCTGAACCAAACCTCTGCCTCTGCCCTGTGCTCCTGCCCTGTGTTGGCTTCTAAGTGTTGTTTGCATCTGGATCCTAAATCAGGAGTAGCATCAGCCCTGGAGAATAAACCTTCAGCCCAGTGCACTGGATGATGCTCTCATAAAAGGAATGGGCTGTGCATATATTGACTTGTTTCCCTGGCTTCCAGGGCTCGTTTGGGCAGAGGTAATGTGGACAGGTACAGCAGTCTGCAAATCAAAATGGGTGCTTTGTCTCCCCCAGGGCCTTAGCAATTCTGGTGACTGATCCCGCGTTTTGGTGAGCATTCTCACTACGTGCAGGGTACAATCCAAACCCTCTCTGGGGTCGAGAAAGGAGCCTGGGACCTGCTGAGGACCCATCCCATGGATAATGACAGAGGTTGCTGGCTTGCTCAGGCACAGCTGCAACACCACACAAATCAGTGCTGACAGCCAGCAACAAATTAACTCCTGCAAATAAATCCATTCGTGCTTTGTACCCCATCCTCACAGTTCCCTTTCCAGCAAGGCTCCCAGGGCTGGGAAGTACAGACTTGACACTGTCCCAAATGCCCACTTGGAAGAAGCTGCTGTGCTGATGCTGCCAGCTCCCAATCTGGCAAAAGCCAACCCCAATTAAAAAGGACAAGCAGACGAGCAGCCCCTGGTTTTTCTGTTTTTTTTTCAGCAGTGGAAATTATGAGCTGTTCTACCAGTGTTTGCCATGAAGGCTTTAGGATGTTCTCCCTCCTGTGCTGAGCCCAGGATCTCCTCACCACACCTGAGGAAGCTGAGAACAGGCACTCAGTGAGTCAAAAAAAATTTAAAAGCTCAGCAATTAATATTTTTCACCGTAAATAGAAAAAGTTTTCTCCACCTGTCCCTACAGATGGCAAAACCTCTCTGTGGACAATTAGATTTGGATGCTTTACCCTCAAACTGAATTAAGGCCACTCTGTCTCTCACAGCTGTGATTATTCCACACCGAGACACCATTCCTGGCTGGGACAAAACCTGTAGGGTCTGGTCAAAGCCACTTGCAAGGGAATAGAAAAAGCTCCACCAATTTCCACTGCTTTTGTTTCTGCACTGACGGAGCACCAAAGCAACGGTGGTTTCGAGAACAGGTCAGCAATGTTGTGTGTGTTTATGTCAAAAAATCTCTTGTACCTTGGCACAGGCAGCTCTTTAGGGAATGCCTCTTGTGACCAAGCTAATGATGCAAGAAGCAAAGTGAGCCATCTCTTAGAAATTATTTAAATTTCCAAGTGAAACAATTCTGCCTCTATCCCACCGTCCTTCAAAACCTTCATTTTGCATCTGAAGTGTAATTTTTTTGAAGCAAGGTTTACCCATTTGCAGAAAATAAAATGGAACATTTTATGAACAAAGGGTTATGAGAAAATACTTATCTACTTAGATAAAGTATTCTCTCTTTGGCCTGATTTGCTTGGGAGAGGGAATTAGATGCTACAGGAGTTTTATGGATGAGGTATCTGTGACCAACCCAGGTTGATTTATTTCCTATTGTCTTCAGGCTAACGAGGAGGAGGGTCAAGAACTGTTCCTATTGTCCTGTGGAGAAGCTCTATCCTAACAACAGATTTATGTATCTTCCTCATCCCCAAACCACCTAAAAATAAGATTATGTTTTGCTCATTAATCTCAACAAATTGTGTTCTGCTTTAGCCAGGAAAACAAGAGGCATCACTTTTACTGCACTCAAGGAAAGTAAGGACACAAGCACTCAAGGTCAATAAAATGCACTTTTTATTCTGTATCAATGAAAATATAGCCACATGTAAATAAAGACGTGTGAAAAAAAAAAAACAACATTGATCCTCCCTGAAGAAGTACAGTTCATTGTGCTAAAACCCATTTTCCTTTGGGTTAGAAACAGTTGTCTGCCAATGCTTTAAAGTGACCCACAATTTCCCTTGTTGTTGAATTTTTAGCAAACAGAAAAGTGCAACAAGAAGCTTGCTACAGATAAACCAATTCCAGCCGACCACACACGGCAACGTCCCAGAGTGACAGGAGAGCCACGAGAGCGTTCCAGCACAGTCACACAGGCAGCCACGGGAGCATCCACTCTCTACAAACTGATGTGTGATTTCCAGTAGAAAGATGGTCCTTCCTTGATGTAATTCGTGATTGCTTTGCAGGTTTCAGATATGGTAGCAGAGGTGTGTTCCTTCCGTAGCTGTTTCGGTTTCAAATGCTTTATTTTTTTTTAATATTTTTTTTTTCTCTAGGTTTTTATAAGCTTCCTGCTGTCAAAGTACAGTTCTCAATTGCTTTTGTAGAAATAATCCTGAAAGGCAGAGGCATTTAAAATCCTCCCAAATCCTCAGTATATTAACAACAGCAAAAAAGATAGCTGGGCTGTTCAAAAATATTGTCGGGAACATGAATGTCATTTGCATTGGCTAGTGTACAAAGAGCAGCAAGTAGTAACAAAAGAAACATCACCCAAGCAATAACCCTTTTAACCCTTTCCCCCCAATTTCTTCCTCGCAAAAAAAAAAAAAAAAAAAAAAAAAAGAGTTTTCTCAAAATACTTTTCCTCCCCACAGTCCAGTGTCTGTGAATCACATACATTCAAAAGCCACAGTTACTCTGTAGATTGGGTTTTCCAACATGAGCTTTTAAAACCAGTTGTTTTGCCCAACTTCTCCACGAGGGTTGCACAAACATGGTTATACCAGCTGGTGCTTTTTCAGCTAATGTGACACCTTGAAACTTGAACTCAAAATGTAAGGACCTCGGGGTACAAAAAAAAAAAAAAAGGGGGAGGATTTAAAGCTCATTATGCTTTGAAAGTCCTGCTTATGTTAGTGGAAAGATTCCCACAAACCAGGAATTAGTCCCTGTTGGGTGCTCAGGGGTGGGGAGAGGTACCAGAGCATAAACATGGGGTGGGGAGTGCTGGGCTGGTGATACAAGGAAAGAAAAAAAATGCACACTGCCATTTAAGAAGAGAAAATAAAAAGAAATAGAAGGCAGGTTATGCTGAGGTCGGGTGCTCAGCACAGTCCTGTGGGTACCTGGTTTATGGGTTCAACATCTCTGTGCAGGTTTGTACAACAGCTCCTGCTCAGTTCAGTTTTCAGTTGTCATTTTGGGTGAGGGGGGAAGCCTAAAGAAAAAAAAAACCTAGGAAAACAGTGCAATGTATTGACTGTAATGAGATCCCCTGCGATGACAATTCATTAAAAAATAATCTCCCCCTGCCACTAATTGTGAGAATTCTGTGAGCATGCTTCTACCAGGATACTTCTGCAGACACCACGGCAAAGCTGAGCGTGCCCACCCTTTGTCCCTCTTTTGTCCCAGTAAAAATTCCCTGGATTTTTCTTCATTTAGGAGCCTAGCATGACTACTTGCCTAAATGTGTGGGAACTCATAAGCATATCAAAGGGGCGGGGGAGGCAGGGGAGGAATCCTAAAACCCATGCCAAAGCTGCTGTGTCCCTCACAGAGCCAGGACTTCAGCCTTCAAAGCCTGGTCTGGGGTGGGGTAACACTTCATGAACCCCCACACAAGCTGCCCCTTCCCTGCTCTGCTCTGCTCCAGGTGTGGATGGAGATGAGGAGACACAAACAGGGCTCAGAAGTTGGAGCACATCTGCCCACAGCTGGATCAGCAATGCTCAGATGGAGGGCTGCACAGCAGGATTCAGTCTCGCAGCACCTGGTGCTCAGCCTCTTGTCTTTGTCATCATCTCTCTCGGTGGTAGCAATAATAGCTTTATTTTTAACTGTGCTGCTCCCCAGAGAGAGTTTGCACAGCTTATGTACAGATCTGGCTTGTGCAAGGATGTTCTAGACAGTCATGAATTTTGAGCAGTTGCTTTGGGTGGAAATTTCTGACAGTTCAGACACCAAGAATGTGTCTTTTGGGTTCAAATACGTGTTAATTAAAAAGTGCCCTTTCCCTGATTGGTTCAGCTGATTCTCATGGCAATTCACCTTGCTGTCCCAATCTTCAAACACATCCTCTACATTTCTGCATTCAGCATGCAGCATTTAGTAGGGCATGAAATCTTGGACCCATTTGCATTAGACAAGGGCCTGAAATGAAAATTCGAGTATCCACAGTTCTCAGCTTTGAGAAAGCTCAGCCCACGCTGGGACTCAGTGTCCTGGTCCCTCTGCAAGAACTGGGTTAGAGAAATTAATGGAAAGATTTCCACTGACCTTAGTAAGAATATTTAGACAAGATGCTCGAAGCTTGAAAATATTTACCTCCAAAACAGAGAACACAATTTAGAAGATCTGCTGAGACCACTTTACTGAACCACTCAGTCACTGGCTGGTATTTAAGCAGGACATTAAAAAATCAGTGCTTGCTACCATTCTTATTAGTGCATTATTTCTTCTGAACACAAATAGCAAAACAGATCATTATCTCATTAAATCTGCTGATGCAACATCACTTAATCAATCTCCCCATTTCTACAATTTGCTAGCCTAATGATCGAGGCAAGAAAACAAGGGAGGAAGGAAGGAGAGAGAAAAAGAAAAGACATAAACAAGGAAGGGAAACACTGCATTTCATTGTGGAAAATATCCTGCTCCATATTATGTAGCCTTCAAAACACAGAAATTAACCCAAGATACACAGCTACCCCTGCACATAACAGCCCAGTGAAGTCTCTGTGAATAAGAACAGTCAATAGGTATGTAAGGTTTATGAAGCATATCATGTCCTAATTCATGTGAGAATGCTTGGCAGTACTAATGGGATTTTGTTACATAAACTGTGCTGATAAGGCATTGGAGCTTTAAGCAGTTAGCAAGAGTATTTTTATGGCTGGCATGTTTTCCAGACAAAATATGGTGAACCTTTACCTCCAGCTTCAGCTTTTTTGGGGTGTCCCAAATCCCTTACAGGGCCACCAATCTCTCAAAGGGCAAATAATTGATGATCAGTGACAAGTAAGGTGGGGAACACACCTGCCCTGGGAGAAATGCTGCAGTGCCAGCTTCAGGAGCATCTCTGAATCCCTGTGAAACCAGAGGCAGGGGGAGGCTGACACTGAGGAGAGCAGTGAAGTAGTGCCAACTGTTACATTTGAGAAAACTCAGTTTGTGTGCAGGTTTTCTGGGAAAGCTCATTAGCCAGTTCCACCCTCCACAGGAACAAGCCACAACTCCCCTTGTCCGAGTGCAGGGATTTTACTGGGACAGCTGAAAGGCACATTTACCAACCTGCTTTGCACTTCAGTGCTAATGAGCTTTTCCACTGGTTTCAATAAATTCTCCTGCTCACATGTTCAGCATTCCTTTGGCATACACTGCCAGATAAATCCTTTATTGTTTTTCTGGTAGCTTGCCCAATTCCCACCAGGAAGATTTTTAAAACCCAAATCCTGCCTTATTGCTGGCTACTGCCTCTCCCACCCATTAAATTCAATTTACCACTTGATAGAATTAGGCAGCTGGTGGCCCTCAGCCTTCCTTTAAATAGAAAAGAGATGTGTCTGGCAATCTACAGACCATCAACAGGCAGTAGGAAGGGTTGGGAGGTGCCATTGCATCCTTGCCCCCATAATCCTTTTCCAAAAGTCCCACTGTGGGAGGACCCTGTAGAATACCACCCCTTCTGTGACTGATTTCAGGAGAAGGATGTTCACACTGACCTACTGATGACCCCACAGGAATGAGCTCTGAACATCCACTCAGTGCAATGGGGTTGATTGTATTCAAAAGCTGGGTTTAAACTACTAGTTTAAGTGACACTTCAGTTCTGTAATTTTAAGGTACAACCTGACTGAGCTTGTTTGTAATTCCAGGACTCCTAATTACACCTAAAATAAAATAAAGAAGCTGTTGCCAAACAGCATTTGATGATTTGAGTGGAGAAGGCAGTAATTAATCCTGCAGGGACAACAGAGGACTAATTAGAAGCAGAGCAGAAATTTTGTTTTTGTTTAGGAAAAAAATGCCTTTTTCCATGAGAGCTCAGATAAGACACCCAATTTACAAACTGAACTGTGCCCTCCAACTACTGGTCCTGGCAGCAGCCTTGGATGCAAGTGAATTCCCAGTGATCAGTCAGAAAATGCTTTTTGTTTTTTTCTTTTTCTAGTAAAGCGAAACGGTGACAGATAAAAGGGGTGGAACATCTCAGGAAATTCTACTGAGAACAAGTCCAGGACAGGAAAAGTGCCCACACATCTTGGCACAGGACACATGCAGAGAATGAGCAGAGCCCTAGGTCTGGCTGAGGAAACACAGAGAACTTTTGCTGTCACTACATGGCACTGGTTCAAATTGCCCCAAGGTGTAACTGGAGTAGGAAGCCAGAGGGAATGGTCACACACATGGCACAAGCTGGTGTCTCACTTGAGCCCCCCTTCCCAAACTGGCTCATTGAAACCCACAAACACCCCAGTCCCTGCCATTCTATGGAACACTGTGCTGCTCAAGGGTACACAAGGACCACAAATAAAATAAAGAAAAAAAATAAAATAGAACAAAATAAAACAAAATTGAAGGTTTGTTTAATAAAATAATGCAGAAGGCTTGTCCTGTTATTCCTGTTTAATTTGGAGACTTGTTGCTAAGCCACAGACTGCGAAGTATTTTGTGAGCAGCCCTGTGAGCCACCACAGAGATCGAGGAGGTTACAGGGTCAGGTGTAAACCTCTGAATGGGGCTAGACAAGCAGGGAATAAGCCTGGGAATGGGGCTTGGGCAGACCCTAGGAATGTGCACAGGACCCATGGATGTGCCCAGACCCTTTGAACAAGCCTAGGCCTTCTCATTGATGGTGTCCACACACGGACTGTGAGAGGAGCAGGCTGGATCCAGAGGGATGAGAATCCAGAGGGATGAGAACCACCTCCAGACCCAGCCACTAATGAGAAACCCACACTTTTCCTACAGCCTTGGATATGCACTGAAAAACAGCTCCAACACTATTGATATTTTGATGGCATTTTCAGACACAGCAATCACCTTCCACTGGACTGGGGAGGAGGCTGGAAGAGGGTGTGGGTGTTGTTGATGTATCCATATCAGCCCACTGCTTCCAGAAACTGCATAGTCACCGAGACATTATTCTCAGTGTTTGGCACCAAGTGTGGATTTTAGCTGATGCCCAACGAAAGGCTTAATTTATTTATATGCCACAGTTTTAGAATATGCCAGATTTCTCTGCTGTCTGTTTGATGAGTATTGGCTCTCACAGTTATTATCTTGAAAACTGGCTACATTTTCCCCAGCATGGTATTTAAACTGAAAAACCAGAAAAAAAAATAGGACATAACTAAGAACCTTCAAATTTTACCTCCTGTTTGTGCTATTAAAATCTACAGAATCACCAGATGATAAAACAACACAACTTGGGATTTTTTGGAAACCACTTGATCCAACCCCCTCTGTTTGTAGCAGGGCCAGCTGCAAATACAGAGTCCACACACTGATGCTACATAATTTAGAGACTATATGCCCCTTTCCAGTAGGTTTTTGGGACACTGGAAGAGCTTTGGCTCTCCTGAAGCCCACATTTCCCCTAGCAGCATATATTTGAGTATCCTCTAATGGCCTTTCCCTGTCCCACCGCTGTCACCCTCGAAAAGTCTGCCAGCCTCATCCTTACAACACCACCTGAAGGAAGAGGAGCCTGCCAACTTCCAAATAAATAAATTACGAGTACACAAACAGCCACTGTGCAGAGAGAAGTCAATACTGACCTCAGTGGAACGTTGTCACCATTCTTGGACACCATTCTTTAGAACCTTCTCCTCCCTCTCTCTTCTCTCTTCCCACTGCAAGCACAGAGCCAGGGCTCTGCTGTGGCCTGGGCCACCACCTCTGTCTGTCCTGGAAGCTCTTCAGTACAACGCTTCTCTCTGCTGGATTCCCAAGCCTTGGCCTCTGCCCACTGCACGACACAGCTCAGTGGTAAAACTCCTATCATCCTAAATACTCCAGAGCAGCCAAATGTCCCAAATGGGTGTCAGTCTTCCACTACCCAAAAATTGCCTGGGGGTGTCCCCTCTGTGCCTTGGCATTGCACATCACAATGAGGAGCACCTCAGCTGTTATACACCTGTGAAAATGAGGGTTCATGGACTACCCTGTCATGGTATTGGGGTAAAAAGCTAAAAATCTGATCACCACAAGCCAAGAACTGAGCATCTGGGTGTATTTATGGAGATCTCATTAACAATTTAGGATGTGAACACTTTGTTTCTGGCTGCATGCTGAGACATTTCAGTGTTCCCCCTGCTGTTAGTCACAACCACAGGAAAGTGCTTCTGTGCTGGCAAGATGGCAAGCAGACCCTTTTAGAGACACCTTTTATACAAACAACATCAGTCTGGGAGCTTGAATCATGGCTTGGATTAACTTCATTTACCCTCTAGCAGTCTACAAATCAAGTGCCTAATCTGAAGTTATTACTCTGCAGTAAGTGATGAGAGACTGGCCCCTCCAGAGCAGGATTTATCCCACCTGCCTGAAACACCTGTCTGAAAGGAGCCAGATCTGAATCCCCATTCCAAATGGGTGGGTACAGATCCATATGGTGTGTCCACACATCCCCTGCAGACAGGCAGAAACACACTGGGCTGCTGCTCAGTCTGAACTGGATCTGCTCTCAGCCACACAACGTAAAGCCTTGTCACTGGAGTGGGGAGGGCTGAGCCCAGCCTAGTACAAAATCCTTTTTAAAGGGCTTTTAATTACAGCTAATTGATGCATTCATGGCGGACAGCCAGACACAGAGTTGGTGCACAGCAGTCCTCTCAGACTGTGGGCCAAGCAAGCTTGCATCTCCAAGAAGAAAATAATGAAGAAAAGTAGTTATCTGCTTTGTAGAAAACAAATAAAAAAAGTTTGTGAGAATCGTGCCCCAGATTCCTGGTTCCACGTGCCATGCATCATGAGGCTGATTAACACAAAATAATAAATAAATACAATTTATTCAGCATGGCCTGGTCAAGCCCTTTCCAAATGCTTCTGCCATTTGGGTATTCAAAATCAATATGTGCCTTCTTGTCCCACTGTGCACTACAAGGTCAATTTTCTGCCTGACTAAATGCACCCTCAGTAAGGATGATTTTAGTTTGTTTGTCATTTGTTAGATATCACAGCACTGATCTTTGCACAATATTCTTCATGTCAGTAAGAAAGTCACTGCTTTTCTGCCAGAAGAAATGTGGACTTTTTGTCAATTTTAGCTCCATTCAGCACTTTGCTTTAAGAATATATTTCATCTGGAAATGCACCATTGCATATTAAACCAAATAAAACATGTAGAGATTGTGCTATCCATTTGTACTGAAAAAAATAAGGGATAGTTGTAAGAAATATTCCCAGATGTAGAAATCTAGATGGACACAACTTTTCCTCCTAAAGCCTATTAAGAGCAATGTTAACAAAATCCATTCAACCTCCCTCTGTAGGAAAATTGTATTTGAATTTTTTTTAAAAAGTAAGGCAGGTATCACTTGGACACCACCTAATTGAGGGAAAAAAAAATTATTTTAAGAAACAATCTGTCCAATTCTGCCATCCAAAAAAGATAGGCTTGGGTTTTCTAAATGCTCAAAACCCAAGTTTAAAAGTGTCAATTTCTCACAATATATCCCTCTATGTCCTCACTCCCAAATTCCGTATTAAACCTTTGGCTTTTTTTTTGTTTTCCCTTCCAGTTCAGTCATCTTTTCCCCCCAAAAGCCTCTAAGCTATTTCATGAGCACAACATCTGTTTTCTGACCCATGCACATGATGACGTCTGTGGAACTGTCTGTTACTTCCAGAGCGAATGCTCTCAGCTTTGCAAAGAGTACAACATCATTTCTGCAGCTGCCAGTCCTCTGAAACTGTCTTGGGATTCAAAATACATATTAAAGTCCAATAGGATTATCAGATTCAAACTTTGGGTCACACCTGTGCAACAGGGTTATTCTCCATGTGGTGGCAAATGAAGACTGAACTGGAGTCTAGCAATGAGCCCAAACTTTGGTGCCAGCAGCATCGAGCCCCTATAGTTGTGCTACTTCTGCAGAACAGGGAAAAGAAAAATGGACAAAGCTGAAGTTCATCACTTCCAGAATCAGCTCTGCTCTAACCCCCATGCCCTGGCAAAGACAGAAAAAAAAAGGACTTACAAATACAAATTCAGAAGAACTGAATCCTCATTACAACATTTTTTTTTTCATTAATTATCCTGAAGTGCTGTTCTATCTCTTATATGCAACATTACACCAAAAAAAAGCTATTAAAAGTACTCTAGTTCTTTTGCTTTGGAAAGTGTTTACTCTTCTGTACATATTTTCTGCACATGTTTTATCTCTATTCCAAAGTCCAGAAAGATAAAATCCACTTATGTGCAGGTAAAATGCTTTGGACACACAGAGCACAGGGGAGGTGCTAAGGATGCTGTTCCCAGCGTCTGGCAGGAACATCTGTACAGGTTTTGAGCTCCTCAAGGAAAGGAAAGGAAAGCATGCAGCCGAGAGCTCCCTCCGTGTGCTGTGTCACTGCTTGAGCACTGGCTTGGGTGGAAGTGACACCTTGGTGTCCTTATTGCACTTAATGACTACAGGTGGTTGTTTTCAGCTCAGCCTGAACTACAGGGCTGTGGCTCATGCTTTTTAAAAGAGAAGGAATGCCCCAGCCACTCATCACATCATGCAGAACGCGAGGGGACAGGAGAGACAAGCCACTAACAACTCCATGAAAAAACACCCAACGCTCCCAACACTGATTTTGGAGGCAAAGTCCTTCAGAATTGCACCAGTCAGAGTCAACCCCACAAACTGGGCCTCCCCCAGAGCACAGCCCATCCACAGGCTGTGCTGACTGTGCCCCTGGGACACACATCACGCCACATCACTGCTTTCTGCAAGGTAGAAGCTCATTCCACTGAACTTGCAATGGGCAGTGTTGGAATATCAGAGCCAAAGAAGCACTAGAAATAGACCTGGAGACACTGTATTTGCTTCACAAACTTGGTATTTTACACTATTTAGCCACTACACATTTGAACCACTCAAGCTGCACTCGAACTGTAATAGGCATTCTGGGCCCGCCCAATGATTTTCAAGGTCAGACTAATCCTGTTAACACATTCTCTCATTGTAAAGTGGCACAAAGTTACACCTGACTTGCAAGATAAACCTAAACAGAGATCCCTTTGCATGCCATGCAGTTCTACCTAGAATTAATATCAGTTACAGAGAAAGTAAAGCAGTCTGTCACAAAGGCAGAGGAATGCCATTAAGGCTAAAGCTTTCTAACAAAGCCAACCCCCATTATCCTGCTGGCTCTTTTGCAGCATCACTTCACAGCAGGTTCATGCATTCCAGGAATTTTAACAAAGTCTGGCCACCAGACTGAGCCTGTGTGCCTCAGCTGTTCACCAGGCAGCCCTGGGCAGTGGCTGTGTGTCTGTCTTAACCAGCAGACCAAGTCAGGCAAGAACATTCAACACTCGAAATCTTGGCACTTAAACTGTACCCACAAGGTCTGTGCAGACTCCTGCAGCAACCCTGTAACTCCCTGACCCCATAGTCCCCCATTTTTTCAGAGTCCCAGGATGGGATTTATAACAGGACATGGGAGGTGCTGTTGTTCTGCAGGTGCAGGCTGTTCTTGCAGTCCAAACCACGGCTGCAGTCATGGACTTGCACTTGTGTCAGAATAGCAGCTGCAAAATACAGCTGAAAACGTTGACAGAGGCAACTGCAGCTTTGGAGAACTATAATGAGCAAGTGGTCTGATCACCAGGCTTTGGGAAGAGCTGTCCTTTACTGTGGCTTTTTTTTAATTCCCTCTTCTTTTTTTTTTTTTTTTTTTTTTTTTTTTTTTTTTTTCTTTTTCTATCTCTAATTTCCTAAAGAAAGGGGCAGAAATAGGACAGAAAAAACTATCATTACCCAAAAAGCCTCCATGAGTTGACACAACAGAAGCAATGACTTATTTGGCTTTCTTATAAGCTTTTGGAGGTTTATGGGTTTGGATTTTTGAATTTCACAATCCAAGATATGCTCACCCTAAGATATAGATTCCTAATTGCCACCACTACAAATGATGGTTTGTTTGGGTTTTAGGGATTTTGTTAGTTTTTCAGGAAGTGATTTAGTTTAGTCTAGTTTTCTAATGTTAAAAAATGGATCTAACACTGGTGTGTGGTTTGAATACTCACTAATTATAACCATGTATTTGATATACCTGATTCATAGTGATGCCTTGTGGTACGTACATGTTTTACTCCAGGCACTTCAGAAAACATGGGATCTTGATGCAAGAGGTCATTTAAGCCAGAGGCAGGGGGAATCCTTCTCTGAAGGAGCCACTGTGCTCTGCTGGGCTGGCCTCAAGCTACCTCAGGTAACAGCTCTGAAGCCGCAATGGCAATTTCTGCTACACATCTTGTGTAGCTGGATTCAAACCAGTGCAAATGGAGAGGAAAAAACCCCCACCACACTCAGGGGCAGACCCAGGCAGAGCCCCAAAGCTCAGCTCCAAAGAGGACATCAAACAGGATCCAGGGCAAAGCCTGCCCTGCTACAGCCCTGCAAAGCCAGGAGTGCCTTGAGAGCGATGCTCCAGCCTGGGAGGTGGAGTCTGAGCATGGCCCAAGGCTGGAAGATGCCAATGGGAGTCAGAGAAGAGGAGTATCAGAGCCTCTGACACAGACCTGAGGGATTCAGTACGTGTGGGACCTTGCTGTGTGGGCACTGCAAGCCTGATCTTGAAATGTGCCCCCTCCATGCACTGAAACCTTCCACAAGCCCAAGGCACGAACAGCCCTCCAGGGAGGACTCCATCTCCCCAGCACACCCACCACTCTCCCTCCCACACATCATCATCCAAGCACCTTGGACTTAAGAGAATTTCCTCCTGACCAGTTATTTCCTCTCTTTCTAAAGGCAGCTGCAGACTGATAAATGTCCTTGTGAAAGAGAGTGGAGGGGGATTAACTGCAGCCTTTTAACTTCAGGCTTTCAAACCTGCTCACGTGGTTCCCAAGAAGCTGAACTATGAGCGTTCTCTCCCTTGCTCAGACCTTGTGCCAAGTCTTTCTGCCAGGGGCAATAGGGGGGACAGTGGGAGAGCAACCTCAACCCTACAAAAATGGGACATGCTAATGAAGATACTGACAGAACCGGACACCACCACTGAGTGCTGCAAAGAGAATTTACATAATGTTACTTTAACAGTTCAGTAAAAATGGCATCAGTTAAAGGAGGCTTTCAAGAAAGAAGTTACCCCCCAAACACTCAGGGAGTGCAACTGAGAGAGTTTCTGTTAGTTTCATTTTGTTACATAAATCACCATTATTATTCTTATTCTTATTCTTATTTCTTACTTACGATGTTAAAAGAGCAGGAGGATACTTGAAATAAAAGGCTGTGCATGCACAATACCCACACAAATAAATTCCAGTGATTCACCCTAGCACCAGGCACGGTGCTCTTCCCTGCCCACTGAGATGAGCCCTCCCTTTAGGAGGAGTAGGGGAATTCATCACCAAATATACAGTATATTGTTGTGGAATGATGCCAGGAAACAATACTAACAGGAGTCTGAACGTGTCCTTCACGTCATATTAACCTACTGTTTAACTCACCAGAAAAGACAGTGAGGAAATAAAAGCTCAATTCACCCAGCCTGAGATCAAAACTGTCATGGCAATATTGGCAGGTTAGACCCTGATTCTTTAAATAGTACATTACCTTTGTTAAACAAAAGTCATTCTTTTATTACATAATAGAGATTATAAATAAATGTAAAGTGTGCATGCAGTCAACTGCATATTATACAAGCTATATCTATGTTAATAATTGCTTTCTTTGGCAGGCCAGAATCCAGCTGGACATGCAATATTTACATATCAAAATCCTTGGTGTGTTCAAGTCATATTGGATGCAAGTGAAAATATATATGTATATATATTTACCGTATACACACACATATATATATATGTATAAAGGTATATATACACCTCTGCATATATACTGTATACATATATACACATAGGTATATGCTAAAAGTGGATTTCATCTTTTTCAGATTCAGGTGATGCAGGCCTTGAAACACTAAAAATATCCTGACAGGATATCTGGGGCGGGGACTGGGGTGATAAATGAGACTTGGGGGAAGAGAGCTGAGATACGTTCTTTTCAGACAATATTTTTAAAATTTCTGCCACCTGCTTCTCAAGGGCAGCCATCCTACTGCTTAGCAGCTGGATATCTTCTTTGAGTTCGTGCTTGACTTCCTGCAGCGTGGTTTGTAAGGCCTGCTCAGGAATGGGGTAGAAAGGACACCTAGCATCCGCCTGGATGGGGCTGTGCTCCAGGGGGCTGCGAGTCTCACCAGCTTTATCCAAGCGAAGGTCACTTTTTGTTATTCCGCTGTCACAAGAGTCTGTTTTCCTCAGCGGGTTTTTATTTACACCGTTCTCCGAGTCGTTGGACTTGGGGTCGTCGGACAGCAGCCCCATGGACTCAGCCTTCGTGACATTGTTCCAGTCCTCCTTCTTCTCCTCGTGGGTCCCCATCGTGTTCTTCAGCCGCAGCCACCCTTTCCCATTCCCGTTTTTCATCCGCATGGGGCTGTTCACCTTGAGACACTTCTGGTCCCCGCTGCCGCCGTTGGGCTTGAGCTCCATGGCGTCGCGGTTGTTCTGCTTCACGGCCTCGCTGGTTTTCATGTACGCCAGCGTGGTCTGGATGGGGGTGATCTGGGACACGGTGACCACGCTGGTGCCCGTGATGGAGGCCCCGTTCTGCACGCCCCTGCTTTCCACCTGCAGCTGGTTCCGCTCCGGGTCGATGTGGCTCGAGCCTTGATTGCGCATCTCCTTCTGCTGCTTGAATTTCTGGAAGAGTTTCCGCACAGGGTGATCCACAGGGATGCTCAGCGTCACCTCGTTCTTCTGGCGCAGGCGCTCCTCTTCCTCCTTCTTGACATCGCTGATCTTCCGGAAGATGATCTGCGGGGGACAGACCCACAAGAAAGTCATGACCCGAAGGACATCATATACAAATATTCATTTATTAATAATAATGTATTAATAAATAAATTGAGATGGGTAAACAGTCTTGATAACAACCGCATTTCTCTTAATCCTTAATTCTGATCTTCCTTTCCATTGTAATCCTTTGTAGTGAATTCAAACAGAGCTGATCAAGACACAGTAACTTCAAGATTAGCCACTATAGGTAAGGTACACACACACACACACACTTTCTTGACAGTATACCTAAAAAGTGGGTTTCACCTTTTCTCTTGATGCAGAAGATACTGCTGCTTGAAGAACTAAAAATATCCTGACACCAATAGAAGGAAAGAAACTGAACAAAGAGAAGAAAGCAATCGACAAAGAACCCAAACACTGTGATGCCAACCTACCCATTACTCACACTCATGCTTGCTCCCTCACTATCTTTAGTACAGATCAAAAGCAAACAGTAATTCAGCAGGGACTACACAGCTGTAAGATTAATTCAATGCACACACCCTTCCAGAGGCTGGGAAATCCCAATGTGCTCAATACTTTTTAGTGTTAGGGTTTTGTAGGAGTGGCTGGGGGGTGCAAGTAGGTTCCCCATGGGCCACATGTGCGGCTTCACACACTTTGCAAAGTGTTTACTGCAGAGTTAGTTTGTCTAATGTGTGTAGGTGAACGGGCAGCACCCCAGAGAAGCAGCCTACCAGGGCTCTGTGGTTAGAAAATCCAGCAAAATCCACCATCTCATCATGCCATGCCATGTAATGCTGAGTTATTTCACCCTGCAGCATGTCTCAGGCTGCTACAGAAAAAGGAATTTGCACTTCAGGCTGGGGGAGGATCCACAGACCAAAAAAACCTTTTCGTTGATTTTCTGCACGTTACTCATATGATTTTATTTGTTTTTTAGGTTCATCCAGTTTTCTTGAATGTGGGACTGAGGCAGGATAGGGAAACTGGTTCTCTGACTGACAACACTGTGAAAAGCAGCCTATGATTAAATACAAATATGGACTGTGAAGGGATAGTGTGGTAAGAAAAGGAAAACAAAACCCTTGAAATATACAAATAAAACCCTGTGTCAGTCAGCTGTAGGCTTTGAAATATCAACTTGAGTATCCATATTTTAGTATCTATTTATTTTCAAGTCTCACATCTCCAGAGGTTATCAGAGAAGTGCCACAATGGCTACAGATCCTTCACTGCATGAATTTGGGATGAGCTGGACTTCAAAGCTTCATTAGAGAGCTTTCAAATGCAGTAGATACATCCTTGCCTGCTGCAGAGAGATGCAGCTGCTTGTAATAATTTGGTTAACTTGCTTATTAGAAGCCAAATTAAAAAAATATAAACAAAACCAAGGGACAACCACAGAAGTCACTTTTACCTGACTCCTCTGACCCAGATGCAGCACCACATTCCCTCATTTGGAGGCTCCCCTTCACTGGCAGCTGCCCTCATGGAATTACTATCTCAGACCACTGGGGAGAGCAAATAACAGCAAGAGAAGTTGCCCTTGACTCAAAATTGGGTGATTGCATTAAATGGAAGCCACGCTCTCTTAAGGCAGATTTGGAAGGTGGGTTGTTGTGTGTGGTGTTTTGTTTGTGCCTCTCTTTCCCTGGAGGGCAGCGCAGCACCTCTGGCAGAAGATGCAACAGAGAAAGCAACCAGCTGCAAGGATGTGTCCCCAGGGTGTGTCTCAGGGGATGTGGCTGGTTCCTCTGCTGGTGTCCCCATTTGGCTGTGCTGCTCTGCCCTGTGCTGAGTCCCTGAAAACATTTGCAGTGGGGAAAACATCCTCTACCCAATGCTTTAAAAGGCTGTGTAGTGACAGGTCAAGGGGGAATGGCTTTAAAATGAGAGTAGATTTAGACTGGACACTAGGAATAAATTATTTACTGAGGATGCTGAGGCCTTGGCATAGGTTTCCCAGAGAAACCATGGATGCCCCGTCTGTGGCAGTGTTCCAGGCCAGGTTGGACAGGGCTCTGAGCAACCTGGTCTGGTGGAAGGTGTCCCTGCCCATGGCAGGGGGCTGGAACTGAATGATCTGTAAGGGCCCCTCCAACCCAAACCATTCTATGTTTCTATGATCCCCCTGCTTTCTGGCCACAAATCTATTTCACAGCTTGAGCACCCTGCTCTCCTGCAGCAGCCTGTGCCTGGCAGCTGCTGTCCAGAGGCAGTGGGGGATGCTGCAAGGGAGGCAGCTGCCAGCAGCCTGGCATGGATGCCCGGCGCTTCCCTGGCCAGGGCAGCCCTGGATGTGCCACTGGGAAAGGCACGAGGTAATTCTGACAACTTCTGTCCTGCTGCATGTTTATAAAGACCAGAATGACAACAATGAAGACCACAGCAGCAGTTGTTGATTCCTCCAAAAGCTTGCACTTCACTGAAAACCATCCTCACCTCCTTTTTTACCCCAGTCCAATCTGGTTCTTTTGTCCCTTTTCTAGACTCAGTTCAAACCTTCTCCAGACAGAGGTTATCTCCCTGCACAGAATATAATTACCAGTGACTGCTCCTGCTGGATTTGGCAGCAGAAAAGCCCAAACCTCTCTAATCTGACATCACCTGTACCTCACACTCCTGAAGCGGGTCCTTATGAAAGCCAGGAAATGATTGTGGAGCTTTTTGCCCCAGAACTACTTGGCCAGTTGTCACTGGGATGGGTCAAGCTCAGGGGCAGGGAGGGTCTGAGCCTGAGCACTGCTGTGACTCAGAGCACAGCAAACACCTTGGGGAAAGCTGAAAGGCATGGGGGGCCAAGGTGGCAAACACCATCAGATGCACAAAGTGGTCTGGCTGTGTGAGACCAAGGACCCACTGACCACTCACAGCCATGAGCTTTACCCCCACTTTATGCCCATGCAGTGGAGAAGACACACACCCAAAGCCCTGCTGTCACCTCCTCAGGACATGTTCTTTCAGCTTCTTGCAGGACACAGGCTGACAGAGCTCTTCAATGAATTATTACCCTTTTCTCCACTTGGGACAGAAAGTGCTGCAGCCTGGAATGGTTATGGGCAGCTCCTTTGAAGAAGCAGGTCTGCCAAATGCTGAATTAGTGCAGAAAATGCCCAGAGACTCGGAAACCCAATCCAAGGCTTAGCTGAGAGTCAAGAATTCAGACTGACCTACCTCAGTGGAGCCCCATTTCCAACAGAGCAGAGGTGGGCTGATGCACAGCCCCAGGCCTGCTCTCCCCTTGCCTTTCTCATGCAACCTGTGTGTGTTCAGAGCTGTTTGCTGTGTTCTTTTCCACTCTGAAACACATAACCAAGCAGACCTTCACATCCCAACTGACCATGTGGGACAACAGCACTTGGGATGGAGACTGAGATCTTGGTCCTCACTATCCCACTGACCTACTCTGCCATCAGGAGGAAATAATTTCACCCCATGGAGAACTTCACCCTCTTCTTTCCCCTCAACCAAGGAAGGTGTGTCCCTAGCACAGCAAGGATCTAGTTCTTGATAAGGAGTACTTGAGATCAGTAGAATATGTGCAAGTAAAAGAAAGAAAGATCTCATAGAGAAAGAAAACCAAGATGTGAATTCTAGAACCAACAGAGCAATAGTTATTTTTCATTACCAATTTTTTCCATATTAGGAGATTTGTCATGAGCTTGGATTTAATCCACTTCCACAGTGGTTTAAACTAAGCCAGAATAGTTAAAATGTGTTTACACTTACAAATGTTTACATGAAGACTTAATTCTTTTCATGCCCAATAACTATTACCAGCTATTTTTCTTCATAAATAAGAACAGAAAAACACCTTGTGCAATCTGACACATCTCTGCAGATTGGGAAGGATTATTTTGAAATCTTAAACTGGATGTGCTGTTTCATTTGTCCCTGACCCATTTCAGAGAAGTTACTCATAGGCCTGTACAAATGCATGTCCCAGGAACAGACACAAGTTTCAAAAGAGTTAATCAGAAGAAGCTGAATTGAGTGTGTACACAGTTCATCTCAAGCAGTAAAGAGCCACACTCCTGTCTGAAACCAAGTTCCAAATTCATTAATGTGACAGACATTAAGTGTAGAACTTCATTTCCTTTATGGATCAGATTGTGAATGAATGTTCCATGTGACACAAATTCTGTCCCACGGGAACAGGTTCCTGTTTTTCTTTTAGTGTATTTATTTTGGAAAGAAGGGGCAACAGAGGTGACATTAATTACCTAGCTGGCAGAGAAGAAGCAGAAGTTAACTGATAGCCATGGGGACTGAAACAAGTTATTTACAAGGCAGGCACAGAGGAGACAACAGCAATTTGAGATTCTCCATCTGATCTCGACCTCAGCCTCCTTTCCCTCCCTTTCGTACCAAGAGGTAACTCATGAGAGTGTGAACTGCATCCCTTCCAAAGGGGGACCTTACCAAAGGTGCTGCCAATGGAGCTGGAGCAGCTCCTCTGAGATGCCAGCTCGTATAACCAGCCCCAAAGCCAAGTGCAGATGAGGGCACCAGCAGTGAGAAGTCAGGGAGCCAGCTCAAGGCTGAAACACACACACTGAATTAATGAGTAAAGCTGTGGCCCTTTCAGGTGCTTTGAAATGCATCCCTTGTCTGCTGTCTTTTTTTTGTACCAGTACTGTGAAAATCATCCCTCCGTGACCTTGCTCCACACGGGAGATCCACACAAAGATCCCTTAATAAGTAACTCCAAGGCAGGTATGTGAAGGGATTAAAGAACTGGTAGAGGTCTTGAAGAATTACAGCAAGTTCACAGAAAGAGGCAGGTGTTTGACCAGGGATCATCCTGTCCTGTGCCTGAACATCCCATGCTGTTGTTAGCAGCGTTCAGTGTGTGCCTGCTCTTCTCCACAGAAATCCACAGAAAGGGACAGCGATGCATCCAAAGGGCACACAGTTGTCATGGTGATGGATGCAGCATCTGAGAGGGAGGGAAGGAGGGAGGGAGAGGCACACAAAGCCATCAGAAAGCAAAGGTTTTCACAGTGTGAAGACCCTGTCCTGGGAGAATGGGTTTGACTCAGCTCACTGGACATTTCTGCAGCAGAAACAAAACACTTCAGTCCCCACAGCTACATCCCCTCAGTGACCCACAGCTCACTCTCATTAAAGCACAGACCAGGCTGATGTCAGTGCTGGTCACCTCTCAAGAGTTTGTCCCGGGGTAACTATTCTGTCTGCAACAATGTCCTGTAGAAGCCCCACCTCCCTTGCATCTAACTGTTCACAACCCGATGTATTTGTTTAGATCCCTGTCTTTTTGTTCCTATTTAACAACACCTTAGAAGGCATCTGAGATCAGTGAGGCAAGAATCATAGAATCACAGAATCGTTAAGGTCGGAATCGAGATCATCAAGTCTGAACCAAGCTAATAAATTTGAAGAAACAGGGTTCTTTTTAACCAGGACCCATCTGACATCACAGCACAGATCCAGAGCTTTGCTTGAAAACACTGCAGATGGAGCAAGTGGGATGAGTGGACAAGTGAGTTGGAGCTTTCCAAGTGATGGAGGCAGGAGGATCTCAGGGAAAGGCACCCTTCCTTGGACC
Organism: Rhipidura dahli; assembly: GCA_013399225.1. Lineage (NCBI taxonomy): Eukaryota > Metazoa > Chordata > Aves > Passeriformes > Rhipiduridae > Rhipidura > Rhipidura dahli. The sequence goes on along the minus strand of VXAC01000233.1, from coordinate 261,664 downwards.
ACACTGCAGAGCTGGCACTTGGTTTGCAGTTGGCTGAGACACACCCAGCAGCTCCTTCACCAGCTTTCACACCCCACCAGAAGGATTTGGACTGGTCCACCTCCTCCAGGAATGTCTAATTCCCATAAAACAGGGGAATTAGAGTATCCTCACAAGATGTGTTGGTCTTGGCACCCTTTTATACTGGCTTTTTTCTTTTTTTGGGGGGGAATTAAAAGAGCTGCCTTCCCTTGCCTTCTTGGCCTGAAATGATACAAGCTTAGCTGAAGCTGGCAAATGGATTTTAAAGTTTTGGGTGGTATAACCAACATCCAATACTGCAATAACACAGATCTCATTTTCTTCGGAAATAATGCTACAAGGCTGTACAACAGAAATTTCTGTAAAGACGTCTGCAAAAAATACCATTAATTTTCACATCTTGGAGCGCGCTGCACAAAAGTAATTTACGTTTTTGTCATGCTAATGTGGAAGGAGGATTTGTGTCAGATCCAGGATTTTGACACAGGATACCCCAGCACAGACGAGTGTGCTGTTTCCTGCTCCTGAAAATACATTAACACATAAACGCATTTCCTGCTCCATAAAATACACCCAATTTCCACAGCACGGACACTGGGAACGGGGCTCACCTACAAAGCCTCTGTCTGCATCTGAACTCACCCTCCAGGAGCACGGCAGAGGGAGGAAGAAAAAAGCACTTGGGAAGGTGTGAGTCATTTCACCTGCAGCTGGATGCTAAAGCAGGTCAGACAGGCTGTACCCTGGGATGCCTCTCTGTCTCCCGTGTCTGTACAGGGAGCTCCGTGCCTGTCGCCTGTGTGCAGACACCCTGCACGGATGGTGGGCATGGAGGCTTCAGATCCCCACCCCTGGCAGTGCAAGTGTCAGGGTTTGGTGCAGACCATATAAAACACCTCCTGTGAAGTTTTTCTCTGGGTGTGTGTGAGTGTTCTGCACCCTTCATCTGATGCTGCTTTTATTTCCCCCCCAGCACGCTGCAGCTCCCGGCTGGGATGAATTCCCCGCAGCCTCAGGGCCCAGCCAGGCCTTACAGACAAACATCATTCTTTTAAAAGCTGCAGAGGGAGGACAAGCCACGACTGCCTAGGAGGCCCAGCCAGACTGGTGGCTCTCAGTGAGAGCTTATGGAAAACCAGATGGTTTTGCCTGCACAGAGCAACTGGATGAACCACTAGGAGGGAAAGCCACCCTTGTTCTCACTGCACTTCCCAAGGCAAACTTGCCCACAGCCCCATGGAAATTGGGGATCACCTGAGATGTGCCTGTTTCTGTACACCCACCCTTCTGCACTGCAGATCTCATCCCAGATGCTGCAGGACAGGTCCTGCTTGGATCACTGGCACCACTGGCACCAAGAAGCACTGCCACACCCTGCAAACCCTTCCCAGGCCATTGCTCTGATGGGCTCAGGGGGGTCAAGGATGCTTCATCCCTCAGTCTGTAAGGACTGGTCCCCTCCAGGAGCCTTCAGTTGTCTGAACAAGGCATATCTGGGATCATCTTTCCTGATATGATGAAAAGTAGGCCAGTCAAGCCCAATTTCTAATGTATAACCCTTGGTGAAAAGGCTTGCTCCAAAACCCAAGTGTTTTTCAAATCTAGGCAGGTCCCAGAGAACATGACTCACTATTAATACTTGATGTTAAAATGCTTTTAAATCTTATTTTTTCAGAATTTTTTTTTTCAAAAACCTCCCAAGAAATTACTAATACGTGGTTCTAAAATGCTTTTAAATCTTTTTTTTCAGATTTTAAAAACCCCAGAAACTTCCATGATGTTAAAAAAAAAAAATCTTCCTTTTGATTTACATGAATTAAAATGCAAATTTAAAAAGTTAAACCATGAAAGACTGGACAGAAATGGATGAACAGGAAATGACCCCACACAAGCCTTTAGGCTGCTTCCCCTAATTTACTCCTGCAAATCTCCACAAATTCTTAGCTCACTTTATTAATCTGCATTCCAAGGATGCAGAGTAGATGGTTTGAAACGATGGCTTTATTGTTCTTCTGCTCTGTACACTCCTCAGATAGCTTCACTTTGATGTGAAATTCAGCCTCCAAAACAAACTGCTCTAACAACTCTTTTAATTGCTCTCCAGTAAATTCCCCTTAATCCTCCTGTCCCAGGAACTGTTTTGTATTAAACCACTGCTCCATCTGTGTGTGAGAAAGGCATCGCTGTCCTTGGCTGTGCAGTGAGAATGACTGACTGCTGAGCAATTAGTTAATCTCCAGGATAGGGATGTTTCACTAAACAGTCTTTCATGCTGGATTTTGGAGGAAAAGAAGATTTCTGTAGGTTAGTCTTCCGGCTGCTTGAAAGAAACAGAAAATAATAGCCTTTCTGCAAATTTCCATTGATCCTGACTTCACAGACACGGTGGCTTGCTACAGCAAAAGCTTCCTACCAAGCAGATTTTAATTTTGCTGTGGAGAAACTGTATTCACATACATTCTTCCTAAGCAGCTACAGAATTGACCCGTAAAAGGTGTGAAGATTTCCAATCCAAGTAACAAAGTGATGTCGCTTCAAGAAAATGAGAATTATTTCCATGATGTTGAAAAAGCCCTGTTAAGGGATATTTGATGGCATTTTATGTGCAGGGAAGAGGTTCATTCTTTTATGAAGACTTAATAAAGATCTTTGTCCCTGAAGTTGCTCATCTAAAGAAAAATCAGGACACATAATGAGGGAGCGGCCCTTCAGAAGAGCACAACAACAGCCACAACTGATTTCCAAAGTCCAGAAATGCCATCATCTCTTTACTGCTTGCCCTGTGGTTTAGAAATTGATTACTGTAGGTCAAATTTTAATCTGGTTCCATTTTGTGTTGGCAATCAATTCTCTCATCACCTGAGTACTCTTGCAGAGAGACATCTGTGCATGCTGGCAGCCAATTAGGCTGATCTGCATTTGTGAAAAAAACATGAATAATAAGAAGAAAGTGGTTGAGAGTTTGACCCATCTACTTCATACTTGGTACGGATCTGATTTCATTTAAAACATGTCAGGATGGAAGAAGGAAGAGAAGAGAAGCGGGCAGAGATCCAAGTCTCATTTGTCACATCCCTGGAGCACCGTGACCAAACACACAGAGCACCAGGCTGGGATCCACAGGGATGGATTATCCTGCTGGCCTGACCTTCAGCCAAGTGGGAAGTCTGTAAATCACCCTGCCTCTCCATGTCTCCATGTCCCCCAGTGTAAGGGAGGATAATAACACTGCCCCCATTTCCCCAATTAACTGGAAATCCCTCTATCACTGCTAACTATTTACAGCTGAGACACTAAAATCCATGGCTGACAGCAGAGAGAGGTCACTGTGCTGGCCTGTTGCCAAAACTGAGGCAGTTCATTAAAAAAGCAGTCATTGCAAAAACACACATAGGTGTTCTCAGGGTTCCAGCTCAGGATCCAGGGCCCAAGGCACTGCTGCCCTCAGATGTTCAGGGCAGCACACGATGGATGTACAGTGCTGCATGGAGAGCTGTCCTCATCCCCTGAGACATCAATCCCCCGACTGATTAAAGCTACTGACACCTACTGACACCTCTTCTGCAAGGAGGGATCAGTCAGATAACTCAGCTAAAGTGATGGACACTGACTCTAAATGGTGTGATTACATGTTCAGCCAAGTGGGGGTGAGATAAGGATTCAGATTTCCAAAAGAAAGGCCAAAACCTTTTCCTCCCTTGGCACAATCACACCAACCACAAGAGCATTGTCTGGGAGCAGCTCAGTCTCCTGAATCAGCAGCTCTTCTGTTCTTTCAGCCACCCAGGTCTGAGCACCTCCTGCCCAGAGATGCATCTCCATCTTTTCATATCCCAGGGGAAAACAACTCATGGGTTTCCTGTGGCTGCAGGTTCAGCTGCTGTCTCTGATGTCTGCTGGCTCTGCTGCTTGGAAAGCAGAGCTGAAGAAGGGCACTGTGCATCGCTGGAAGTGGGGAGCTTTGCCACTGTTTTTAGAAGAGATCTGGAACTGGAACCGGTCGCTTATTTTTCCCTCACTGTTTTCTGCTTTCTTTGCTGTAACCAAACAGCAGATGCTTCAGCATTTTGCAGAGCAGCCAGATTCAGAATGATTTCTCCAGTACTATCCAAGTGAGCAAAATGCACCTTCGACATACAAAATTATTTAAATCGCTAAAAAAGGCTACTTTTAAAATGAATTTATGGTGGTTTTCAACCACAGTCTGTTGCTGCTTGGCCTTGTTTAGGGTCAGTCTGTTGCAAAGTGAAGTATGATCTGTGTGGTCTCAGAAGGACTGTGACCACGGTCCAAACACACACAGTCTCTCTTGAGCTCCTGCCACAACTGGGAGCACAGAAGCCCAGCTTTAGCCTCCTAATTCTTTTTCAGAACTCTAAATCCTGCACTGAACCCAATAAAAAGACTAAATTGGACCATGGAGCTGAAATAGTACATTGAGTCAGGGTCTAATTTGTTTTCTGTATATAACACAGAGCTGGTTAAACAGGGGGAAATTGAGCAGAGAACAATTTGGGTGTAACTGCTGCAGTGTAACTATTACTGAGCAGCATCTTGTGGGGACCCCTGTTCCCTCTCACTGGTTGGGTTTACCCACTCTGGGATTTAAACTCATGCCTTCCTTTACTCCCTAACAACTCTCCCATGTAAACAAGTCGAACCTGGATTGGTCCCTTGGTGGATAAGCCCTTGATGTGCTCTTGATGGAGAGCATCACATATTTATCTTTCCTTCCCCTTTCTCTTTTCTTCTTTGGGGATGAAGTTCCTAGAGAGCAAAGGGCAAGGGAAATATTTCTCCCATTTCCTTGGCATTAAGGTAGAGAGACGAGCAGATTTCTCTCACTGGGATTTATTTTTGCTTCCATTTTGCAGATGCTTCTTTCTCTGTATAGCACAGAAATCCTGCAAGAAGGGAAGCTGAGGTACTTACAGAGAGGGAAGGGCAGCCCTGCAGTTGGCTAAAAATCAAAGGCCACTAGACCCAAGATCTTTCACAGAATGTGGAAGAGAATCCCAGCAGAGACAGCCTCCACCCACCCCCACAAGCCCACCTCGTGGCTTTCAGAGAACCCCACTGATGTAAAGAGATGGTGACAAGTGGCACCACGACCACATCAGCACCACCAATCCCACCAGCACACATCACCACTGGGCACCCCAGGGCTCAAGAGCTGAAGGGAGCTTCCCACTGCCTCCCAGCCCAGCTGAGGGGTGCTGTGCTCACTGCCAGACAGTGCCCCCTTCCACAGGACAGTTTACAACTCCACCAGGCAGGCTGGGTCCTTGCGAGCTCGTATCAATTGGCCGCTGGATCAATATCTGCTATTGGCAGTGGCCTAATGAAATGTCAGTCAGCAGCACTGCCAATTGATCCACGCTCCTCTGCACTGCACATGAGCTACTGCCTCTGCATTTTACCAGAGATGATTAAAAGAAGAAACAGCCTTCAGCCCTCCCAGGATCTCCTAAGGGAGAAAGGCTCCTGGGCAGGGATAGGCAAACACAGTTCAAAGCCTCCAGATGACAGCAGGGTGGTTTGAGCTTGGGGCGAATGGCAGAACAGGGAGAAAGTGCCAGAAGACTTCACAAGCTGCTCTTCAGCCTGATTTAACTTGGAGCAGAAAATCAATCATCGATGATAATGTGCAGCACTAATCCACCACCACTCCCCTTTCCCTGTATTGGAGGAAGTGGGATTTACGTAGCTGCCACTTGTGCCAGAGGCCAATACCAGGGGCACAGAGAGGTCATGCATCACTTGCCAAGGGTCACTGAGCTGTTCAGTGGATGAGCTGGGGGGATGGAACCAAGGTTTCCAGCCCAGAGCCCCTTTAGTAGGAAAATCCATACTGACAAAAGATTAAACACATAAATATGTTTATTAGAAGTAAAAATAAAAATTATTAATATAGTAGGAACTTTTCTCTTCACCACTGTTCTGTCTGGCATGTAGATTTCTGGATTTGAAATAATTGAAAGAGCTCAGCTTTAATTGCAGTTAATTGCTGAAATTAAATCCAGACCAGGACAACTTACTGCTGCTTAGGTTTGTGCTGGGAGAGGGGTGAGGAGGAAAGCAGAACTATTTCTGTTTATTTAGTGACAATTTTCAGAAGGTCATGCTTTTATTCCAATGAAAAATATCAAAATCTTCATGTTTGGCATCGGGCCAGCCCTGCTTGTGACAGACCCAGAGTCCCTGCACATCCCCAGCACAAAGCCACAGAGAACACAGGCACAGAGGATTTGCAGAATTCGTGTTTTTACTCTGTGTTTTTGCCTCTTACTGTCTTTTGCCTGAAGACTAAATGGTCTCACTAAATGCCTAAGAGACTCTCTCCATTTACAGAGTAATACATCAGCAAAAGAATTGCAAATTGTTCCGCAAATGTACTACTCTCTCCTGTCTGCTTTAAGTGGAAATTTAAATTAATTGGAATCTTTCTTTTTTAACTTAAATATTACTGTACCAGACTATAAAGTGCCTGAAATTTAATCTGAAGTCTTCAGACCTGAAAAAGCGTTTTGCAACTGAAAGATTTTTGATTTTTTTCCGGCTGTATCCACTGGTCCAATGAAAAATAACACCCGTTGCTATCAGCCTTGCTTCTGACATTGAGAACATTGCACCTGGCTTTCAGGAACCTTGGTTTGGAATGTGCCACCACCTACTCTGCTCACTTCTTCACTTTCAAGGTTTTGTTAATTTATTGCAAAGCTTTTACAGCAGGAGCTTCAATTAAAACAATGCACTCCCACTGCCCCGTGGTGTAGAACACCATTGGCTTCGTCCGGAAGCGCCAAGCCAGAAATGAAGAAATCATTTTAAAAACTCAAATGGAAGGGACAACAGGCAGCCTCTGTACCCAGAAAAGCCAAGACACCACCTTGCATTACAAATTAGGGAGGTAAAACATGCTGCTCAGTCACTGTCAGATATTCCTCACCTAAATCAGGGCTAATAACAGAGACCAATTTAGTGGAGAGAGTCACCGACTGCAGACTCAAGCTAACTCAAAAACATTCCAGTGTTGCTGACTGGAGCAGATTTACACTGGTGGATTAGCAGTCATTTGTTTCTTTCCCATTTGCTTCCAAATCCCAGTCAAGGACCTGATCTTTTGGGACTAAAAGTGAGGGCCTGCCTATGTCACACCACAGGGAAGGGCACCAGGACTCCTCTTGTCTCACAGCAGTGTCCCCCTGCAGAAAGGCAGGATCCAAGAGGGTGGAGCCAGGCTCTTCTCAGTGGTGCCAAGCAGGAGAAAAGGGGCAGAAATTGATGCACTGGAGTTCTGCCTGAACATGAAGAAGAACTTCTTTACTGTGCAGTGACTGAGCACTGGAACAGGTTAAAAAGAGACGGTGTGGGGTCTCTCTCATTGGAGATCTTCCAGAACCATCTGGATATAATCCTGTGCCATGTGCTCTGGGATGGCCCTGCTTGAACAGAGAGGTGGGACCAGATGATCCACTGAGGTTCCTTCCAACCTGACCCATTCTGGGATTCTGAGATTCTTTGATCAGGCTGCTTTCAGAACTGTTCTCATCTGTCCCTGTTTTCAAGCCCAAAGTTCCTGCTGCACTGTGGTTCTGCGCTCAGCCAGCCAACCATGCCACAGTTACCTCAGTTATTCCTTTTCCCAGACAGCCTATTATCATATCAGGGAAGACTGAACCTGTCTGCACCAAAGTCAGGACACTTCTGCCAGTTCTCTCTCCTTTTCTACAGACTTTTTGGATGAAACCCAAGCTCAGATGACCACTGACCATATCCCAGTGCCTACTTTACCCATGGGATGCCCTGCAAACAAAGCCACAGGGAGAGTGAGCTGGGGCGATTCAGCAACTTATATCTCTGCTTCTCAACTCAGAGACACAGCACAAAATCCATTGGCAGGGTGACCTGGCAATCTTTTAATTTGAAATCAAGACTTGGAAAGGATTAACACCTCTGAAGGACAGGGTCAGCCCACTGTGCAGCAGATATGAAATAACTCAGTTAAACCATGGGGAAATCCAAATTTGACAGGCAAAGAAGACCAAAAGGTTATTTAAACTTTTAATATCTACATCATTTAGCTATAGGAAACTTGGTGAAATAACCTTAAAAAGTATCCCTGGGATTCTTCAAGTGAGACATCTCACCCAGCAAGAGCTAAGGTTTTCCCAGTTGGGAGCTCTGGGCTGGCAGTGTGTGATTAAGGAGTGCTGGCTGTTGGAACATACTGAAATTGCCTTTAATATGATGACAGCCACTGCTTCAGTGGGGAGGAACCACTTGGGGAGAAAAAAAAGATCCAAGACACAAGTATGCAACCATTAAGGAGTGTGCTGTCAAGAAGAAATATACCACGAAGAGGATGTGCTTCTTTCACCTAAAACTTCTCCCTTTACCCTTAAGTGGCTGGCATATCTCTGCCACTGAGGGTGCTTTAGCTCAAAAGACTGAAGGAATTACAGTTTATTAGAGGCATCTCTAGTTGTCAGCAGAGCAGGGGCCTTCTATTTGTGGCATGATCAAATTAAATTAATTTTTAGAAAGCAAAGACCCCGTTTCAGCAATTTTGCTAATGTTTCCTTGTACTTGAATGTGCACAAGCACATCACCCAGGAGGAGAACTATCCACCAGCTAGTGAGCTCTCTACCACAGCATGGAAACACAGCACCAGCCACGTGAGACTCCAGCATTCTGCTCCCTGAAGCCACCTGAGCAGAGATGGAGTGGTGGTGACAGCCGTGGCAGAGGTGCTCGTGGCCAGAACCATGGGGCTGCCTACGTGACACACACCCCATGAGGATGAAGGGCTCTCCCTGTCCCCAAAGGGACCACTGCAGGTTTTCCCAGCTCAGGAGATGTGCCTGAGGCACCTGGCAGGTGGGGACTCTGCAGAGCCTGGCACTGATTTCTGAAGGGGATCCACGGGAGGAAGAGGCAGCAAAGGAGGGTCAGCTGGTGGGGTTATGGGGATGGCATGAACAGATGGTGTGGTGAAGAGCCACCTCCTTCCCATTTGCATGCTGATTGCACTAAATCAGTCCCTGGGCTTTTCTGGCAAGGAGCTAAGGCTGTGCTGTGAGGGGTTTTAATGAGCTGGCTATATCCTAGTTGTGGGTATCATCCTGTCAGGTCTCCACACTCAAATCTACTCTTGGGGAAAGCTCCTTCCATTTTTCTCATGTGCTTCTTAGTGACTGTCTTGGGGTGACTTAATGATGTCTATCCCCCATCACTGCTCCATGCCCAGAAATTAATTTTTGTGCTTTTCTTTGCCTTAAAACTGAGCCTGAGGCGGGGAGAGAGGAAAAAACTGAGAGAATTTACAGAGCAGTTGTTCAAGGACACAGACACACACTCCTCTGCTTTCAGCTTCTGCAGTGGCAAGAGCAGAGGAAGCACCCCTTGCTTTCAGCCAGTTCTTGGCTCCTTTTCTCTGGAGGGAGATGGAGAGTTGAACTTTTGTTTTCTTGGGACTTTTGGGGTTTTTTCCCTTCTTCTCTTCTGGACTGTTTCAACAATATCAGAACACACTGGGAGAATTTTCTTCCAAGTCCTGGCGGGGGTCCCACACCGACTGAGCTCCAAGGAGGAGGAGAGAGACCACACCTACAGAAGGACTCTGAAATCTTCCCAGGTTCCTCTCCACAGTGAGAGATTTTATTATTTAGCATTATTATCCTTTTTCTGTATGTTAGTTAAATAAATAGTTTTTTATCTCTTTCACTTTCCTCCGAGGAAAATTTCTTTTTTTCCCGAACCCAGGGGTGGCTGTAACCTCCAAATTTGGCCAAACCAGCACAGTGATCTTCCCCAATATCTGTATCACAGCCATCACCTCTTTGCTAGCTGTGGAGCTCTGTGAAGCTCACCAGCAGTGTTTTTTGTTCCCATCCCTGTACTCAGCACTGACATGGGATGCTCCATAGGGGCTGAGCCTGCTGGTTTTGCAGCCTTAGCTTATCTCATTGCTCCAGACCTAAACAAATTAGTCTGTAATCCTCAGTATTGTATACTCTGGCAAATCTGGCTTGAAAAGTGATCAGAAATGACCTCCTCATGTAAAAGTGGTGTCAACCCTGTCTTCCTGTCTGGGGCTGGAAGAAAACCCTGTATCTGCACAAGTAACAGGCCTTTGCAATCAATAACATTGACAATTCTCTATCTCCCTATTTATGGCCATGCTTCACCCTGTTTACACACAGTTTGTATTGCTTTCTACCACTCCCTGTGCACACACAATTAATGAAACACCAGCTGGTGCAGGATAAACACTGCTGCAGGGATGCAGAAAGACACTACACAAAAGTACAGAGCTCTACCTCAGTTATTTTCCATCTCAGATGCTGTGCTTCCCTCCCAGAGATCCTCCTGAGCTCAGAGACTTTGGTTAAAGCATCTCCCTGTTTTTCCTCTGGTTTGATTTTTTTTTTTCAGGTGTCTGAAAAAATCCAGCTAACCCTGATCTTCCCAGTTCTTCAGTCACCATCTCCCAGGAAGGCCTTATTCCAGGAGGCTGACTCTCCTCAGTGGGGTCTGCCACTTGCCTTAGATGCTGGGGGATGCCTACAAATGTGCAGCTGTGTCAGATGTTAAGACCATGAAGGTGCTCAGAGGGCTGGAGCATCTCACCTATGGTGACAGGCAGAGAGAGCTGGGCTTATTCAGCCTGGACAAGGCTCTGGGGAGACAGACCTGAGAGCCCCTTCCAGCACCCAAAGGGGCTACAAGAGAGCTGGACAAGGACTTCTGACAAGGGGAAATGGCTTTAAACTGCCAGAGGGCAGGGTTAGATTTGATTTAAGGAAGGGATCTTCCCCGTGAGCATTGCCCTGGCACAGCCTGCCCAGAGAAGCTGCAGATGCTCCATCCCTGGAAGTGTTCAAGGACTCACTGGATGGGGCTCAGAGCAACCTGATCTAGTGGAAGATGTCCCTGCCAGTAGCAGGGGGTGTGGAAATTACCTTTGAAGACAAACTGACCCAAAACATTCTGTGATTCTGCAATTTTATGTTCTACCATGGGGCAAGGCTGACCCTTGGGGTCAGAGCACCTGCCCTCAGGAAGGCCAGCCAGGCTAAAAAGGCTGTTGGGGGTTTTGGAGTCCAGTCTCTGTCCCAGCAGACTCCTTACCATCCCTATTAGCAGCTGTCTGACATGCTGGACTGAGTTTGAGCCCAACTGGTGTGGCAGGAAGCTCCTCATGGGACACGTATGACAAAATTCCTAACAAATGCTTTAAGTTATGGCTGATGGTTCACAGGGCTCAGTCAGGCATCTGTTTGGTACATTAATGCATGGTTGCACTGAGCTTGTAAATTATTATTCATGTACTTTTGTAGAACATCTTGAGGTTGTTGGCTGAGTCCTTCACTAAATGGGAACAGGGACAATTATTCACACATGAAAAACATGCAGGATTCAGTTCATCCATTTACATTTCCTTGGCAGGGTGGCTAATACAGCCTGGGAGAAGGATGGTCATTGTAACTGAGCTGCTCTGACCAACAACTGTTCCATTTAAAAATGGATCTGCCTCAGACACACAATGGAGATGGAAATTCACTACAGTGGCACGGAGTCAAGGAAGGCAGAATTGGTGAAAATAGTGAGGTTAGACACAGAAATTAATTACTGTTGATGCCCTGTTAAGGTCAGGGACATGGACAAGGAAAACTGGATGTCTGTACACTGAGAGGGAAGCAATGGGCACGAATGGAAAAGCAAATTTAATCACAAAAAAAGGGCTTAATTTTATCTGACCAGTTAGAAATATCCCGATTAGAAATGGCTGTTCTTTGCTGCTGTCATCTGCTGGTTGTTTAGGTCCCCACTTTCACATTTTTAAGGGAGTGTGAAGTGTTTTGGGCTGTCAGAAAAAGCCAGAGCCTGTTCCTGTGGTAACAGGAGTGCTGTTCATAAAAAAGAGGACAATGGACTGCTTCCAGAGGGACATGTACTCACAGAGCACAGAGAGGTAAGTGCTCTGGAAGTACAGTGACTGATGGAAATTTAATATAGGAAATAGTATATAGAACCTTTTTGGCAGCTGAGACAGCTTTGTGGAGTACTAAAAAAAAAATCTAATATTCACCTAATTGTCAGAGGGGAAGTCCCAAAGTTCAAAATATCGAAAGATCACTGACAGTTTAATTAATGGAGTTAAGAGAATCAGAGGCTTTTATAACTGCTCACACTGTGCTCCTTTTTTTAGCAGTAACCTAAAACTGTAAACTACATTATGGTTTTGTTATCTTCAGGAAAGGAAACAAACTAGGAGCAAGGGCTGAAAATTCTGAGAAGTAAAAATATGAGGAAAAAACCCATGAATTAATAATATGAATTCCTTCCTAAACACACAGAATATTTTTGGCTTTCAGCAAATTTCTCAGAAGTGCAATAATAGGGGATTCAGCTTATTTCAGGTGCTTCCCAGCATGTCCCTGTCCCTCCTGACAGCTGTGCCCACCTCTGGCATCTATTTAAACATCTCCTAAATTTGCTCCTCCAGACTTTCTTTGCATTGGACCTAAACTGAGCCAGCTTGCTAATCACAGCCACCAGCAGACAATTAAAAAAGGCACAGTCAATCAGCCATCATTAAGTTGGAAGTGACAGGCTGGGTTTTATTTTTAACTAAAACCAGTGGGATTCATGCAAACTTCTCCACAAAGTTCCTCTTGCACTTTGTTTACAATTTAATACTTTCCTACATGCTCTGTAGAAAGCAGCCCCAAAATACCACTGGAAGTAAGGTAAATCTAGGATTTGCAGGACTGCAATGGTTATTGTGTGCTGAACCAGCATGTTTGGGTATTACTGCATCTGGGAAGTGTGAGCTGAAAAATAATAGATTAATGGATTTATACTTGCACAGAAAAGAAAGACCTTACACAGGGAGTTTTATTTAGCATTTGAGAAGCTATTTATTTATTTATTTGAGGAGCCTTTCTGTTCAAGTCAAGGCAAAAGCCTGTTCAGAGAGTGCAGGGGAATAAAAAATAACATCAGTGCTGTCTCTGTTGCAAAACTGCTGTGAAATTGTTACTGATCCTTTCTAGATGGGTCAAAATGGATCCCATTTTGGGCAGAGCCAGACAACTCCCACTTGGATGAATGCTCAGGCTCTGCCTGTGTCTTGTGAAGTCCATGGGGATCCACTGATATGACCCCAGTGAACAGGCAGAAGTGCTCTTTCCCCAGCCATGGCTTTGGGTGCATTTTTACAAGCCTTCACAGTCTGGCAGAACTAAGTTTTAGGGAGTGAGAAGTCTGGGGTAGAAGCTCATTTTATACCTGCAAGTCACACTGTGCTGTTGCTAAAATGTCTGGTGTTCAGCTCCAGGAAGCAATGACAGAATTAATCATCTCAGTTTTTTAACATTTCCCCCTTTTCTTGCAGATATCACGTTGAAAAAGCTGTAGATCTGCACAGGAATTAGGCTCAGCAGCCTCTCAAAGAAGAAATCCATTGCTCTGGAATAATTGCTTGGAGGGGTGTGAGGTAACACAACACAGCTCTTTCCCCACTTTCTGTGCAAACCCTGCCTGCTGGTAAAAACTTTCTTAACTGGAAATCCAAAATGAAATGGCAATGTTCCTTCCCATTGCACCATGCACATTCCCTCCCCTTTCTTTGCAGTGGGAAGAGATTAAAAGCATCAATTTTAATGGATGAGGGGAGGTAAACACAAGATGTTTATTTTTTAATATTTACAGGATTAAAAATAGCACACCTTTGATTTATTTTTTTATTAGCAGTCATGTCCTGTGCAGGCAATGCTGCCTTGAACTGGTATCAGCAGACAGCCTGCAGAATGCTTTCTGTGTCAGCCAAGGAGAATATCTTAATTATGGCAGCTTTCTAAACAAGAAAATTGTATTAATTCACAGAAAGCACAACAGCAAATTATCACCAATCTGGATCTTCCCTCTTACACAGCCAGTTCACATTTTTTGTCTCCCTATGGATGCTGCCCATTCCTGACATTTCTGTTTAATGATCTTCCCACACACAAACGAATGGCCTGGAGTGCACTGCCTGCCTGAGGAAGGGATGCTCACACCCTTCACTGGGGTAACGCAGCTGAGTGCCTTTGGTACCAGCTGCTGAGTCCCTGTGTGCAGAGAGCACCACAGCAACACACAGGACTCTTTTTCCTGCAGCCAGACAATGCTGTTCCAAGGTCCCTGAATGAGAAGTGTGCTGAATTGCCTTGCATTGCTCAGCAAAGACCAGCAGACAAACAACATAAAATGACCTTTTGATTTAGGTTTAGACAGGGAAGTTACACATACAGGAAAATAATAATTCCACCTCTGTAATGCCAAAGGATTATCAGAACTGGGCTCAGTCCTGCTTTTAACAGAGCTGGTGATTTGTCTCTTGTTCCTACAGAAGCATGGTCAGGATGTCAGAGGAAGCATTTAAATCAGGGATTATATCCAGAATAGAATATTGGCCTGCTGGCACCTGGGGGGTAAGGCTCTGAAACACTGGTGAGGATGGCAGTGCACTGGCTGATCTCTGCATCTGCCTGCAGGCTGAAGGCAAAAAGTGCTAATCCAGACTGTGAATCCACAGTACTCCAGGCCTCCCAAAGATCCCATGGGATATTCACTGCCGAGAGGAGAGGAGAGGAGAGGAGAGGAGTCTAGGAGTCTAGGAGTCTAGGAGTCTAGGAGTCTATGTCCATCATCTAATTCAATTGCCTGACCACTTCGGGGCTGATCAAAAGTTACAGAATGATCTCAGGGGCAATGTCCAAATGCCTCTTAAATATCGACAGGCTGAGGGCATCGACCACCTCTCTAGGAGCACTGTTCCAGTGTTTGACCACCCTCTCAGTAAAGAAATGCTTCCTAATTTCCAGTGTAAACCTTCCTTGGAGCAGCTTTGAACCATCCCCACACATGCTGTCACTGGATCCCAGGGACAAGAGATCAGCAGGTCTCTCTCTCCCCTTCCCCTCTTCAAGCAGCTGCAGAGAGAAATGAGGTCACCCCCCCAGCCTCCTTTTCTCCAAACTAGACAAGCTCAAAGTGCTCAGCTGCTCCCCACTCTCCCTTCAGCCCTTTCACCAGCTTCGTTGCCCTGGATGCACTGAAGAGGTTTCACACTAATCACCAAGTTCTGCTCTCAGCCAGGAGTGCAGCCACAGCCAAGCGAGAGAAAGCCACTGTGCTCCTCCAGGGAGGGGGTTCAGAGGTGCAGTGGCTCCTCCTTTCCCAGGGTCAGTGTGACCTGAGGAGCGCCCAGAGGAGCTGAGTGTACGGGAGATGACCAAGTGGCACAAAGGAGAGGCAGAGGAGCGAGGCACATGGAGAAGAGTCCAGCCCACAGCTACACAAGTGAGACAGCAAACCCACAGCAGCTCCTGCAGAGCTCACTCTGCTCCCACAGCTGCCCCACGCCGGCCGGCGGGGGTTGAACTGGAGGCTGCTGCAGTTCTCCCTCCCAGTTTTTGTGCTGCTCTTCCACCCAGCAAAGTCACACACAGTCCTCCAAGGACTCCCCTCCCTGCTTTGAATGCCTTAAACTCAAATCCCCATGTCCCTGAAGAGGGGCAAAGACACAAAGAATTGCTCAGGGGAGCAGCAGACGGGAAGGAAGAGCTGCAGAAAAAGCTCTCACCTCAGATCCATAATTCTCACTTGGAAGGATCCGTGGGGTTCTCAGTGGCAGAAGGTGGAGGATGGCCTGTGCTGGGCTGTCTGTGACCACACAGCTACAAACACACAAGGAATTGCTGCTCTATCTGTACTGATAAATTCCTCACATGGGGTTGGCCCAGATCCCTGAGCAGTTTCTCAAGAAATTTCCAGCCCATGACCACCAATCAACAATTTGAAAAAGGTCACTTTATCTGAAGGCTTGAAGTGGGCTCTTCTCACCCAAGCACATTTGGCATACAAGTCTAGACACCATTGGAGGTTGTATTAGATATAAACCAGTGAAACAATCCTTTAGGAAATATTCAAATTGAGTATTAACATATCTGGAGAGAGCTAGGAAGGCAATAAAGCTAAACAATAAAAATCTTTTTAAATTGTCCAAAGTGAGTCTTTTCAAGCATAATGGCAGCTGCAAAGTCTGCTAAGATGTGAATAAAACAAAACCAAATTGATTTTTGAAGGTATTACTTATTTGCTCCACAATCATACTGAAGAGCCACTGAAGGTAAACCATAGCTATAGGACCAAATTTTCTGGGACAACATGTTCATATAAAAGAAAAAAAAACCCACACAACTAAAGAGCAGAGAGGGAGAGAAAAGGCCAAGGACGATGCTCTGACCCTTTTCCATGTGAGCAAGTCACTCCCCAGGACTGTGAGCACCAGCTGATGAAGTGCAAACAGCTCTGAACTAAGCTCCTGCAATTGTGAATGGCTTAATTCAGAGCTCCAAACCTGTGGAAGTCCCCAGGGTCACCAGAACACAGGTGACCTTCAGGGGCAAGGGCTGATACACCAAGCAGTGTTCTCTGCCTCTGGCATGGCTTCTGCATCAGGACACTCACTGATACAGCCCAGCATTGGGAGGGTCTTGCAAATGAAAACAGGGGTGGTGAATGAACCTTGGGACAACCTTCAATTTTAGTACACGTGAATGCAGGATCCAACTTAGAATAAAGCTTCTCTAAAATCCCCGTGACACAGGAATGACGAGTGATTCAGTCAAGAAACCGCATGTGATGCATTAAAACCTCAAGCAAGAAGAGGAAGGCAATTTAAAAAGAAATTATTCTAATCTGAAGGAAAAAAGGAGACTAGGACGTGTGTGTTAACACAGTCTGATGGCCTCACCTGCTAAAAAGCCCCAGAGATTCATTGTGCTGGAGGTATTAGATAACATCAGTTGATCACAGTGTTGTCCCTGGCATTAAGAGCATTGCAGGGAAAAGAGCTGAGCCTCCCCCAGATGGGATTTGTGTGCCTTAAAGGCACTCATCTCTCCTCACATCTCCTTGGCTCACTCAGCACACCTTCCAGGAGCAAAAGCACCGGGGGTCAGGCACGGACAAGTGTCCTCTTCCCGGGCTGCTCCTGACTCATCCCTTTAACACAGCTCATCCTGCCCACGGTACAAAACAGCAGGATGGGACTGTGTGCCTTAAAAGGGTGAAATCTCTGCTGTACTGAAGCACAAGAGAATTTTGGATTTCAGGAGGGACAAGATTTCAGCTGGATTTTTTCCCTGCACTTGCTCAGGCTGTGCTGGGCTCGCAGTTCAGCGGAGGTGGTACATTAGCTGGTGCAAATGGAAGCAATGATGAGAAAAGGAAAAAAAAAACCCCAAAAAAACAGAATGTGGCTGGAGCAGGGGCCGTTTGGAAGCAGGGCAGTACTTTTCAAGGACAAACATCCTTTTTCTGGCTCGTGGAGATAAACACAACACACCACAGCACAAGTGTAGGAATGAGGTAGAGAAGAGGGTGTTGAGAGTAGCAGGGGATCGAGACCACCCAAGACCCTCAAAGCCTTCCCACCCATTTGCAGAAAGGTCTGAAGAACTGACTGTGCATGGTAACTGATTTGCATAGAAAAATGAAACTTATCTCCAGGATGGGCAAAACCTATCTATAAAGGGATAGCCCCAGGAAGCCTGGGCATGTGTGCACCCCACAACCCTGGACACCTCAGCGGGAACAACGCTGGAACCAGGACTGGTGACCTCTCTTCCTCACCTTTCTTTTGCTTGCTTGCTTGCTTTCACTCATCTCTCTCTTCCTCTCCTCCCTTTCACTCCACTCCTTTATCCAAAACCCACTCTGTGCTTACACAAGGAGATCAGGGACTAACTCATAAAAATTCTCATGCCAAGTGTGTAATTTATTAATGAAGCTTTGCAACCATTTGCAGACCCTCTAATTTTTGTTGCTCCTTTTGAGGCAAGATTTCCACCCAGGGTGCTCACTTCCCTTTAAGGGTGGGATGCCACAGATCCTCTTAAAAATCAGTCATGACTCCCCTCCTCAGACCAAGCTCCATGGCTGAAGCTAGCAGAGAGGCACCCCCTCCAGCCGTGTGAAATCTTGAGAGGCACTTAATGAATTAGATATTATTAATATTCTCTTCCAGCATCAGAAGGCAGTAATTAACTCTTTGAAGACTCATCTCAGACCCTGCTTTATTACTCAATCCTCAGAGGCGGCTATGTAATCTCATTGTGATTTTAAAGAATATCTTTCCAGAATAATTATTTGCCTTGTTTGGTAAAAAAAAAAAAAAAAAAAAAGAGAAGTTCAAAGTCCTGGTTGTGCCTTGGAGTGTGCATTAGTGATCTCAGACATGCTGTAAAGATTTCAGAGCACAAAACATGATATGCTGCAATACTTTTGCTGAGCAGATGCCTTAAGGAGCTCATTCAACATGCCAGGCTCTAAATGCTATTTGGGAGTGAGAAAACATTATTTTCCCACTTCAACAAGACTTTCGCTTCCCTGTCATGTGGAAATAACCTTTTGTGCTCAGTACTATTATTAATTTATTAGCCTTTTGAACATCTAAATGTTTTGCAGTCTGTGGGCTACATCAAAGTGCTGGCTGAGGGACAGGGCAGCACAGACACGTTGTGTGTGCACCCAAACCCACGGGTGTGCATTTCAAAGAGCAGCCCTGGTGCAAGAGCACGTCTGCCTCTGCATTTTTGACAGTGAGCACAGCCATTTCCTCATGAACCAAACCCCAAGGAGCATGTTTACGTTACAACTAAATGTCAAAGATTACGAGCGATGGCTGTGTAGAAAAAGTGCTAAGTAAGTATGTATTTCTGTAAGAAATCAATTAAAGGCAACAATGATTTTTCTTTCCATTTAGATTACGTGACGCCAGCAGGAGCTGCTGCAGCACAGTGCAGCTGTCAGCCCAGTCCCACTGCCTGAGCAATTGCTTCCTGTTCACCTGATGGAACCGCCCGGGATGGCACCGATTCTCCTCAGGGATGAACTCACTGCCAAATGCTTCTGTCATTCCCAACAGGCAATCACGGATCCTTCCAGCAGACAGGAGGTTTGAAACAATCCCCCGAATAACTTTATGTAACAGGACTTAGATTGTGTCCCTGGTGTTGAATGTAGCATGATCTATTTTGTGCCCAGGAACAAAACACCGAATTTCTGCAAAGCAGGCTCTGCCTCAGCACATCTGACTGCAGTGCCAGGCTGCTTCCAGAACAGTTATTGACTGAAACTGCAGGAGTCCATCTGATGTACCTGAGGTATTTAGAAGTTAGTGGCCATGGACTCTGTGGAAATTAAAAGTTTTCCCATCCCAGACTAGGCACCGAAGAGGGGCCAGATGATTTTCTCCTGGAGGAACCATCCCTCATGGGCTATGAAGGTGATTGGTGATTACCCTGGACATCATCACCCAATTTTTAATGAAATGAACTCCACTCTGCATGTCCCACATTGACACAAACCTTCTCTGACCCATTCACTCTCACATTCTGCCCACACACTCCCCCAAGCAGCATTTCCTTTCCTTCTGCAAAACCTTACATTTCTTTAGGAATGCTGTTCCCTCTCACTGGGAGTCACTGCCCCCATGGCAAAGTCCATGTACATGATACTGAGCTAAACAGCAGGTATCTCTACTGGGAACTTGAGTTCCATGAATTTTTCCACCTGGGTGATTCCCCACGCCAGGGCCCTGCAGGGAAACCATTTTTCCATAAAAAATGGTGCATGGGACAGAAGAAAATCCACACCAACTCAGCCAGGAGGCTACTCCCCATATGCATCCCTGGACTGCAGAGCTGAACTCCAGCACACTGCCCTGTCAGGAATAGACATGTCCTTGTTTTCTCTCAGGAAGCCAGCAGGAGTGACAGGCTCACGGATTTAGGAAGGAAAGAATACATTTTGGTACAATGTATGTGGCATTATCTTGTCCCATGAAATCAGCATCAGCAATGCCTGAGCAGAGTTGTCATCGCAGGGCTGTAGCTGGTGAGATGGCAAGGGAGGGAATGCTGAAGTCAAGGCTTGGAGCACTTCTTATCAACAGAGCAGTGATAAGCTAGAGACCACGAACCAGCTCTGAAGCCCCAAAACCCTCCTTCAGGTCTGGAGTGGAGTTAACAACCTTGCAGTCAGAGGTAAGCTGACAAGCTGGAACCAAACCTGATTATAACTCAGCTCTTTCAGCCTCCAGCACAGACAGAGGGGCACTGTAATCCCACTGCATCTGCTTCCAGCCATGGGTATTTCGTGCCATACTCAGGGTATTAATGAATGCACAAAAACTGAAACCTCCTCTGAAAGCAGCTCCAGTGGCTAGAGAGAAACTAGACTTTTAAAAAGCAAAATTCTAGTTGTGTTGAACTCCTCTTATTGCAGAGGCTGAAATTGTCTTGTGAAATACTGCAGTAGCCTTGGTACATTATCAGGTGAGGTGCCCATGGTACAGCTGCAGAAAAACCCATTTCAGCAGCTAGAGGATCACAGCTAATGCTCAGTAATCTATAAATCATTCTTATGAGATTTCTCCATGCAAATGAAATTTATATAACCCTCATCAATCGTAAAAAAAAAATCTTAAAGATGAAATTTTGCAGCCGCAATGTGAATTAAAGGATCCCTTAACCTGTTTTCAAGGTACGTCTTTATAGCTAATTAATTTTTAGATAGAGTGTTCTTTGAAAGAACTAATGGATAGTGAGCATTGCTGATTGATTATAAAATGAGCAGGAGGGTTTAAGAAGTGAGCTGTGAATGTAAAATCACTACCCAGCTTTATTAACCTTGCCATATAAAAATTCTAGACAATGCAACTTGAGAAGCAGGTATTAACACAGCACCTTTGATGAGGGTATTTTATTTATTTAACATCAATAAATTTTTCTTAGTTGGTCTATGCCATGGAGCTCTATCAGACTGTCCTCTGAACTGTATCTTAGAGACTTCACCTTTGAGGAATCCAGAACCTGGATTCTATAAAATGTAACTTTATACATTTACGTGATGGGGTGGGAAAAAAAAAGCCAACAACAAAATGAAAACCTTCAACTATGAAGAAAAGGAAAAGAAATGCAATTCATAAGTCATCCTGCTAGGACTGCTCTCCAGAGCTGCAAACCTACAGGTAGCTTTTATTGAGCCATCATTACAAACAGTGACAGCATTTTTAGAAAGGCCACTCAATCTGTGATAACCTGAAAACATCACAGCAAAATGGGGGGCTGGTGAACACTGCAAGCTCCTGCAGTCTCCTGGTGGGAGAAAGAGGAGAACAAGAGCTTACCCGCTTCCTGAGGTTGCAGGTGAGCGTCAGGTTCCTGGAGAAGGAGTTTGCAAAAGCTGTGTAGAAGTCCAGCACTTTGAGCAAGGCCTCTCGTTTAATTATATGCAAATCGCAGTAGGTCAGGGCCCGCACGTTGGCACAGGCGTGGGCCAGGCTGGTTTCCTTCCAGAAGATATCACCAAACACGTCACCTTTACCTGAAAAACAGCAGGGCACGTCTGTTGAAAGGTAATGCTCAGGCAGATGATCTCAGCAAGCAGATGATTTATTTTTCACTACCTGTCTTAGGCTCCCAGTCAGCCCAACGCAAGCTCCCAACCATGAAATCTAACAAGGGGAAAGGTTTTAAAATTAGCTGAGGTACTGGAGCACCCTAAGCAGTAGCCCCAGGTTTTTAAGGTATTTATAAATTGTTCTGTGAAGTGTCACAAAGCATAAGAGCCAGATTGTAAAGGTCTCCTTGTAGCTGAAGAAACGAGTAATGGATTTCTCAAAGGCTGCTGAATATAATGAGCACTTGAATAATGTTCAGGTGATTGAGTATTTCAGGTGTCTGTTCCCAAGTAATTCAGGAGCCCTGCTCTTACAAAAACCCTCTGACATCTAGGTTCCTTCATCCTAATGGCTCTACAGTGAGGTGCAGGAGCCAGCTTCCAGGGCCCAAGGACCCCATTGCAAAGGATGTTTTAACATTTTTAATTCAGTGTCAGCGGCAACACTCCTGGAAAACCCACCAAAAGCCTCACTGAGACTTTTAACCTTTAAATAACCACCTCGAAATCTTAAACACATCCAAAAGTATAGTTCTAAACCCAGATTCATCCATTTAAGTAGAGGCTTAGGCTTAAGCCTGTATTTCAATGTTTGCTGAGTAAGAGAGGGTTTGACACCTCAGATACCTGCATATATAAATACCTTCAACCAGAGGGGGAAATTACACCTGAAGGCTACTTCTGCACTGGCAGGCAGTGTAGCAGAACAGCTGACTGAGGACTTGGGACTAGATGTGGTCCAGTGCCATGGAGAGAGGAGCTCCAGGGGCTCAAAGTGCTCTGACACATCCCAGTTATCTTTCTTCTGCAAGGAATCCACACCCACCACACCTGTGCTAGACACCAAAGGACAAGAAGATGAGGACACCAAATCCTAAATCACACTTTGACCCGACCAGAACCCCAGCATGGGTGCAGATTGGAGATCTCCTTTCAGGCTTCAACCCTCTGGTTGTTCTGAGCAAAGGCAGTGGCAGCAAAAAAAGAGACACTGAAACATTCAAAAGCTGCCTCTTGCTGCCTGGCCGTGGGCTGGGCAAGGGCCACGGTGTGTGGTCAAACCCTTCAGGTCAAACCCTGAAGCAGAGACTGTGGTACAAAGGGTGTTTCTTGTTTCAGACCCCCAGGGATATCCCAGCTCTTCATTTTAGCAGTTACCAAAAGGGAACTCAAAACAGTCAATCAGGAGCTATTGATTTCAGGCACCTCAAGCAGCCCCTTGGTGAAGGTTAGGGATGTTATAGTTTTGGCATAAAAAAGGTAATGCGTTTTCGTATTTTCTCTTTTAAGAACTTTAAACATTTTTGCTCATTTTTGTTATTTTGGAAACACAGACCAGAGTGGTAATTTATCCAACCTTATTACTTTTGGGGGTCAGAGGCTCTATTTCTCTATTTCCATTTCTGCTTTTGGTATTGTATCCAGTAAAACATATCTAACATTTCTCAACAAGAGTGAAATAAAATGTGCAAGCCCGTATCTTCTCTCCTCTGTTTTTATTTTCTAACCAATATCTCTCTAACAGAATCATCACTTAGAAAGGTTATAACTGCATCTCACTGAGCTGCTTTTAATTCTACATATTTTTATGTAATTAAAATTAACTCCAATACATAACACAGCTGGTACAATTTATGAAACAAGGTGCTTTAAATGTTTTCCTTAATACAGAGCATTTTTTAGTAACACTATAATTAATCCAACGTACTGTTCTGGAATTACCTTTTGCAGTTAATTGTCCTTGTCTATACTTAGAGTTCAAAACCCAGTTTGCAGACACACTCAGCACAGTTACATAATTTATAGAAAACAGACCATTTCTGAAATGCAGAAAATTGCTTAATGGATTTGCTCTCTGAGGTGGACAGAGGACAGAACTGAGTCCTGCTTTCAGAGCAGAGTGCAGTTAAAACACAGTGGTTTTACCACTGAAATGTGAGCAAACTGCTTGTTCTCTTTTCAAATTTAGGCTAATGCAGAGTTAATTTAATCAAGAGGTTGAACTCAGTGGATGCTCACCCCAAAACTCAGCACAGTGGTGTGTTACAGAATCTGCACACAAACCACAGATAAATGAAACCAACATTCATAAACTTGAGAAGATCTTCTCGCTGCCTTCACTTCAGTGTGGCAGGGAACTGCACTGGTTGGGGCTTAAAGGCTGGGACATGATGAGCTGAACTTATCCACTCTTCCATGAGCTTTCCAAATCGCTGGATTTGAAGGGTGAAACTCCAAACTCCTCTCACATTGCGGTTTATACTCCTCAGAATGTATAAAATCTTGGAAGCCTTTAAGGGTTCTTGAATTTGACATTTCCCACACACACTTCTGGGCTTGTTTGCTGGTTATAAATGTGCTAAGGAATGTACAGAATGAAAACAAAACCTACCAGATTCTCCAAAACAACGCGTCTTCTTTCATAAATACAGAGATTAATGTCCTATACTTTATCCCTATTAACTGCAGTTCACTGTGCAGAGAGAGGCAATTATTCACTCAGGACAAGATCACATGTTAGGAAAAAATTCTTTACTCAGCCTCATCAGAGGCACTGAACAGGATGCTCAGAGAAGTTGTGGATGTCCCACCCCTGAAATATTTAGGGCCAGGATGGATGGGGCTTTGAGAAACCCAGGCTGGCAGAAGGTGTCTCAACCCATCCTGTGATTCTGAGGTTAATTTTACAAGTGGCAACTATGCAAAAACAAAATTTTAAGGGTTGCAAAACAGAAAATGTAACTGGGTAGGTCTGACACAGCTACCCAGAGACACGTACAAGGATTTTTCACTTGGAGGGGATGTTAAAGAGCTCCAGGGAAAGTGCTGCTGGGGCTGGGAATGCAGAGGTATTGATGCAGCTTGCATAATTTCCAAAGCTTCTCTCTGGATATTTATTGAGGCCTCAGCATGTTACCTCCCAAATCTGCCCTGTCCTGAGTCTTGAGCACGTCCTGACGGAGGCAAAGCTCTGGGAAACCCTCCTGCCCCTGCTCTCACCGTGCCCAAAGCCTTGCTGGAAGAAGGAATGCTGTAAATTAGAGTGGGAACTACTTGAATACATTTCACATATCACAGAAGCAGAAAATCCATTGGGTTGGAAAAGACCACTAAGATCATAAAAATTTGTATTTTGCAACTGAAAGGACCATGGACAACAAGAGGACATGTGAAGGGTGTTGGTGGCAGGCATAATTTTTGCTGAAATAGCTGTACTGCTATAACTGTAAATACAGTGTACTACATAGGTGTGCGTGCCTGAACATAAATATATATACATATTCATGCATATTGCCATGAATATATTTAGGGGCAATCATATGGTATGCAGCTGTGTAATAGGTCAGGATATTTCTATGCACTATTCCATCTTCTAAATTCTGACAACCCTGCCAAACAGATCTGGGGGAACAGATGTTCTCTGCAGCCTTACACCATGGACTGACCTGCCCATTTGTCAGACAGCAGTTCATGTCTGGACCTTTCCAGGCAAAAAAATTCTTAAGGGCTTTATGGAACCCCCCAGGAGCTTGGAGATGGAATGAAAAAGTGCTTGAACTCGGAAACACTCTTTTTAAACAGTATCTCAGAACCTATACGTGTATTTATGTAAAGACAAAATTTATCTTTCTTCGGATGGGGACAGAAACTGAGCTAATAAATACCCTAGCAGATGTAAGAGCTTGATTGATCCTTTGGAAGAAAGTTTAGGCAGGCAGTTAAAGAATAAATTCTTGGTGGGAAACAGCACTGGGTAAAAACACAAAAAGGGGACCAAGACTTCTTAAGGAGGTATTTTCTGTGCAGCCTTAGCTAATAGACCAGCTACCCCTGAACCATTTTAAAACATCTCCAAAGCCTCATCAGTCACACTAGCACGAGCCAGACATGATGAATGATGTTGGCTTTCCATCATGATGTGCTCAAATCTTACATTGCTTGTGAAAAGCAAAGGCTGCTGGTGTTTGAGAATCAGTAAAACTGGATCAATGGAGAGAAAACGTTTATCCAGTCAGCTCAAGTACCAATAACCACGAGGAAGTGATGACAGCGTGGGCACAAGTGGAGGTCAGTGAGCAAACACCATATTTCTGTGGCCATGATTACATATATTGGTGTCTGTATTCATACAAATACATCTGCATCCATGTATCTGCAGGGAAACCTCCTCAGACTGGTGCAGAAACCCAATGAGCAGGGAGTGAACCAGCTCCTGTCACCCAGAGCAGCTCAGTGATGGGTCAGTGAGCAGTTCTGCATCTCCTTACCACAGCACACTGGGGATGGTTGCATAGATTTAAAAAATGATGGGACATATTCATGAAATAAAATCCATCTGTGGCTACTGAACACCAAATATTTCCCTCTGGGTGAAATACAGTTCAGTGGAGGGTTGGAAACATTCTGGGGAAGCGTCACCGTTTCCTTACTTCACCTTCGCACTTTCTCCTGCACATCTGCTATGGAACATTTCTGGAGAAGGGCTGCTGGGCTGGCTGGGTTTCTGGGCTTAGCTGATCCAGCTGTTTCTGCCTGAAGAGGTATCTGGAGAAGCTGGGGGTGGTGCAGTGGTGCAAATCCACCAGGTGCACTTCCCATCTAGGACATCCCTGCAAGCACGGACCAAGATGTGCAGAGAAGACATTGAACTGTGAGAGAGAGTTCTTCCTGCCCCTGTGAATGTTTTATCCTCAACTTCAGGCCTTTTCTGGCGCTTCCAGAAGGGCCACGACTTCCTTGAAAATCAGATCAGAGCTGATTACTGAGCCACGTATAAATCCACCTCTACAGGACTGCACATGAACATGTGACAGGGCAGAATGAGGGGAGAACACAGCATTTCCAGCCTCTGAAGCGTTGTCAGAACAGTCAGTAAAGCAGCAATGACAGGAGACTGTGCCACAATGCAAGTCCACGTTGGCAGAGGTACTTGGCATTATTTAGCACAGTGCAACCTTCCCCATCTGCACATGGAAACACAGAGCAGCTGAGCTCTCTTCCAGCATTCAGGACTCTGCCAGCAGGGCCCAAGGTCCAGACGGATTTCTCTCCTTATCCCTTCCAGTTTTAGCACAAGTATCATAGTGCCTCACATCTTTCTAGAAACCCCAGCTCCTGAAGACAGGTTATTTCCATCTTGATTTTATACAGAAATAGGTTTCTATCCTTCCTGACTGAGGCAATAAAGCTGAGAGCATGACCATTCCTACCACCCTGAAAGCTCGTAAGGCAAATCACATTGCCTCAAACTGTTAGTCTGATTTAAAAGAACTGCATCACATGGCTTTTAAATAATTTTCCTTTTCTTGTAATGGCAAGACTTTCGAGTTTTGGCAGTGAAGCATGCAGGTCTAACTCAAAAACGTATCAATTCAGAGAAAGCAATCTTTCTGACTCTGGAGCCTGCGGATCAAAGCTGTAACACACTAGCTGGCACTAAATTAAGATTGATGTTTCTTATCATAATTAACCATCATGCACAAAGAGACACAGAAATATATTAAATTTATAATATGGAAAAGTCAGGTTTGCCAGTAAGAACTAAGGACACTTTTGAACAAGTACCAGTAGGGCTACATCTGACATGGTACTGCAGGTGTCAACCCAGACCTGCAATATCTGACTGATTCCAAGAACTGCACAGTGCAGCACATCACACTCGTTCTCAGACCAGTGACCCTTCAAGTATTCTGCAAAATACTTTGAGATTCAGCACTTAAAATCCAGCCTAAATCACATTAATTATTTCACTTCTGCTAGCTGAAACAAACCAACCCTTTCCTCTATGAATCATTTTCCTCTTAGTTAATTTAGAGCTTTACCTCACTGGAACACAGGGGACTGTTCCTATAGATGAAATAGGACACAGCCTGCTCTGTAAATTGCTTCCAGGTGCATGTTACTAACCTGGGGAAATGTTCACAATTAGGCTGCCTTGGTTGACTTCACACTGAAAACAACACAAAAGTTCAGTATAAATTAACAAGAGCTGGTTTGACACAGGGGTCAATTCTGTCACCTTCATTCCACTTGAGAAGAAACCCAAGCTGCAACTAAACTAATTAAAATCAGGGAATTAGCCACTAATACTGTGAGATGGAACTGGACTAATAGGTTTTCATGACACAAAGTGCATCCCATATGGTCAGTCTTGCCCTGCACAAAGCACATTCCTGGCTGCCTGGGCATGGAAATTGAAAGTGTTCATGCATGGATACCAAATATCATCTTGCTAATCCCCATGTATGAGAGCTATGGAGTTCCTTGGGCCTCCTGCTCACCCACATGGGAGCTGCTACTTGCTCTTCCTCTAAAGAACTCTCCTCTGTGTGATCTGATGGGAGACTCAGTCTTTTGACCCCCCCAAACACAAGTAGCATTATGAGCAGAAAAAGACTCACCTTTGTTTTCAGCTGCCATACCAAACTCAAGAAGACACTTGCTTTCCTCTACTCCTCTGATACTGCATCATATCCCCTTCCCAGATAAAACATGTGGAAACAATTAACAAAGAAGACCTGTAATAAGGCCTGGTTTGTCTAATAACAATAAACAATGGGTGGCTCTGGAATTATAGGCAGAACATGATGAGAATTAACATGCAACACAGAAAGACAAATAGCTGAATACATATGGGATCAGGACCCTAAGTGTGGCTGTAACACAAACTATTACATTTATATTCTTTCTGGCTTGACTATCAAAACTGAGTTCACTCAGCAGCAACCCATTCCACCAGGATTTCACTGCTCAATATACTTTTATTGCTATGCAGCTCGAGCAATATTTTTGATCAATTCCTACAATCAACATCTGAGCATGGTGGGCCATTATTTTTCTGCTGAAAAAACGACTTCTTTAAACCTTGTTAATCAATATGCCCAGTTTAAGTTTCTGCACAACTTACAGCCAGCAGTGCAAATAGCAGGAGCTGGAAAGCAACTTCCAGAGCCACTTGGTTGGTATTGCCACAGATGTGTAACTCCTCATCAGGAGCAAATTCAGGTTAATTGCAGCTGGGTGAATTATTAGGTGCCCTCTGGTAGCTGATGCCTCCCTTCATTAGCCTGGGGACTCCAAGCCCCTGGTCCTTCCTGAGATCCTTTGCTGATAACAGCTCCCCATGCAGAGCAGTGGCAGTTAAATTGTTTACTCCTGCTTGAGACGGTGGAAAATTACTGACGTGCCTTCTCAGGGTCACCTCGCTTGCTGGGAAAGTTCTGATAATTGGAGACAAGACTGTTTGCCCTTCTCCATTCTCCTGGCAACTGCAGATGAGTTTTGTTAAAATGACTGTGTCTCCTTTTCCCCAGTGCAGCACACAGAGTGCTCTCTACTACAGCCAGGACCTGCAGAAGGTGGGACACTGGCCTTGAGATGGGGAGGTAACTAATGAGGGGATCATAATGAGGGGCACCTGGATATCTCCATTAATGAGTCCTAAAAACTGCAGGTCTACAGGTGGAGTCATTCTCTTACTGTTAGTGTTTCTGTAATGCTGATTACTGCAGCGGCTGGGCGATTAATTATCCACAAATGAGAACAAAATCAAACGGGGGGGAGCAGAATGTCACAGTGCTGCAAGTTGCCCTGTCAATCAGCTGATTTCAAGCACAGAAAACACCAAAGCTGGGGTGGTTGAGGCAGGAAAAATGCTGGTGAATGAAAGGATGGCTGTTCCATGAAAGTGGAAAAAAAAGAAAAGCATCTGGATGAGATGCCAAGTCTCATGAGGGCAGGAAGGCTGGATGTGCTAACTCACCATGGCTGCAAGGCAAGGGAATGTGATAAGGAAGATGGACAAAGGGAAAAGGCAGGAAGATCATGGAGTGATTTATGCCAGGACCTGAGGGAGGGTGAAGCCCTGCACTTCGGACAGAAGCATGAATGTAAGAGATGGGAGATGATGGTTCGTAACCTGTTTTGATGTCCCACCCTGACTCTTTTCTAGGATATTCCACATTTAAAAATACACCAAACCATCCATCTGCAGGTGAGCATGGTCAAAAAAAAAAAAAAAAAAAGAACACCCCTTCTCCATCTCTCTTTTTTTTTAAGCAAGGCAAATAACACACCACTGTATTAAATCACACTACATGGTTCTTTCCTCTGCAAGGAGCAGAGGCTGCAGACAGCATGTCCTGTTCATTCCTGCTCTCATCGAGGAAATTAATGAGGACAAGTTTCCAAAGGATACTTATCCCGTTTCCTCTAGGTTTCCACTCTAGGTCACTGCTGGGGGATGGAGAAGATGGACAGACTGGCAGCACAGTCCTGAGAGATGACTTTCCCTGGGAAAACCAGCGTGGAAGCAGATGCTTGGAGCACTCAAAGCAGGTATTGAGGTTTTCCCATTAGTCAGTTCTTTTAAACCTGGTCTCCCCCTTAGGCAGATTCATGTTCCCTTGTGCTTGAACTTCTCAAGGCAGAATAGATCAATAAAAATTATGTTTTTCACTGTCTGATCTGCAGTTGCTGTTCCAGGTGCCGCAGCTGCCACTGGAAATGTTTTTGCAACTACATCTGGGAGAGATTTTCTTCCACAAGCAAGTTTTTAAGACACAACATCCCACACTATTCTGCTAAATAATCTGTCAGAGCATGAAAAAACTCTTCACTGTGTTCTAGGACTGGAGGAAGCAGTTTATCTTGCTTTAAGTTACATTTACACATTCTGCCAATCCCTGTTGCACATGATGAACGTCGCTCTGAGTCATGGGAGAATTGAAGGCACTTTTGGTAATTAAAGGTAATTCACTTTAACCAGATATGGTTAAAAGTCTCTCTGGTCAAATGGGGATTAATATAAATACTAGATTTACTACATCTACAAGGTAGAAACAAAAAGTTCTTGCTTTGATGTCTTTTTAAACACACAATATTCATTAATAAATGCAATCAAGTTTTGCATGTAATCTATTTAGTGATAGCTCTTAGTTCAGTAAATCACATTTATTGTTTTTGTTGTAAAAACTGTTCATTTGTTTAAATACTGCTACTTCCTCTTAAGCCCTTTGTTTTTTAAATAATTGTAAGCAAATATAAAATATTATCACTGAGATTAATTATAAAAATGAAATGGTCCAGTGAGCTGGAACACAATGAATAATTTCCTATGGAAATTGTTGATTTAGGAGTTCTTATCGTAATTACTTCATATCTGAATATGGAAACAGATTCATTCTTACATTAAATCTCTCTTTTTTAAAACCTGAGTGTACACTAGAACACAGTAAGGTGCAGCAGGTTATTTCCAAAGAGCATGGATGTGCATTTTCCTGAGCTCACACTGCAGCTGGGAGAACCCAAAGGGTGCCCTGGGGGAGCTGATCCCATGCAGCCCCATCCACACACTGCCCAGTCCCAGGCAAACACACACATGTTTTTAGGGAAACACGTCAGGAGCCCTCTGGAGCCACCCTGAGAGGGGAGAAGGAACACAGAGCTTCAGTGGGGTCTGACAGCTCCCCTAGGACAAGGAACCCACTGGATTTGCCCTCAGAGAGTGACAGCTCCAGCTTAAGAGAAGGCAAATGTTCAAAAGGAGATGAGCCCTACAATAAATGGGTTTATTTTCAACAGGCAAGACAGGCACTGGATAGTTTTTCTGCAGAGCCACCAGTTTTTCCTCTACATGGTTCTGCCTCTGAGGAGGATTCCTGCCTCCACACCAGTGCTGACCACCAGCCCCACTATATGCAACGCCTTTCCAATCCCAGGCAAGCCAGTGAGGGTCTGCACTGGGCTCCTTCCCACCCACTGCTGGCAAACCAGACAGCACAGTGGGGTGAGAGGTGATTAACCTGCAGCTCCCCCATTATTCAGACTTGTCATGACTGTGGTTTGATATGTGGTGTAACCCCATTCATTTGCAAAGTCAGATCAGACTCTTTATTTTCTGCAAATCCAGCTCACTACAAGCAAAAAATTTGCTTCCTTGAAGAGACTGTTTGCAGGTGTTATTCTGGGCTAGAATGCAGACAAATGAAAACCCCAGTAAGGAGGTTAATGTGGAAATCCTCCTGAGGGAGTAACATAAAACAATGTGCATTTCCTCCAGCAGGCTGTTTAAAAGATGTCAAGCTCACAGATGCCATTCTCTTCTGCTCAGGGACACTGGAGCTGTGACCAGTGAGCCATGCTGGGCAGAAACAGCACTCCCAATGGCACAAAAGATGAAGGATTTGCTTCTGGAGAAGGATCTCTGGAGACACAGCATCTCCATCTCATGACAACTCCTAGCCTCCCGTAGTCCCAGCTGATGTCAGGCAGGACTAGTTAATATTCAAACCCCAGCAAAAGGAAAACACACACAAGCCACGAGCACTCCAGCAGAGATCACAGTACCTAAAATAGCCACCACCTCGTCGTCCTGGATGACTTCCAAGGATCCTGAGACCACGAAGCAGAGGGCATCGACGCTTTCCCCAGCGTGGTAGATGAGGTCCCCCGGGGCGCAGTGGATGGTCTGGAACTCCACGGCCAGGGCTCGCAGGCAGCCGTCGCTGGCCAGCCGGAAGGCAGGGTGCTCGTTGAAAACCTTGCGGTTCAGGTGCACACAGATGTCTGCTCTCATGTCCTTGGGGCAGATCGACAGCACCTGGGTAAAAGGGAAGGTGGAAAAACCATCAGCTGGGGATGTGACACCAGGGACTGCTGTATGGAATGACCCACGGATGGGTCTGAGGATGTGCCTGGTGGGGGGGATCTTGGAATTCATCCATCCCTCAGTTATTTCATAAAGCTTCTGGTGGGAGTTTTACCTTGATTTAGGGTAGTCTTTTCCTACCCATCTACTGCTTTGACTTCACCTGAAAGTGTGATGTGGAAGACAGGACTGTTCTGTTACACTGTGCTCGCTCCTAACAGTTTTCACACTCATTTTCCAGAACTGCAGGTGGAAATGCTCTGTCCTGTCTGTGGGCATCCCTCCAGACCTGGTGCCCAGACTGTCTGCCTGCTGCTATGCTCAATCCCTTGCAGGAGCACAGGTTGGAAACACAGAGCTGGAGGAGCTTGAAGACATGCAAAGACAGATCATCCACAGCAGAAAAACACCACATTTAGTTCACACTCAGAAAACCCAGCCTTCACAAGTCTTGATGTAGGTGACCACTTACCAAACACACCCAGGGCTCAGTTTCACAGAGACAAATAAGGAATTACCTGCCCAGGAGGGCTTACAGACTAGAAAATCTGAAGAGATTGGAGGAAAAAGGAAGTATAATGAAACCTTGTGAAATGTGAAGTAAAGGTGAGTGATAAACCATCCTGTGATCATGAAGACATCTTCACTGTAGATCAATTAAATAAGATCTTCAGCTAGTTTCTTACCTTAAATAGCTTTCCCTATAGAAACAGTAACACAAATACACCTGAAGAAAGAAAGTGAAAACCTGTGGGTCTTGTTGAGTTTGTAAACTGTGTGTTTAATATTTGCACACCCTCCTAAACACACTAACATAGCCCAAAAGTGCACAGCGGCCAATTGCACTGAGAAACACATAAAACCTTTTAATGTTTTTCTAGGATAAATGACAGAAAAGAGCACGAGACTAAGAGCACTCTGGAAGTCTCCTATCAAGAAGACTGCAGATCAATAGTACTGATTAATTTCTCCTCATATGGAATTTATCTGGCAGTTTTCCCTGCAGACAGTGCAGGAGACAGGGACACTGGGTCAATGAGTTGATATCACGGAATAATAGCAGAGGGAGACTCTGGTAACCCTGACTAAGCTTTGAGGTAAATGGTCATGTTAATGAACTCAAGCCATGGTTTTAATTTCTGTTTAATGCAAGAGAGGCATAAAACAAATTACTGCAAAGCATTACCAAAGCTTCTAAAGCACAGAGTGTGAAAAGAATAAATAACCCCTATTTTAATATTAATATTTAGTCCTTTTCTTATTTAAATAGATCAAAGTTCCTTTGGGATCAAAGACACAATGAATGCAGAAAGGTGAAGTAGAAGTCATTCTCCCATTCTCTGTGCTGAGACAGTCTGAGGGGAGAAGGGGCTCCTGCAACCATCTGCAATAACCTCTTCCACTACAAATGTTCACACCAATCCCAGAACACCTGGTAAAATTATAGTCTAGAAGGCCTTGACTCAATGTTTTCAAATTATACAGGGTATTTGTTCCAATGGATGTTGTTTCTGAACTGATTTTTTTTTAAATTTTCAGCCAACAGCTTGAATCTATCATCTTGTTGAGATAGAAGACCTGCAATAGACAGAAATCTTGTCCACAGGTAGGTGTTCATAGAATATGACCAGGTCACCTCTCAATCTTGAAAAAACAAGAGAGATGGATGATGCATTTTCTGCCTAACGTTATGAAGCCCAGGCTTTTCTGGAAACTTCTCCCTGCATGAGGTTTTCTCCCTTACAACCAACTTCCCAGAGCTACCAGATAATTAGTTTTTATTTTAGTTAACATAGAGTAAGTCAATTTGGGTTAATGATATTTTTCTGTAACAAAATGTTGTACATAACACATTAAATTCCCCTGCATAAGTATGTTTTATCACAAAAATTAGTAATAAACACATCTGACAAGACATATTCTCTATAAGCCATCATTTGCATTAATAATAATATCATATCTGAGTCACTGTAGACCATATTCTGTATCACATTTCCATAATTTAGTAGGGGAAAATGCCAATTTTACAAACTTCTATTTACCTGAGTCATTCCATTTACCATTAGGAGTATGGGCACACCTTAGTTTCTCAGTAAAAAACAGAGATTACTTTCAAGAGTGATTGTTTCACCTCGGCCTCACTTCTGGATCAAACAGAAAGTTTGTCTTTATTACAATACAACAGCAACATGCCATCTTTCTTCATCTGAAGAGTAACTAAATGAAAAATTCTGCTTGCTCTTCTACCATGATTGATGATTTTTAACATTTCTATCTACTCCTGGGCCTGAATCATGGTTATAAGTTTTTTATGCCCCTTTAGTACTTTCAGAAATTTAAGTGCTTTTGACTTAACAAGGCCACAAGCTAGGAATTCTCGAACATTGCTCTTAAGAAAAATGTCTGTGTTCATACATGACTGATTACCAAACTTTAGCTTTTGAGCTTCCAAACTGCAGGAAAAATCAGCTAAATTCTCGCAGAGGTTGTTCCTGTAAGATTCTGAGATGTTCCAGGACCCTTTGTTTGTTTGGAATGTAAAATAATTGTGTCCCTCAGGAATAAAATCAACTTGGAGGCAAAGCAGCATACTATTGCCTCACAAATACAGACTTAAGTTCAGAGTGTTAAAAGTGAACACAGAATTACTCTTTTCACAGACACGAGCAGCATATCCATCATTACCCACTGTAATATGAAGAGACAGGAAAAAAATCCATTGCACAGAAAAAAGCCAGTCTTAGAAAGTGTAATTCAGGAATTTTCTGATGCCATGATGAAGTGATTCTCCTAATGACAAATCACTGTACAGAGATGTATGGAGATATCAGTTATCAACTGGGACAGCAGCAAATGAGTAATGATCCAAGAGTTAGCCACGAACAATATGCTCCATTTGAGTTCTGTTGCCTGCCACGCAGACATTGAGAACAGAGAATGAAACAGATGACAACTAAAACAAATATTTAATATTAGAAGATTTGGCAAGGCATTGTTGACTGCTAAAGATAAATGTAGATCTACATGGGGAAATAAGAGAGCAAAGACAGACAATTGCAACATTCTGCATGCTCTTTAAATGAGCACTTCAAATTTAGATGAATATTGGCCTGAAAATGACCCCCTCATTGATAAGACAAGACTTGGGACATTCTTACTGTGAATTCCTCTCTCTGATATCTCAGCATTTTTAAGGCAGCATGCAACTAAAGAGACACAAACCAGTGGCACCATGGTTGTCCCTGAGTCCGTATTGTGTACAAATGCACACACATGGGTGTAAAAAAGAATTTCAGATGAATGGAGAGGACATCCTGCAATGCTCAGCCAACTTCTTCACTATCAAGGAAATGCCTCCAACACGTCCTGGTAGCAGAACCAAAGCTCAGCTGGGACATTGGCTGTACTCTGTGTGTTCTTTCAGCAGTGCAGCAAAAACCACCAAGACAAATTTCCTGAGAGGAGATTTCCCTGCAGATTCCACGGCCCTTTGCAGTGGAGCCCCCAGTTGGTAAGGCAGGCAGGATATTCAGGTTGCTGATGGCAGTGCTTTGCCAAGTGAGGTGTTTGGAGCACTGGGAGGGGGCAGTGTGCCAGGACCAGGAGGCTGTGCTGGTGCAGAAGTTGTTCTGGAATAAATCTGCAGCCACAGACTTTGCAGCCCGCTCTCCCCTGTGCATCCAGGCAGCGTGGAAGAACAGACCCTGCTGCCTGTCCATGCAAAATGAGAGGAGAAAGCTGAATTCTATCCAGAGGAGGATCTTTGCTATATATGCTTTGTATAAACTGGTCTTACCACGAAAGGTGCAAAGCTCCCTGAACAGCACAGAGGCATCCACAAAGACCTGAGCCACTGCAAATCTGAGGGAGGAGAAAGGAAAGCCCAGAACATTTATCCCTTTCTCTCTCAGCAAAGAAAACTAAACCTCCTCCGAGTCAGTGTAAGGCAATTGCTGAGCTCTGCCATCACCACCTGGCAGCCAGCTGGTACAGACCCCAGTACAACAACTCCCAAAACAAAGACTCAACACCACCATCATCTCCTATGGAAAATGCTGACAGTGAGAAAAAGGCTTGTGGTTGCTGCTAGAGACTGGGAAAGGCAGGAAGCAGCTCTGGAAGATCCACAGGGAATTGGCACAAAACATCTCACAGCTCAAGATCTGTAGGGGTGGGGAATTAAAATCCCCAGGAGGCTCCATCTGATTTTTTAACTCTCTCATCCAGTTCCTCAGCATGTGCAGGCAGCTCACGATAAGCCTCCTGAACAGCTCAAAGAGCTCTACAGGGAGCAGAGATTACAGAAAATTCAAACAAAAGCAAATGAATCAAAACAAAAACTGCACAGATTAAGAGCACGTCCAAACAGTGTCTTTTAAAATGGGTTTACAGGTTTAAGTATTTGTTAAAAGATCTTCCCCAGCTGGACAACACTACAGGATGGCTTAGCAGGTATTACAAAATCTCTTAAGACTTGTCAACAAAAAGGGCAGAGGCCAGTGAATCATCAACATTAGCTATCAATCCTCTTTCAGCACACAGAATTCCCACTTTTTGGGGGTTTTAGATAGGGAACATATTGACTGATATCCAAGCCAAGAGCTTAGACATTCTGTGGTGTAATAACTAGGATCATTTCCTAAATGAGTAAATGTAACAAATATCAGAGATAATAAAAATGCCAGCTTTGAAAATAAAGAGAATAAACTCCTCCAACCTCAAACCCATTTGAGGCCACGCACAGCTCTTTTTATTTTGTGGAGAAAGGCCACTCTGGGTTTAGGAACATATTCAGCACTCAGAATCAAGCTCAGTTCTTTCCAAAAAACCCACAACACTCACTAGGCACCCGATGAAGTTACTCAGATTTTTAGAAAGATTTGGCTCATTTGAGTGTGGACCTTCTTTTCAGGCCTGGCTAAAAGTGTTACAATTGGCACTGGATGCAGGCCAAAGAGACAAAGGTAAGGAAACAGCTGATTGGCAAATCACAGCATTTTTCTGTAATAATCAGGTCATTTTGTAAGGATCTCAAAGATGATGTATGGAGCTGAGCAGTAATTAACCCTGCAGGCATTAGGGTAGTCTTTAATCCATCATGTAGTACCTTGGCACCAGGAACTGGATGTCAGCAGCAATGGTGTGCTGTGTTTTAACTGCAGTAAGATCCAAGGTCATCTGGATTTAAATGCTCAGAAATCGAGATTTGAAAATCACATCTAAGTTGAGTTTGGCTTGTTTTGTTATTAATAATAATATGAACTGAACCAGAGATTAAAATGGATATATTTAGTGGTATAGTAACAAAATCAACTTGTTTTTTTTCACCAAGTGACCTGTTAGAGAGATTAAAAAATCCCTAGAAGTTTGCTGTAGAGTCCATTAAATTCAATTTTGTCAACACTGAGAGAATCTGGCTAAGGGTTTGAAAATCAGGGCAAAATGAGAGGCATCACCATGTCTTTTAAGGAATCAAGTGGTTCACCAGCACAGGGGTCACTGGTTTGTCTGATGCACTAAAAAATAGCACACTAATAACATCCACAGATGACCCAAAGCAGTAGAGCCTCGGTTGCCTAAAGGTTGCATATTTAAAGGTTTTATTCTTAGTTTTGCTGTCATTTCCACAGCAAGCAAAATTATTCCATGGCTTTCTAATGGGGCACAAGATAGCACACTACAGGGAAATCTATAGTGAAAAAACAGCTTTTTAGATAAAAGAAAAAGAAACATCTGAAAGAATGTGTCATACTGATGCCATGATGATTTTTGTCTTTGATTTTTACCCGTTATACCTTTTTACAATTTCTGTATTTTTGGTGCTTTTTGCCCATGTTCTTGGGCTTGTTTGCCAAGCTGGGACACTGAACATTTGAGAAGCTTCGCAGTGAGGGATCAGTGTGCCCAGAGCCCAAGGGCCTCTCCAGAACACATTTTGGAACCTGAGACAGAACCATCCAGGGGAAGGTTCCTTGGGGAGAGGGGGCTCACTGGAGCCTCTCATTGGGGAATTTTTGATAGATGTGCTAATTAGTGACACCTACAGTGTTAGACCAGATCTTGAGGAGGGGATTGCAGTGGCCATTGCTGTGTGCAGGGAGGTGCATTCGACCTGGCTGTGGTGCACCTAAGGATCCTTAAAATAAATCCCAAGGTAAAATCTACTTTTCCCTTCTAATTGTGTTTGACTCTTGATTTTAAGACCAGGAAAAGGCATCAATACATCAAAGAATTTCTGAAGTCACAACAGCTTCCAGCACTAAGGTCATCCTTGGAAGAATGGAATTGTTCAGTGCACTATTTTATTTTGTGCTTCTTCTGCAGGTGGCTTCATCTTCAACCATGCACCACTATGTAAAGACACTCAAGGAAATGGAAGGATGAAAACAGATGTGGAGAAGCCCTTCCCCAAGATGTGGTCTGGAACTGACAGCCCCTTTGCCTGTTCCATCCCTTTGGTGGCAGTGCTCAGGAAATTGCCCAGCCCATCCACTCAGGGACTTATTCCCCTAGGAATTAAGCTCGTGAGCTGCTCCATAG
Organism: Rhipidura dahli; assembly: GCA_013399225.1. NCBI lineage: Eukaryota > Metazoa > Chordata > Aves > Passeriformes > Rhipiduridae > Rhipidura > Rhipidura dahli. The sequence continues at coordinate 222,935 of VXAC01000233.1, read as the reverse complement.
TCCTGGCATCTCCTCAAGCATGGCAAGTTCACTGCTTACCCTGTATCAATCCCAAGCTATTACATCCAAGAGGCAGAGAAAATGGTGGATAACCTTTCCTGGCCCTGCAGAGTGCATTCAGAAGGCATAAAGGGGAATCAGAAAGCCCCAGCACTGAACAGGTCTGTGGGAAGGACAGTGAGACCTCCAGCATCTCTCCTGCATCCCTCTCTCCAGAGACCCATGGATCCCCTCTGTACCTGTTCCCAGCTCAGCTCTGTGAGGCGAGGGACAACTCCTTGTTCACCTCCAGTCCCCATCTGCAAAGAACGACCCACAAACCCTACAGCTTCCGCAACGAAACAAAAATACTTGTCCAAACAATTTTTACCTGCCCTTTCCAGCAGGGAATTGTGTGCAGCTGTCACAGCTAAGTTTGTAGAAGTTCTCTCTGGCCACAAAGCTTGGCAGCCTTCTACTCCTGGTCAGCCACAAGGAAATCCAGCCAGCACTTATGGACACCTCGATGTGGTGGAACATGGCAGGAATGGCAGCCCGATTCCTCTCTGTCACCTCAGGGTATCACTAATTATTTCTACAGCTCTTGAAGCTCTTATTAACAGCAAACATGAATAAGCTGCACTGTCCTCATGGAGATTAATGTTTAATGAAGTTACAACCTGTGTCTATTTACCATAAACCCATCTCCTCTATGAAAGCTTAGTGGGCCAGCAGTAAATAATTCCAACACTGTGTTATGTTCCTGTGATTTCCATTTCAGTCAGTGCAATGTGGAATTGGCTTTCATTATCCCAACTGCCATTGATGTTCAGGTTGAAACTAAATAAAATGGCTTTTTTCTCATTCAACCTATGGCTTTTCTGAAGGGAACTACTGTTAAAACATGATAGACATTTATTTAATTGCTCTCGGAGCAAATTGTAAGCCATACAACAGCACAGAGGTCAAGATGAGAAAATCTCTGGGTTTTTACAAGACATTTCAGAGTGTTATCATTAGATAAGACCTTGAGACATCTGCATGTTAGTTAATGGTTGTTCAGCTTTCCTGGATAATGACCTATTTCTTACAGAAGAGCTAGTATCTATAAATTTCTCATTTGCTGCCTGGATATTTTAATAAAAATGAAGATATTTGAATTCAGTGTGTTTCATATATCAAATTATTACTGCAAAGGTTTTCTTAATATACTTAGAAATGGTAATATACACAGAAAGTACTGCCTCTTTCTACCTCTCACAAAAACAAACAAACCTCAGGTTCTGATGGATGAGAGATACTGTTTAATGTATAAAGGCTTTTCAGCTTTGTCATGTTTTTAACCCTGCTTGTTATTAGATAAGTAACCCTGAAATGTGTATCACTGAATATAAAAAAAAAATTAAAAAATAAATCCCATCTTGTTTGAGCCACTGTTACAGCAGGAAATAAATGTCCATGTATTACATATCTCATCCCAGCTGTCAGAGGAGGACTCTCACATTTAAGTGATTTAAGATTATGGATCAGAGGCCACTTGCTTCCCCTCAGGTAATAATAATAAATATGCTAATGCTTTTAGTGTCATTGTTAATTCCTTGTTTGTGAACACTCAGAGACAGGCTGAAGCAATGTGGTCTGAAGATGGGATTTGAAGATGAGCTATTCCCCAAGGAGATCAGGGAAGCCAAAATTCTGAGCTTAAAGCACCATCACTTCAGTGTGGGAGACCAAGGCCTCTTCCACATACCAGGAAAACACACTGAGGCTTTAAATTCTCTTTAGGACATCTTGCTACACAGGCAGCAAGGACTGGATCCTCACTTAACCTCCTCCACTCTAACTTCCACTTTGCCTTCAGCTCTCATGCAAGGACTCATCACTTTTAGCCAAGATCTTTGTTGGGACTACACACTGAACATGTCATTCAGGGATAAATATCTGAGGCAACAAATCAACACATTAAGCAGTAGTAATTTCAATCAAGTTTTTGATTTGAAGCATATTAATTTAAAATCTTTAGTTATCAAAGAAATACATGTGTTTGCTGTTGCTCCATCAATGCTAAGATCGTTCAATACCGTAGAAACTTACTGTGACACTTATAAAACCACTCATTCTTCCTTCTTGTTCTTTAAATTTGGGCTTCAAAACAAAGCCATTTCAACATGCCGAGTGACTGAATGCAATGTTTGGGGAAAATGATGTTGCAAAACACATTCTAGTGTGACAGTGGAGATATATTTGGAACAATTTAGGATGTAATAGAGTATATTAGGTTGAAAAACATCCCTTGGATGATGAAAACTGTCTGATCTGTCTGATGGAAAACAAAAAGCTGAGATTCCCGAATAATGATCCTGTGTCATGAGTAGATTTGTTTTGCTGGATAATAAGAAACTTAATGAAAAGTTCATAAAAATTAAGGAAAATGGGAAATCGTGATGCAAATATATCCTCCCAACAGACTGCTCAGAATGCCATTGCTGGAGCTTTGAAAACAAAACTGGTAGAAACCTCTAGGGTCAGGTCCAGGCTGTCACACAAAGCAGTGCAGAGAAGCAATCCAAGACCTGGAACAACAATCCCCTCTTCCAAACTGGAGCAGTGTCTGAACTCAGCAGCTCAGCTGCAGGTGCAGTGCATCCCATGAGCCCCTCTGTACCCACAATAATAAATCTGAGCTGACACTGGGAACTCTGGGGGTCCCCATGCTCCCATCCTCTTGCTGCTCTAGGTTTGGTGCAGATGGATGCAATTTAACTGCAGAGGGTCTTACAGCAAGGCTTGAAGGATTAGTGAAGGACCTGAGGCAAGAGGAACCATCCACCCTAGGTGACCAATCTCTAGGACTGTACCACTGTTTCTATGATTTGTCAGCTGGAATTTACAACCTTTTTCTCATTTGTTTGGGTGAAGTGCATCATAACACCTTCCTGAGTGGAGATGAATGTAAGACGACCAGCTATGACACAGCTTTCCAGGCTTTTGCTAAAGACAAGGTTTTTTGCAGCAGAAAGCAACCTGCCTGATTCTTGCCCTTGTACAGACCCTGGGATGCTCTGTGCAGGCACTACAGGCCACTGGAGCTGTTGGTTTTTGCAGACTTGCAGGCTGTAGGGGACACAAAGCACCAAAATATCTGACCCAGTGCTCAAATTCTTACGTTTCTCATCTCTGTTCTTCTGTAACATGGGCTTTTCTGGGAAGCTTGATTAGCTGCAACTACTGAGGTCCAGATGCAGAGGTTCCTGAGATCCTTCCACTGTTTTAAATGGGGTTTGGATCCAGGCATTTGTTTAGGCAAGTCTTCACCAAGGGAAAATTGTAAAAAACCCAAGTCACAGATTTTGCAGGTAAATTAATTATCTAGCTAAGCAGCCACTCCATCTTACAGACTGGAGAACAATGCTTGCCACGAGTCGGAGATTATGGCTCTAACTGCATTTTTATAATCTATAAAACCGGACATGCGGAAACTATGGTAGGAAATTTCAGTAATTAAAGCATAGGTTCTCCTAATTAACTGCAAAGCATCATTAAAATCTAATGAAACAGCGGTGGAGTAACACAGAACTCTGGCTTAACTACAAGGAGATAAATGCAAATTAAAGTTGAATTTTAATGTAGTTTGAAGTTTATACAATAGGACTGAATGCATTTACTGTCGTTTAGAATATAAAAGCTCACTTTTAACACGTGTGAATCAGGATTAGGAAGTTAGGGTATTAGTGTATAAGAAGTTAATATATTAAAGAATGTGGCATACTGAAGCACAAGAATCAGACAGTTATATTTGTGGTGGTAAACCGAACTTCACAGCAGATGATAAATAAGAGAACTGTTGTTGCATCAGCATGACACAAGACTAAATTTTTCAGTGCAGAGACTTCATCCTGACATACCTGAACAATCTGCATCACCCTCCCATACTTCACCAGAGGTTTAACTGAAGAAAGAACTGTAAAGCTTTGCAAGCACACTTCAAGATATTAATCTGTCATGGCTCCTCCTTATCCTCCTTTGGACCCTTGGCTTTTAAGTTCTTAGGAGGAAAATCATGGATACTGGAGATTGAATGCCTAATTTAAGCTGATGTGTACCAGGCCCACAGGAGCCACAGGAGCACTGCTGATCCCCACTGAACAAAAATCTGTGCCTAAAACTGTTTCATCTTGCCTTACACCCATGGCATTGCAGGTGGAACCCTCCCCCCATCTGACTTCAGCTCTCTGAAATATCCAAGGCTGGACAGACTCACTGCACATCCAATGCAGAAAGAGAGGTCTTGAGGACAAGTCATGAGGTCAGTCCTGGCAAATGATGAACCACTCTCCAAAGATGACCTTCTTTAATCAGCTTTTGAAGGAACCTAAATGATCAGTCCGTTCTGAGGGCTAAAGTCCTGTAGGACTTCCACCCTGGCATGGATGCCAAGGGTATCACATTCTCTGTACCTCCCTACCAAAGGCCTGAAGTGCCAGTCCAGAGATTTGAGCTCAGGGAGATCAATGTCCACTGCCATTAAATCCTATACTAATTATGCTGATGGATACACCGACATCCTGGACATCAGCAAAAGGTCCAAGCCAATCAAACTCATTTCACTGCAATGCACAGATGCCAATACTTCTCAGGATAATACCAGTGTAGTTTAGACAACAAATCGTGTTGTCAGGCTGATTTGAAGACCAATCTCCCATTGATTTTAACAGTTAAGTACATCAAAATAATTTAGTATTCAGACAAACTAAGACTGGACAGCAGAAAACATTTACCACAATGACAAATAAAGGCATGCTTTTAAAGCAGCAAAACAGTCAATTTTTTAAACAACCATTTTTTGTTCCAAACAGAAACATAATAATGGCACAGTGTGCAGTTAACCATTTGCTAGTACATTATATGCTGCTATGCAGTCCACTTTCTAAGAAAGCACACAATGGACACGAACTCTTTGTATCTAAACTGTTACCTCGGGTACTCATACCTTTTCTGTGTCAATTCCTTTAGACATGGACCAGGTTGAGACAATGTAATCCATGACTCTTTCACTAAGGCCTTTTGGGACTTGATATAATTTTAGGAAATCCCTCACATTGTTCAGCATCTCATGGTACCGGTTGGTGTTGGCATACATTTGCTGGAAAATGGTGGTGACGTTCCCAAAAATAGTTGCATAAAGAAGAGCTGAAAAAAAAAAAAATTGAAAATAAATATGTATGCTCTAGAAAATGCTAATCATAATTCAAGGATGATGTCAGAGAATTTTATGTTTGGTTACAAATTACTGCAAATATGTAGATGTAAACTAAGAATTTCTACTTATGCACACCTTCTCACACATGTACATGTACAGAGTTGTTTCCTGAATTCACCCAAACAGCTCATACAGCCACCCCATGTGCATCATGTTGATTTTTTTAAAGGCTTAATTTGGCAAAGCATTTAAGACAAAATTTAAATGCACACTTTTGCTAGTGCTGCCTTGAATAGTGCTGGACTGAAACACGCTTTTAAAGTCTAGTAAGTTTTAGGTGCCTTACTGTTTCACACTGTAATTACACTTGCAAACAAGCCTAAAATTATATTCTTACTTTAGATATTACAGATTTTAGCAGAAAAGAGATTCTGGTATCTCATAACACCAATGTGCTGCATTACTTCTGGTTTTGACATTATCAAATACACAGAAATGTACCTGTCATTTTTAATAATCTTTGCTCAGTGGTACTTTATAGCAGAATTCAGCTATGCATTTCCATATTGCTTTTTTTAAAAAAAAAAACAAAACAACTGCAGCCTACAAATGGCAAGAAATAAGCCACTGTGAAAGGAAAAAATGCCTTCCATTGCTCAGTGCATGTCTTCCCTCCACACAACCCATTTCTACCTCCAGAAATCTCACTTTGTTTCACATTAATTTACTACTGTTCCTCACCCCTGCGTGAGAGGCAGCATTTTTGTAGAAACACAGTGCTCTCCTAAAACCTCTCTAATGGAAGAACTGTACTTCCATTTCACACAGTGCTTTCTAGATGTCCAGGCAGAAATCAGATGTCGAAGTTCATCACAAACACAGGACCATAGCAAACATGGTCAGGCAATGTGCAGCACAAATGAACACAAGATTTCTGTCTAAGAAAAAACCACAGAATAATATTCTGTGAGATATTGCAAGGGCAGGTTTTTTCCTTGCTTTTCTGATTGCTGCATCATATCTGTGAGCTACAGAAAGATTTTCTAACCTCCATATCCATTCAGACATACATCAACACTTAAGAGTACGAGCATATGGATTATAATAAAGTTTAGATGGATGAATGCCACATTACCTTTTTGTTTCTTTAGCCTTCTCTGCTCTTTTGGACTTTTGCAGCAGGACAAACCTGATGAAATACCACTTCTCTTAAGTGCAACATCCCTCATCCTTCTGAACAGTTGCTGATTTATCATGCGCTCATCTCATCAGGTATGTGAGGGCACAATTATCTCTGATGTTAGATGCTACTGTAAATCATTATAAATGCATAGAGAATCCCTAACTGCCCACAAAATGCTGTCTTTTTGCAGGAGTGGAATTTCTACAACCTCTAACTTCAGCTAGACTGCATCTGCAAGTCCAATGCCTACAACCCAACTGGCCATGCAGGCCTACCCAGAGGACACAGGCTGATTGAAAAGGTGCCCTGCAAGACTGGCACAAAGAGATTCAACTCTGTCACCTGCCACGTTGTAAACAGCTAAGAATGCCATGTCTGAAGCAACTGGCACCCATTACCTCCTCTTGGCAGAGAGGATTTGTAGAAAAATATGTGGCCAGAGAAGAAATTCTAGTTCTATGTCTCATGATATAGGCTGCTGGGAAAGCTGTACTTAAAAAAAATGTTTAGTCAAGAAATTAAGGGTATAATAAACCACTGGATCAAGCACACAAAATCCCTGTAAACACCATCCAGCAACACCTCACTAAGCCAGAATCCACCAGGCTGTGGAGCCTGCACAGAGAAACTCATCAATATCTCCCTGTTGGAAACCAAAGCCTTCCTTTTGAACTGGAAATGCTAAAAATGGTTGAGTTCATCCAAATAGTCCACCTCTCTCACAGGTCACTGCATGGGGGATCTTTGGCAGAGCTGAAGGCAATCTACTTAGATCTTCACAGCTTTGAAGCTGTGTCTTAAAGGCTCTCCTCACTCGTGTTGCTCCCCCATGCCCACACCAGTAGCTGCTGGTAGTAGTTTGCAGGTTTTTGGGGGAGAGAAGATTTTTCATGATTTACCTCTCTCTGTAAATCCTCTCCCCACCCCTGTTCTCTACACGATAACTAGAAAAGGAGGTCGTTTATAGAAAGCTGGTTTTTACTGTTTTGCAGGTCTTGGTATGCAACAGAAGCTCAGACACGCTGACAAGCATCTAATGCTGCTGTCACCTTCAAAGGGTTACGGCTCTCCATCAATAATCCCTGGTGCCCACAACTAGTCCAAAAAGTGAAGATTTCTCAGAGAATCCCATTTTAATGAGCAAATGTTAAAGTGACAAGTGTGAGTCTTACCCCTCACCTTTAAAAAAAGAAAAGAAGGCAGATGAGCGTTACCCAGGGCATTTCACTTTTGCTGTATTTTAATTATTTTTGGCAGGTGGAATTGGCAGTAAAAAAACATTTGCAAAAGGTTCTGAAAGAAAATAAAATGCTGTGCCTCTCTTTACAGTAGAAGTATTTAAACAACCTCTAAAGAAATCTCTGAAGGTATTCATACACTTCAGTGGTTTTTATTTAGTCTCTCAGTTTACAGTAAAGAGGAGAGATGAGGTTGAAGGTGAAATTACCCAATTGCATGAAAGGTGTACTTAGGTCAAACTGCATTTATTCACCTTCTCTTTAGTGACCTGAATGTCTCCAAACATTTCCTGTTACGTTCCTACAGTCATGCAACACTCATTAACTCAGTTGTTCCATGTGTGTAAATCTGGAACAGTCTTCACTAAACTTTACAGAGATAAATTTGATCTAATGATGCAGAAATACTTTTTCTCAGTCCCAAAGGTGAACTAAGGGGTCCATCTGTTATTTTAGCTTCTGTCTTTACTCTTCAGTGTGGCAAATCTCCCCAAAATTACATACAAGAACCCAAGTACTATACATTTTTACATATAAAATCTGTTACAATACTTGTACTTTTATAAAACATTTCTGAATGATTTAGCAATAGTGTTACATAAATGTTTTAGCCTATTTAAAAGTAAGGAATTTTCTTAAAAAAAAAGACTCAGAGTTACCTAAATAATCTCAAAACATTTCAGATCTCTTATTATCCTGACCATATGCTAAATACATCCAGATAGGAACATCTGCCTTGAGGAACTCAAGTCTTAATTGAGAGATCTGATTTTCCTTATGTCCTGCTCTATGCTAGAGTATTATTAATCCAAGCATATACAATGTTCCTCTAAACTGCAGTTGTAAAGAAAATTACTAAGTGGGTACCAGCCTCTTCTCCCAAACATCAAGCGACAGGATGAGTGGAAATGGCTTCAAGTTGTGCCAAGGGAGTGTTAGATTGGAAATCAGGAAAAAATTTCTTCACTGAAGGAGTGTCCAACATTGGAACAGGCTATCCAGGGAAGTGGTGGAGTTACCACCCCTGGAGGGATTTAAAAGATGTGCAGATGTGGCATTTGGGGATGTGGTTTAGTGGTGGGCTGGGCAGTGCTGGGTTAATGGTTGGACCCAAGGACCTAAGAAGTGTTTTCCAACTTAAATGATGCCATGAGGCCATGATCCTGGAAAAATACAGATTTTCATTTGTACATGTTGAGGTTAGCTGCAACTTCAACTAATTTTTGAAATTAGTTATTCATGTAAGATTTTTAGATCAGTATTATTAAAGTTCTACCATTCAGGAGAGACTTGATAAAAACTCCAATACTCATTTATGTACTGGGTTTGCACGGCCTGGCTGTGGTACTGAGGGGGTGGCTTTTGTGAGAAGCTGCTGGAAGCTTCCTCCTTGTCCAGCAGAGCCAATCCCTGGCAGCTCCAAGCTGGATGTGCCACTTGCCAAGGCTGGGCCAGGCAGGAATGGAGGTAACACCTCTTTGGTAACATATTTAAGAAGAAGAAATAAGTTACTGTGCAGATGTAACTGGGGCCAGAGAAGAGCAGGATGAGAGTATGTGATGGGAACAGCTCTGCAGACACCAAGGTCAGTGCAGAAGGAGGGGCAGGAGCTGCTCCAGGTGCCTGAGCTGGAATTCCCCTGCAGCCCCTGGTGCAGCCCACGGTGAGGCAGCCGTGCCCCTGCAGCCCAAGGAGGGCACAGGGATGCAGAGATCCACCTGCAGCCCCTGGACAAGACCCAAAATGGAGCAGGGGTATGTCTGAAAGGAGGCTGTGACCCCGTGGGAGGCCTGTGCTGGAGCTGAGTCCTGGCAGGGACCTGCTGACCCATGGAGAGAGGAGCCCAACTAGAGCAGGTGTCCTGGTAGGACCTGTGACCCTGTGGGTGACCCACACTGGGGCAGCCCATCCTTGAGGGACTGACCCCATGGAAGAGTGACCCACTCTGGAGCAGTCTGGAGAGAAGTGTTGCCCGTGGGATGATCCCACATGAGAGAAGTTCATGGAGAACTGTCTCCCATGAGAGGGACACCACACTGGAGCAGGGGAAGGACTCCTCTCCTGAAGCAGTGGCAGAAACAACGTGTGATAAACAGACCATAACCCCCATTCCCATCTCTCTGTGCCACTGGTGGGGAGGAGGTAGAGCTGGCAAGGAGGAAAACATGTGGGGAAGGTGTCTTTAAGGCCTTAAGGTACTTTTCATTATCCTGCTCTGATTGTGTCAGTAATAAATTCAGTTGTTATCTAATTTGAGTCTTTTTTGCCTGTGATGGTATTTGGTGAGTGATCTCTCCCCGTCCTTATCTCAACTCATGAACTTTTGTTATGTTTTCTCTCCATCCAGCTGTGAAGTGGAATGAGAGAGAGGTTTTGGTCAGTGTCTGTCACCCAGACAGTCTGAACACACTACAATTTACTAAATATAGAGAGAAGCCCAGTACCCAAACACCTCATTTATGATTTTTAAATCTGAGCAGTTTTCTGTTATTTCCTCCCACCTCACCTAAACACATCTGCTCAGACTGCAAAATGTTTGCAGGCACTGTTGGGTGCACCACCAGGCAGTGCCCATCTCCTGTGTCAAACAGCCTCGCTGAGATGCTGCAGCAGCAAAAAGCTGCCACTTTCTCAACAGAAATAGCTTTCCTCAAATCCACCAACACGTTTCAACCAAGTGTGCTACTTGGGAGAAAATAATCCTCCTAAGCCCCCTCCCTCATCACTGTTTTATAGCACTTCTTTGATGCCAGCCCCAGCCTCCCACCTCTCCCCCTCAGGGACACTCTTGTCTGCCAGCTGTGCCAGTGGAAGCACCAACACAGCCCCGTGGTTTTACAGCTCTCCAAAAGGCCAACCTCGATTCTGAATCCTTGGCCCCAGTTATTTTGCTGTTAAAATACCCCCTCCCATCCCAGCAGTGTTTTATATCAGTGCTCAATCAGTATTTTAAAATACAATTGCTCTCCATTTACAGGGAGATGCCAACACCAGAGCACACTAACTTTTAAATTTTTCTTCCAAATTCATTCAAAGCATTAAAAAACACCTCTCCTCCAATTACTCCTGAAGCCAGATCACTGCATTATCCCATGACACATCATCCAATGTATTTATCCTCCTATAAGCCTGTCCTAGGTTACAATAGATGTGTTTAAGTATTCTATTACCACCAGCTGTGGGCCCTTAGCTGTTATCACCTGCTAACGACCCACCCCTGATAACAGACAATGGGCCATCAAGAAACCACCACATGACTCATGGACTCATCTCATCCTATTGTGAGATGCTCCACCCAGGAGGGTGGAGCCGGCCATTCCCACCTGGATAGAAGCTGCCCTTGGAACTGCCTGGCCTGAGCCCTGTCTGCTGGGTGACCAGAGGACAAGAGCCACCACGGACCTTCAGCTGGAGACCGGACCTTCCATGGGATCATCCCTTCAACTGGATCACTTCATTGGGACTGCTGTCACCATCCTAACAGGGTATCAGGTTGTATCTGACTTTGTCTGTGCTTTTTCCTTCTATTATTTTGCTTGTTTCTAATTTTTTTCTATTAATTTCAATCTTGACTTGTGACCTCCCACTGGTTTGTTTTCAAACCAATACAAAGCCCCAACAATGCATTGTCACACCCATCTTGCAAAGGAGAAGCTGATGGGCAAAGGTCTGGATTCAGCAACGAAATTCAGCTCTGAATTCCTCACCAAAATCATCTGACTGCTGATATCTGGGGGGAGTTGTACACAACTGTGTCTGATCAAAAGCCCACCATGATCCCAGATTCCAGCCTGATTCCACCACCAGCCTGGCCTGGGCACTTCCAGATGTGTGTCCTGTATTGCCCCTGAAGGAGGGTGGCATTCCTACATCCCACACTACAGCCACAGAAGGTGCACAGCTCCTCCCTGGCTCCAGCTGACATCCACCCCTGTTTTCCTGGCCCAGCAGCTCCCTGATACTACAGTAATGCAAACTCTGAATTAAAAGGATGGTGATAATGCAAACTCTGAATTAAAAGGATGGTGATAATAAAGACAGACCTGCAAAATCCCTGTTAACATTGATATTTGCTTTACAAGAACTAAATGATTATGTAAATTAGATGATTATCAGTAGTAAACTGTAAGAACTCACATTCACTGTCCCTCCCCTTGCAGGGGACACTGCACAGAAGAGAGGGACAGCTGCTTTGGAGGCAGCTGGGCATTTGGCATTCCTTATGTATAAATTCCTATTAAAATGAGGGTACTTGTACAGTCACTAATTTTTTAATGGTAGTGAACCTGGGAGCTTTCTTTTTTTTCTCCATGAGCACACTCAGCTAATGGAAAATACTTCCACTGAAGCCCCAATGCCTCACCACCATGCAGATTTGATGAGCTGACCAGTTGCACTTTTGCACAGAGCTGCAAGCTAAGACTGGCTGAAATGCTATTGCAAAACATGGTCTTAAATTAATGGTACCATGGTCCAGAGCTATCACTGTGTTTGTGTCCTTGTCCTGGGGCAGTGATGGACAAGAACTGAGGCTGGCTAAGGTTATTCAGCAGCACAGGCAACAAAATTCCTCATTTCAACCCCCTGAGGGGACAAGAGCTCCCAGGTCTGATGCTAAGCAGTTTCAAATCACAGTTTGCACACACATTCCGTGCTCAACATCCCCTTCCACAGCCACCTCAGGTTATGAGGTTACTCTGTTCCTTCATCTGAGAAACAGTGCTGGCCATCAGAAAGAAAGCCCTGCACAGGCTCAGGGGTTCCTGTTGGTGTTTGGATTGAATTTCCTGCATTTTCTTTCCACTGGAGAGCTTTACAGGTTTTGGGACTGCTAGGGTCTGCTTCTTCCTCATCACATTAGTCAAGGGTGTTGAGCAACATATGGGAAGGCACAGCCTGAAAAATGGTGGCAATTACACCACAACAGGCAGCAGGACAAACAGCAGTACCCTGTGTTAACTGAATGGTAAAAGCATCACTTTGCCAGAAAAATCCTTATTTTGCAGTGAAAAGGCCTTAATTCTGGACGCTTTTTCTCTAAGAGCTCTGCAGTAAGAGGCTGATTAGGGCTTCTTTTACACATTTCATATGCAGTGGAAGCTGGGCCTAATGGGTCACAGCTTTTGATCTGGGGCAAGAATATTTAACTTTCCATTTACCAGAACAGTATGACACAAACACAGGTAAGAATGAACCAGTGAAATGAGTGAAACCACTTCTTATAACAACCCTTCATCATTCCTATTTCTTCAGAAACCCATCACCTCCTTGCCAAATGGCACATCTAGCATTTCACACACTGCACAAAGGCCTGTGCAAAGGTAAAAGTTAATTAAGAAACAAACACTTCCCTAAAGGAATTACAGTGGGTGCAGAAGGAAAGTAGAGAAGCAGAAGTTGACCAGATCTCATAAGAATTATGTTCACCATGAATTCCAGCAGCTTCCATGCCTCTAGCACATTTTGCTCTATCTTTAGTTATCATTTTCTCCATTTTGATTATGTCTAACACTGCCTCATTTCCATGCAAATCTCTTCAGCATTTTGGAAAAAGCCGAATTGTGTCTGTCAGACAATCATCTACCTATCACATAAATCTTCCTCTTGCCTTTCGCCATCAAAAAAATATCCCCAGAGCGCTATCCTTACACTTGTTACCGTCCAGAACTAAGACCCAGGGATCAAAACCATCCCGTGCCTTCCTCACTGTGCCTCAGTGTGTCAAAACTGTCACCAATAACAAGCACAGGACACAAAGGGTCTCCAGCACTACTGAACTGCAGCACAGGAACCAAAGGGATCATCTCCCAAAAAAAGTTCTCTGAGCAAAGTTGGCAGCTGTCAGTATCACTGTGTGAAACAACTTTACAGCTCCGTGCTAGATTTGAGCCACGAGGGTTTTTTCTCTTGTTGATTTTTTTTCCCCTTTAATACTTTTAAAAGAATATTTTTTTAGTGGGACACCAAGTTCCTGTCACATTAAGATGAACTCAGGATAGCGATGTTGCTGGAGGCAGGATGCCAGAACATCACTTGCACACTGAGGAACACCACCTAAATTGCCTGTCTTGTTAAAATAGAATGGAAAATTTGTAAACACACCTTCAAAGTACTGCACTGTATGAAAAGATGCTTCTAGCATGATCCTAGGTTCTTCTTTTTATGTGTGTGCCGAAGTGCAGAAGTTTGTGCTGTACAAATCTATGTGCTGGTGTGGTTTAGATACTTATATATATATATATATATATGTACATACACACAGATACACAGGGTAAAGCTGAACATACAACATCAGTGGGCTCAGAACTTCTGCAGCTGCAAATTTTCCTTTGAGTCTTCCAATTTGCTTGTTCCTTCTAGTTCTTTCAAATCTAATTTTGCTCATTCATTTAATTAAATGTTCGGTTTTATCTCAGCACAAATAACAAGAATGGATGGGGGACAATTAAAGAAATTATTTCAGCTATAAAACACAGGCCACGTACAGCCCTGAGAGATGTGGTAAAAACACCTGTTACCACAACAGTGAGTATTTATACAATATCTGTCTGAAAATATTAATGAGACAGAGAACAGGTAAAGCAATATTGCTTCTATTCAGTGGAACTCAGACTGAACTCTGTGTAAGGATGATTTTTGTGAGTAATTATAGGGTATTTTTAGGAACAAAGTAGAGTACTTAACCCTTAATATTAAAAGCCTCGAATTCGGAGATGATGTTTCCATCCTATTATTTTCAGAGTAATTCTGCTTCATAAAATGACCATAAAACTGCTACACTGAACTCAACAACAATATTTCTTACTCATCTAAGTCATCTACAGAAGCACTTTCCCTTTAATTCTCCATCCTGCAAATTCAACACTTCTAGACAGAGCTTAGCAAACTTCTGTATCCAAATTTTTCCATCTGATGCTGACAGATTGGCTCTGATTAAATTTTTCTTCCCTGACATGTTTGCACTAAAACCAATGGAAAAAAAAGTTTCCCAAAAAGTTGAAACAATTCACCTCCAGGTTTTATAAAAGTAAAATAATTCACAGCAAAACATTTTTCCTCCAGTCTTTTGGTTTTTATATTAGAAACCTGAACAATGGAAGAAAACCACATTTTGATTCAAAAAAGGAGTCTCAACAGCCTAAGAAAAAGTGGAACATTCATCGTCGTCACAAACACCCTCAATTTATAATGCAATGGAATACTTTCCACAAAACCAATCCATGAGCTCCTAGCACACTGCTAGCCCTAAGGGCCAATCCCAACCCCTTTTTGCCCAATTTATTAGCACCAGGTTTTCATTTTATCAGTACATTTGCACACATGGCTGGTGTGAAGCCTGCTCCCCACTCCCACGTTTGGGCAGAGCTCAGGGCTGGACCTCAGCACCTCCCATCTTTTGCTGAAATAATGCTGGATTTGTCTAAAGAAATTTCACACAGGTGTCTTCAGACTTTTCAAGGTGAATTAGCTTTACTCTACTCTGATTATTCACTTTGGGAACCTGTCCTTCGTGGCAGCAGATTTAGCTGTGGCAGATGCTGAGCTGTCACCGAGCCTGACAGCTTCTTCAGAAGCTTCCTCTGTGCTTGCCTTGTAAAACAGTCAATAGCCAAGTGAAGCCTGGCTGTGAAAACAAGCACGTTTCCCACTTTCATACTCCATGAAACCACGTGTCCTGCTCCGTGCTGCATCCTTCTGGGAGGGGGAAAGGAGCTGACCTCTCAGTCTGGCACCCAGCATTTCCAATTAACCCTTTGTGTACTCAGAGCACATCCACCCCCCCTGCCTGACACCCCCTGCCACAGGGCTGTGGCTTGGCAGTCCCTCAGAGCTGCCACAATGCCACTTCTCACCAGTGGAGAAGGGTCTCTGGGGAAGGTGAATGTGCTTAGGAAAGGGTTTCATTCCCTACACAATGTTGATTTGGATTCCAGTATATCTGGGTAGTTTTTATGGCACTTCAGGGAACACCTATGGTCCTACAGAGACAATCCGTGTTCACCTCTGCAAGTGCCACAAGCCACCCTGATGGAGGGCAAAATGGCAGGCAACTCCCCAAACATATTTTTGCATTGTCCATCAGAGATTCACAAAGCCAGACAGTAATATGTATTTATATTTATATTTTTTATATATTTATTAATAAATTTATATGTAGAACTGGGCATCAGCACTCCAAAGGCTACAAAGAGATCTGTTTTCAGGTGAAACAAGCTGTCCAAATTCTGTATCATTCACATCACCTCCACTTCTCTCCACCAGTCCCACAGCTCTCCACCATCTCCCTCTCCATAATACCAAAATAAAAAACATTCCTGGAGGCATTGCTAGCCACTGATGTTGTCCTGGCAGAAGGAATTTGAGAACATTCAAAAGAACAACAGAAGATTGCATACACTGTCAAACTAAGACCAGAAAACAAGCCTGGCTTTTCATTTTGGCCTCAGTGCATGTATTGCTGAACTCTCCGTGGCTATGTGAGACTGGAAAAGTATCTTTATTTCCTGGCAGCAGCTCCTGGAGCTGCTCTCCCCCCTGTCCAACTCCTTCTGATCAGCACTTGTTTCTATCTGATTACCTCTCTGTTTTCTTGCTCACTATTCCAGGAAGGAGATGCTGGAATTAGATTTGCTGCATTTCCATTCCTACATTAACACTAATTTCACTGAAGTCAATGAAATTACACTGATGTCTGGAGAGTATCTGAGGAGAATAATTGAGTGTATTTTATCACTTTCCTTCAACTTTTTTGGTGACTGTTTCGTGACATTTTTAAATGTCCCATTTCACTAAAACCCACTTATTCTACTCTTTGATGCTGCATTGAAGTTTTTTTCTGGGACCATGGAATTCTTGCTGTGAAGCTCCAGACACTGCCTGGGAGATGCCTGGGATGGGAACACAGAGATGTGTACAGTGATAAACACAGCAGCACCCTAACTGCTCATCCAGCCCAAACCCATCCCCTGACTGCAGCCCCCTCCAGATACTTATGGTAAGAGCTCAAGAAAGAGGGTGCAGAGTGCATCCCTGCCTTGGGCCACTCCTTTCAGATTTCCACAAACCCAGAGAGCCCAGGGACTGCACCTACACCGTGTATCAGCCACCGACCATCTCCACCCAGCGTATCTAATACCACTCCACCAATCCACTTCTGGTTTGGTTTGGTTTCTTTTTCCTCACCAAAACATTATTTTTTGTGCTATTCTGGAAGGCTGGCTGCCCCAGCCTTTTCACTGACCACCCATAGCCAGCCTTTCTGGAAAGTGAGTAATTGCTCCTCTCCACCTCCTTCGCACCACTCTTGTTTTTTTAAGCCATCGCCCACTGTGATTTTCCAGTCGTCATCCCAAGCCTCCTTTCAGACACCCTTTTTAATCTTTCAGGGTCTTGTTGCAGAGCAGTGCAGTGTGGTGCAACAGCATTCATTTTAACTGCCTGCCCAGGAATCCTATGTGCCTTTTGTTGACTGGCACTGAATATTGCACTGATATTTTCAAAGCACGCTCAGCAGTGAGAGGCAGGTGTCATTCCTCAGTGGTAACTGCTGATTTAGAAAACATTACTGTATAGGTATAGCTGCCCATTCATCTGCATGCCCTGGCACTGAATTTCATCAGCCCTTTTCACAACCACTTCTGTGGTGGGATTGCTGGACCAAACCAGAAACCCTAATTTCAGGACCTGCAGCACAGTGGAGTTTTCTCCTACATTTCTCCTATGCTAAGTTGTCTCCTAAGCTGCATTTAGATACAACTGTGAGGTTAAAAATAAAAGCCTGTGCAAAATTAAATTGTTTTAAAATTTTTTTAGGTTTATGCCAGTGTCACAGCTTAGGTCCCAATAACTGGAAAGATGTTATCATCTTTCTACTGTAAGCAGGACTGACTATTTCCCAGAGCAGGACAAAGCTGTTCTTGGATGTTATCCAAGGGTGACTGAGCCAACTCTGAAAGTTCAGTGAAAATAAACGAGAGATTTGACAGAATAAAAATATCTAGATTTGACCCAAGAGTTACAACAGTTATGGGGTGGGATATCTCTTAAACATTAACTCTTCAGCAGCAGGAGAAAGTATGAATTTCTAAACTACATGTCTAACTCCCTACTCTAGCAGCTGCAGTGTGCCATTAGCACTGAACATCCTACTGTCTTTATTCACACATCAGTGTGACCAGCCATGAACACAAGAGGTTAATTTAAGTGGCCCTGATGCCTCTGAAGTATTTGTTCACATGTTGAGAGCTGAGGGAGTGACTTCAGGGTCTCTCCCTCCAGTTATTTTGCCATCCTCAGTTGCTTCTCAGCTGTTGCAAGGCACTGGTAGCTGGTCATGTGTGCCAGCAACGTCCTTTGTCAGGGAAAACGACACCTGAAATTACACACAGAATTGGCACTGCACGTGGAATGGGGAGTTTGACAGTAAATTCACTTTTTTTGAATGCAACTAAACACCTGCAGGTATCACTCACGTTGAGTTGTCCAACCAGCAGCTACTGCGAGTAAGAAACTGCTGCAAGCCTTGCAGGATGGGATCTTCAAACCCCATGAAAATGATATTCAGTAACGCATTTATTAGCACATCTCTTCAGACCTTCCAGCCTGCTTTTCCCCAAGCCTCTGCAGCATGGTACATTAATTTTATACTGAACTATTAATTGCAGTTGACTTTGCAAAGCTCTTTTCTTTACATTTTTTTATTCGGTTTTGCAAAACCAATCCCAAAGGAGTTCATCTTATTCCCCACAGTTGTTTGATCAAATTGCAAATATTTCCTTTAATCTTTTCAGGCATTCAGATTTATTAACTATGGAGCAGAGCCTCTTCATCTCCTCTGCTGATGGTTTGGGAGAAACAATCTTTCACATATTTCGCATTTTACGCAATTGCTTATTCCTGCAAGCACATATTAGTAAGCATAACATTAAAACACATTAACCTAACCTAAATAAAAACACTTTGAACCAAATTTGCAAGCTAACCTGCTTTAGTTCTTAATGATATTAATCTAAAGACATTTTTCCCAGAGGATGGGGTCTATAATTCACCGAGGTCAGTAAAAAGTAGCTGCTGATGTTAGTGAGTTGTAGGGTTGGCAATAAACACGTATATTTTTCTCTGAGAAGCTGTATGAGAAATTTCCCAAAGGCAGGAGAAAGGGCCTTTGGGACACAATTTTAATTTTCTTCATGCCTATTCATAGGTAGAATTAGGAATAATAACCATCATCATCATCATTTCACAGTCACTTCACATTTCTCATTAATATATACATTTTAC
The DNA here is from genome assembly GCA_013399225.1 of Rhipidura dahli. NCBI lineage: Eukaryota > Metazoa > Chordata > Aves > Passeriformes > Rhipiduridae > Rhipidura > Rhipidura dahli. The sequence continues at coordinate 204,055 of VXAC01000233.1, read as the reverse complement.
AAAGAAAAGTAAATTATTCAATTTTGTTCCATACTTAAACATTTATGATTAAGTTCCATGCTTAATCATTTATGTCAGTTTTCTCTGTTCTAATTTTTATTAGGAAATTCAGAATGAAATATTTTATAAAACTGAGACAAGCACTCAGAGTTTAAGAATTGCTATTCCCCATTTCATTATTTAGCTGCTTTTATTCCATGAAATAGGATAAACTTTAGCAAAAAAAAACCCCAGAAAACCCACCTTAATCTGAGTCTTAGTCTGAATTTTTAGCTCCACAAGATCTTCTAAAGTGAAAGTCAAATGTCTTTTTTTTTTTTTTTTTTAACTATATTCTACTTTTCCATCATCCTAGTGAAGTTTTCAAAAAAACAAAACATGGTCTCCTTCCATTTTTAAAAACTTTTCAGTGGAAAACCAAGGGAAGGATTTTTCTTGGTTTTTTGCAGTACTGCAAAAGAAATTTGAAAAGCAGAGTAAGAAAATAATCAAGAGAGAACTTTTCAGTTCTCTTGGAAACAACATGTTAGTTGGGATGTAAAAAAAAAAACCCTCATGTACATCAACTCTTTTCCTCAAAATACGTAATTTAGAATAAAAATAAATTTTCAACAAAACTAAGGATTTTCTCGAGTACTTTCCATTTTATCTGAAAAAGTTTCCACTGCAAGTTTTTTTCACTCATTAACTCCCTCCATTTCTTCCTCCTCTCCACATCTCCTTTCAGCCTCTGCTGAAGTCTTCCAGAAGTGATACAGCTTTTTTTTAATTTTGTTTAGTAGCTTAGCTGCCTTCCACCTAACATGACTTCGAAGCTGTTTTTCTTCATTTTACTCCATGTTGTTTGTAATTATTTAACCTAATTGATAGGATGCCTCCTCTGGGTAGAGCTGGTTGCCATGACACTGTAAGAAATTACTCCGTATTTCTCCATTCCTGGACCTTCCTGAAGAATTTATGCAGAACATCTTGCCTTCACCAGCTCCCCACCTTCACACACATCCGTAAAAAATAATGAATGGTCTAATCCTTGCAGGCAGATTTCACTGGGATAAGAGGGATAAAATTGGGGGTGTTTTTTGTAAAGTCTTCTTCTGCTAATACTGACCAAGATTGCACAGTGCATAGTCACAGAATTGTTTCATTTGTGGAAGACCTTTAAGGTCAGCAGGTCCAACTCTTCACCTACCACCTTCACTAAACCACATCCCCAGGTGCCATGTCCACATCTATTTTTAATCCTACCAGGGATGGCGACTCCACCACTGCCCTGGGCAGCCTGTGCCAGTGCTTGACAGTCCCTTCCATGAAGCAATTGTTCTTAATACCCAATATAAATCTCTCCTGGCACTACTTGATACCATTTCCCCTTGTCCTGCCCCTGGTACCCTGGGAGTAGAGCTTGACCCACACCTGGCTGCCCCCTCTTGTCAGGGAGTTGTAAAAGTGATAAGGCCCCTGAGCCTCCTTTTATCCATGCTGAGTTCCCCCAGCTGCTCCTCATCAGATTTGTGCTCCAGACCCTTCCCCAGCTCCATTGCCCATCTCTGGACACACTCCAGCCCCCTCCATGTCCATCTTGCTGTGAGGGGCCCAAAACTGGACACAGGATTTGAGGTGTGGCCTCACCAGTGCCCAGTACAGGGGGATGATCACTGCCCTGGTCCTGCTGGCCACACTATTGCTGGTACAAGCCAGGATGTGAAGGCATATGGGCTGTGCTTGATGTGACCAAGCCAAGGGCACCCAGAGGAAGGCAACAAGCAGTGAGGTGGCACAGGCACAGCACCACCAGCACAGGGCAGCTCATAGGGATATGGTTTAGGAGACAAGCTGGGTCACAGCTGAGTGCTTTTGCAAAGCCCCCACACCACTCACATCAATAAAAAACATGGAGGGGGAAAAAAATGCAGCTTCCAGTACAGAGATGCCTAAGGAGATGGAGCCTAACCCTAAAGTCTCAGGCAACCTTCCAGCAATGCAGCTCGAGACAGTGCATTTCAGAACAGACATGAATGGCTGAGATGCTTTTAAAGGCTCTGCAGCTCTCAAGGAGTTTTACAGCTACAGAGAAAGGGCCACATTGAGAGGAGTTCCTGCAAAGAGCAGGGGCACAGTACGGAGCTCCAGATGAAGTTGACATCCTGCTTATAAGAGTGGTCCTTGGTAGAAGTTCCCCTGAATTTTGGCAACCCTAACCCCTCCTGCCTGGCCCTTAAGTCACTTCAAATCTCAATCACAATCTTCTCACAGCCTCCTCTACCTCCTGACCCAGCCCTTCCCAATCAGGATATTCACTTGAAAACATTTCATGGAGCCAAAGCATGTGAAGCACACACAAAGCAGCATTGACAGCTCAATCTCTCCAATCCATTTTGGCCTGGCTTTGGACAGCAATCACACTGCTCATATTACAGTCCTCTGGGCAATTATGAACAGTTTAGAGGACCACACTTTTATACATAAGGCAATCTGAAATGCACAGCATGGGCATAGTGTATTTGTCCTTGTGAATGTTGCTAGCAAAACAGAATATTAACTATATTCATTATTTTTACTTACACACACCACTAGAGCTGTGGTTCTGCTCTTCAAAACTATGCACTCGATACTGCAGAAATTATAGAGACAGGGAATAGTCAAGCTTCTCGTGGTAAGAAAAAAATCCATTTATTTTCATTTACACATTATTAAGAAACTTGCTGAGCAAAACCTGCTTTTATTGTTATTGATGATGATTCATTCACAAAGCTGGGAAAAAAAGCTGGTGAAAACTTAAGTAAAAAGTCAAGTAACAAAACTGTATCTGAAGTCCTTGATGTTATCTTTCACACTTCAGAGGCATGAGGCTATTATGAAATCTCATTTTTTTAATTATTATTTGGGGCAGATTCACGCCAGATTCAAGAACTGATTTATTCTGCTAATATATTTATTTCCATTTGTGAAGGACACTTCCAAGCGCTGCAACCAAAGTAACATCAAATTAAAATTCTCAAAAGCTACAATTTACTGATTATAATTACTAAGAGCTTGCCCATCTCCCATCTCATTCAGACAAAATGGATTTACAGTCTATTTCCAGGTTCAGCCCCTACAAGCAGTCAGCCAACAGCAAGTATTTCAAAGAACACAGAGGGACTGTGTGGAGAGTGAGAAATGATCCTTTGGGCCCTGCACAGGGTCCACAGATAATGTAAGCCAACCTCTGCCTGCCCCACAAATCTGCCTAAGCAGACATGGAGTCACTGATTGCACCCTAATTTGACAAGCAGAAGAAATGAATGTCGCCAAGAGTCAGTGTGAAGCAGACGTGGCAAAGCACATCCCCTCATGGTCACATTTACCATATATATATATATATATATATTTATATTTGCCTTTGCCCTCTCCCCCAGAAATATGAAGAGATTGATACAACTCAGACTTTCTTCTTCTCAGGAAGCTTTGATTTTGAGTCCAAACTGGAAAGAAAGAATAACTTTTAGATTTAAAACCTGTGGGCAGGTTTGGGGATGGGTTATGGTGATAAGAATTAAAATTAAATCGGTTTTGCACTATTTTATATTCCACTAGGTAACACAAAACAATAAAATCCTCAAAGCTAAGGATGCTTAATGACAGAACTGACAGGTCAGTTTGTTCCATAGGGAATTTATCTGCCCATAATGGAATGAAGGGGACACAGAGTGCTAACAAGTTTTTGACAGACGTGTTTGGCAAGATCAGTTAAATGCCTCCTTCTCTGATAAATTAGCTTCTTCTATTGAAATAATATTCTCCCTCAAAGATTTTAAGCAGCTTTAATAATCTGCTTAATAATTATCTTTAATAATCTAATTTGTTTGCTAGTAAGGGATTTCTGCAGTGCTCCAATTTGCATTCAGGGCATTCAGACTCACGAGGGCCACATTGGGAATCTTTGTTTTGAAACTCATGAGGATGTTCAGGCCAGTTACCACTGTGGCACAGTCCTGTACCAAATTACTACAAGCAATTTGAAAGCAGTTGTTCAGCCAGTATCTTGATTTTTCTTAATTAGTGGAAGAAGAGAACTCTTTCTGATCTCATGATCCTCACATAGGCTGAGATGACATCTGGGAAAAGCTACTGAACACATTTGCCATGACTGCTCTTCCACATGGTATTTTTCATTTTCCTTCAGAGAAAAATAAAAAATAGAACTTCTCAGCACCAACTACTAAAAATACGTAGCAGAGTCTTTCAGAAGCAAGTCTATTTCTCACTATGTTTCACCTACTTTATTTCAAATAGAAACTGAACCATTAAAACTCCTCTTTGTTAAAATCATAGCAGGGGCAGCACACCTATCGGCAGAGAAGCAGGGGCTTTGTCCTCTGCGTGGATCTAAGAGATGACTTAATACTGTACAGTCACTGATGAACTCGAGGCTCTGTAGGCTGCTCACCAGCTCTTTGTATCCAGCAGTTGGTCAGAGAAAAGAACATTACCCAGCACTTTCTTTTCCTAACTAAAAATAATCTTTAACAGGTTCTAAATTTATGGGCTTTATATTTAAATTACAAAAAGCTAAGAAGAATCTGTATTAGGTGTAATGTCTTCTATTTAGAGAAGAGTGACAATAGATGTTCTGGAGGAAAAAAAAAGTTACATAAAACTGGAATCAGAAGAATCAAACTCCAGTGATTGCAGCAGTCCTCCCCTATGAGCTGACAGAACTTCTTTTCAACAGACCCTTGCTGGGAAGGGAAAGGAAGGGAAGGGAGAAGGGTAAAGGATGAGGAATGAGGACTGAGGTTGGACTGAAAATATGCAATAATTTTTCCTGCTGTTGGTAGTAATGGCTTTAGAATCTTTTTACCTTTGCTACATGAACTTTTCATGATCCATTCAAAACCAATACAGAAAAGCTGCCACCTATTCTGAGAACCCAAAAAGTGTCTGTATCCTGACTGTTTGACATTATCTACATTGTTGGAGGTGCTGAATTCACACCACTCTGACAGCAAACCTCTAGACTGACTCCTTTGCCCCAGGCAACTCCAGAGACTTATCTGGGAGATGTGTATTGATTCGAGCACCAGCAGAAGTAAAGAGGAAATGAAAGGGAAAAGGCACGAGAATTTAAGCAGGGCTTTGCTTTGCTAGCCAAGCACTATTTTTGACTGAGAAAAGAAATGACAAACTGGGTGATCAAAGATTTTAAGAAGTCAGCTGCACTGGGATGGCAAACACAGGTGCAATCTTCTCCTCTCTGCCCGTGTCCCCAACAACCACCTGACTCTGGTTATTTTAAGCCGTCTGTTTTCAGCTTTTCTTCTCAAGAAACCTACTATAAGCTGCTGCTTTTCCCACAAATAGCAGTAAACATGCACTGAAAGGCATTTGACAAATAAAAGCCTATTATGCAAAAAAGTATGCCTTCCTAAAGACAAAACATTCACTTCATTTCCTCCCTTCTTTACAAGGAGTATAAAATGGCTATAGCATTTCTAGATGTTTTTCAATTTTTTTATGTTAATGTACTCATTTAATGTTGATGTACTCAACTGTTTTTGCAGAAGTTGAAAAAAAGCCTTTAAAAGTAGGAAGCATTTGCACACAAAAATGCCATCTTGATAATTTGATTTTTTTCAAGAAGCAAGCTTTTTTTCAGGTCTTTTAAAATACCAATTTTGGAAGAAACATTCCATTTAAAAATTTACTTTTTGTCCTAATGCAATTATGTAATTGCATTAAATGCTCTTAGTCATAGATTTTTTTTAAAAAAAAAAAAGAAGCTGGGGCGGGGTACTGCAGGCAAAACTGGTCTGTACACACAGCTTCACTGCAATGCCAGGGTATTTCAGCATAAACATTCAGGACACAGAATTTCACTTGGATGAGTGCCTTGCAAAGTGAAAACTTGATTCACTGTTAGGGTCTTTGGACAGCATGGAACAGATCCAGATTAAAAACAGAAGGAGAAAAAAGTTTAAGAAAATTCTGATGTCCGCATCACTGTGTTGCAATAAGGACTAACCCTGGCATTACTCAGAATCATCAGCTGCTTCTCTTTTTAATCTAAATATTCCTGAGTCACCTTCAGGGATGCTCTTCTGCAGAGACTGAGAGACTCAGCAAAGATATGGGAGGGACCAGGCAGAGGGACCAGCAGTCAGTGGAGGGTGCTGAAGACTCGGAGCATGTGGGAAAGAATTAAGAGTGGACAGGCTTGGTCACAGGTGAGTGAGTTCATCTGGGAGAGAACAGCTGGGAAAGGAACAGGCAGGAACCCAGAGCCAGGTGCTGGAAGAGGGGTAAGATAAAAAGGTGACCTGGAACCTCTAGAAGGTGAAAGATGAGGGACTGAAATCCTTCAGACTAGGGATGGTTCCTCAGGGAGATTTTCCTAGGGAAACACTCCAGTGATCAGCTCCCCCTCAGGACACAAGGGATGGCAATGACTCTGCCAGGGGGAACCACCACTGGCTCCTTTCAAAGAGCAACTTCTGACTCCAGATGCCCTTGTGGAGCTGGGTCTCAGGTGGGCAGAGGATCCTGGTAGCCACACTGCCTTAAAAGCTTCTGTTCCTGGGATTCCCAACATTTAAACACCCACTGTGTTCAACAAGAAATCCACGAAATCTTGGCAAACTCATTTGGCCATTTCCATATTCTTCTGTCCCATACAAGGAGCAGGGAAAGGGCACCTGCAGAATTTATAAGGTTTTTAGCTTCAGCCAGAAGATTTGTTGTGGTGGGGCATTTTTGTAACCTCTGGTGTTCATCCTGCAAAACAAATCCTCGGGGAAGACCCTGTGGATCCAGTTGAGCTGCCCATGTTTACTCACCCTTGAAAGTGGGTGTTTATTTTTGTCTTCAGATAACACTCCAAAGCTAGTTTCCTTTCACTAATACATCTCTATTAGATTTCTCTGCTAATTAGAGAAGCCAAGGCCATAGCTAAGGAATTGGAAAGGGCTCTAATGGAATTACTACTCTGAGGTGGCTTGAATGTCATAATTTCCTTCTCCAACATAACAAAATCTTGACAATCACCTTAAAGACAAAGAGAGAGAATGAATGCTGCTGGCTTTTTCAGGGGAAACATCATTATGGGTATCAATGTCTTGTGTGTTAACAGTGATAGAGGCATTAAATACAGCAGCCTTGGTGACTGAAATGCCTATAAAGCATCTTGACACAAGATAAAGTGCAAAGAAAACTCTGGGCTGAGAACCACCCTGGAAAACTGCAATTAAAAGATCTCCAGCATAACTAAGCTGTGGCTTCCATCAGACTACAAATACAGTCCATTTCAATTTCTCTTCATATTTAAGAAGTTATTTAAGCTACTTTAACATCAGGTTATGCAGCATTTATGGTTTTGCCATCATATCAAAGCTCTCTCATCTTTTCACTGTAATATTCCTATGCAGTAGGGATACAGACTTTTCACTGTCTCCCACATCACCTTAGGGAAGAGGTTAAATGAACCCTCAGCTTTTACAGAGTGGACAAGGACGTGGTTAAAGAACCAGGCTGTCTAACACCAGGTCTCTTCTCTTTCACACTGCTTCTGCATTTAACAAATGAAACACAACTAAGACAGACACTCTAATTTGGGAGCACTGACATCCCTGGTTTTGGGGACATTTTACAAGGTTTTTTTGCATTACAGCTGTTCCAATGTATCATCTTTGAAAGTCAATGTACTGTGAGGTACTTCATATTTAACTTGCTGGGGCTGTTGAGTGGATACAGAGCTGGCATTTAATTTTTTTTAAAGAAGAGGGAAACAAAAAAAGGAGAGGTGATGGAATAGCAGGCAAAATATTCTTTTTAATTAAACAGTGTTACTTAAATAATGATAGTAATGGAAATTGGCCTTGGTGAATTTTACCCTGAGTCAGGGAAGTTAGCTTCTAGGAAACAGAGTCATCAGGATGAAAAGGAAGGAGAAGATGTTGAGGAACAATTTTGACAATGCATTTCCTCCTCTTTTTTGTTTGATACCCTTGATGAACATCTTGTCAGCAGTTTTAGTGTGTAGCTCTAGAGCTGATCAAAAGCTGGGATAAGCAAACAGAGAAGTTGTAAAGCAGTAATCTGTGGGTTTTCCAGCAAAGCAAGAGTAAAAAACAAACCAGCATTTGAAAAATGCCTTCAGGCTGTCTGTAGGAATAATTGCTTAGCAGTAGTTGAGCATCAAATGCCAAGTTTACTCAGATTAGCCTCTTCCCCCTGTATACCCTACAGAAGGTGGAACACAAACCAGATCATCACAGGGCCCAGAAAACAAATCACTGCAATGCTAAGCTCAAGGCCATCCTGAAAACCAACTCCAGTCCACAGCTGCACGAGAGCACATCCCTGCACACCTGCTTGTGTGGATGCTGGCAGCCAGGACCATTCCCAGCCTCCTGCACTCACTCTGCCCTCGGAAAATCAAGTCTTAATATCAAGAGCACAAGGGTGTCATAGGACCTCCAAGCCTTACTGTGCTTGCCAGCCACAGGACTTGCCACAGACAAACACAGAACAATTTCCAAATCAACTTTCCAAATACCATTATTATTTCCACAGAGTGACAGACAGAAGGAAACAAAATAAAGAAAGGGAGTGAGCACTCAAAGTGGCAAAATGTAAACAGCAGATGGTTTTACATAACTGGCAAAAAGGGAAAAGTAAAGGAAAAAAACCAGACCTTCATTAAAGGGGCTAAAATATTATAGATTAGGGTCCCATTTTAAAAATTGATGCATCACGGGAAGCTGAATAGCTCAAAAGGAGAAAAATTCTAGAATGCAAAGGCTTTCATCTCTCCATCCTCAGTCTCAGCTCTGTGCTGGCCAGTAAATCTATATTCCTGGCTGGGTTCAAATACAGGCAAAGTACACTTGAACCCAAACCTTCCTGTTACTCTCTAAGCCCCAACATCCAACTCATTTGCCAATCTTCCTAACTCAAATCCTCCCAGAGGACATTGCTGCAATAATATGAAAATCACATTTACAGGACTCATCACAGGAGTGGTTTAATGTTCATCTAAGCCAGCAGTGCCCCTGCTAAGGTAACTTGCCACTGCTTGCCTACATTTCCTGCCCTAAATGTCTCACAGTAACTCCTGGGATCAGAAATAGCTGGTTGTCCCTTAGAACATATTTGGATATGTGCATAAAAGCATTTTCTAATTCTCTTCCCACCATGTCAGCCTTTAATCAGAAACAAGGTAAGAAGGCCCTGTACCAAATTCAAAGACATGCTTACACAGAACTCCACTCAACCTGGAGCCCAGGAGTAGAATTAGCAATGAGATTAAAACCACAAGATCAAGGAGTAAAATTTCTGATGGAATTAGGATCACAAGGTAAAGGAATAAACTTCTCAAGGAGGAGGTGAGAATGCCTTGAAATTCCCCTCCTGCGTGCTCCAAGCAGAGGATGCTGTGCCTCCCTTTTCCTTTTTTCCCCACTGCATTGTTTTTTTCAGGCCAATAAAAGAACTGAAAGACTAAAAGCTCAGAACAGTTCAATCTGATGCTGCTGGTTGATTTACTTATGGACATTTTAAAACTGAAGTGCACTTATTTTATTATAAAACAAAGGTGCACTGTCCTTTCCATGAAGGCATTTCCAATGCAAACAAGCCCCATACACAGAACAACCATTCCAGTTTCACCCCAGGTTTTAACATGAATCCAGGACACTACTGACACACCAAAGTCTTGGCACTTCTTCCTCCCTGAGGTCTGGAGGAGAAAAACTACACTCCTCTGCCATTTTTTCCCCTGAACCATCTCTGCCTGTAGTTTATCTCGTCCTTTGCAGAGGTGAAATCTCAGGGATCTCCACAACACACTCAGAAATGAGCTCTGCCAATGCAGCCACTGGAAGGAAGAGGCAAACTGAATATTCCTCCTCAGAGAATCTACCACAGCTATTTGGTGCTTGTATTTCCTTAATCCATAGAGATCAGTCAAGGGGGACTCCTTTGTTTCTGAAATAAGTTTGCTGCACTCTCTACTAAGTGCTTGATTAATGGACACCTCTGTAGGCACTGACTACAAAAAGGTGGGAGTCTGTCCTTTGTGTGGGAAACGGGTGCATCAGATTTTTCAGTGAAAAATGGGCAAGATTAAAGGCAAAGCAAACAGAATGACTGCTACGAAATGGGCCCAAAGTGCCTTTTTAATATATGTTTAAAATGTCTCCAATATTCTGTACTTAAAGACTTTGACAACATAATTCTGTGAAAAAGCTTATTTATCCTGCATGAAGAACACAGAGCCCTCACCTCCCAAAGGAAAGAAAATACTTATGGCTGTTGCTGTGATAAATGTTTCTAACACAGCAGAATATCTCCCCTCAACTAGCCCGAAGAAACACCGGGAGCAAACCTCACTGCCAGCCCTCGCATCCCAGTTCATTTACATACTTAGGGTTGGAAAAGAGGAGGAAAAATCCCTGACCATAATTAATTTTAACCTTTTCTTATTTCACCATGATTCATGTTCAAAAATATTTTCATTAACTAATCCATACAATACTGAGCTACATGCTTAGCCTAATTAGATTACAGAAATGGTTTTAAATCAGGAAGGTTTAATCAGCAGCAATTATTTCCCATGTTATTTTGACTCCATGATGGGATCACATGGATTATTTCATAACAAAACCAAAAAAAAGTATTTTTCTTGCAATTCCACGTTTCTACTGTGATGCACAACACAGGCTTCACTCTCTGCCTATACAAACAGAACAGCCATAAAAAATAACTCTGACAGATATTCACTTTCACATCTCAACACCACAAATACACCCTGACTAAAGCCGGGGAGG
>VXAC01000233.1:117526-193211 GCA_013399225.1 Rhipidura dahli | reverse complement strand
AGGAGAGGAGAGGAGAGGAGAGGAGAGGAGAGGGGATGGGGACTGAGGATTTCCTTGTTTTATTTAAAGGATGCCCTGTAAATCAGCTCCCAAGATAACACACTCCATGCTCTACCCTGTCATAAAAAGTGAGCTGAAATTATTACCACGTTGCATAGCTGAGCTCATGGATCCTGTAGGTCTCCCCTCATTGTCAAAACAGCATGGAAATCAGGACTTTGCCATGGGACAACCCATATGGCCTGATCCCAATTATTGCCAAACAGAATTCTGTAGCTGCATGCATAGCTGTGCCACAACAGCAATTTGGTGAGAAAGATTAGGGAAAAATGCAATTACCATCTTCACAGAAACCATTCCAAGAAAAAACAGCACATGAGGACAGAGTCTCTGAGGATAACCACAGGATAATTGACAAAACATCTCACTCTGATCAATAAAACACCCAGACTGCCTAAATGGAATTGAGTAAAGTCCATTGTTTAGTTCTGGGTTCTGAAACAAACTAACAGAATCAAAACCTAAGAAATGGATTTGTCAAAAATTAAATTTATCCTCATTCTGTGATATTCCCAACCAAATCCTCTGAATAGGATATTAATTTTCTTGATATTTTTATTTAGGTGCCTTGAACGTGAAGCAGCTATAAAACGAAGGAAAGAGGATATTGCAAATATAAAGCTGATTGCCAAATTTCATTTGGGGCAGGAAATGGAAGTAAGGCAATACTGTGTCTCACAAAAGTACATTCAGCATTGGGGTTTTTTTAGTTAAAAAAAAGCAAGAAAGTTAAACTATCATCTGCAGACTGAACACTGCATTCCCCAGCTGAGACAGTTTCACCTCCCACTCTCAACTTCCTTCCTTTCATCAGTCTAACTTGTTTTGGCCTGATATTTTCCAACGTCAAGGTGAATGTTCCTAGGAAATTTGAGGGAAAATTATTTTGGCTGGTTTTCATCTGTTGTAGTTCTACATGAAAAACACAGACCTTTTCATTGATTTTTGGAAGTACCTCTGAGAGTAACAGCAGCCATTGGCACACGTATCAAATTCAGTGCAATTATTGATCACATCAGGATAAAATATATATAAAAACTTTGAAAATATCCTTCCAATATGAAAAGCATTCAAAACCAACACTTGTCCATCTACAGTAGACCTGAATTTATCGGGTGTTTTTTAAGGTTAATCCAAAATGTTTCAGACAGAAAGAGGTCGAAAGAACAAAAAACCAAGAAAATCTAATGCAGAAAAGTGCAAAGCAATTTAAAAACCAAAACCAAGGAGAGCCTGAATTGGTTTCCTGTTCTTTATAAGGAAAAAAAAAAGAAAAAGAAAAGAAGTGTCCAATATTAATTTACTCCTATGGCTTAGCACTCCAAGACCTCATGCTCAGAGGTCAGGGGCCTCTGAGTAGTAGCTTGATGGCTCATCTTAACCTTGCTGTTATCTCACATTTCCTTTTTATGACTAATAGTTCTATGTTGTTTTGGAGAGCAAGGAGAGCAAGGAGCAGGTCCTAAACCAGTTTGAAATGCTCTGTGTTGATTGCAATGGGAGAGGTTTACAGGAAACAGGAACATGATGTTAAAGCCAAGATCTCTCTGACAAGTGAATGGGACATAAAACTCCGCAAAACTGTCAGTGTTTTCAATATTTGCATATTGTCCTATACAGCTCCCATTTCCAGTGAATACAACAGGACTTCCAAAGCCTTTTGCTTATTTATAGCAGTTACCTGTTGTGGCTTTGTCATGAGAGCCAGGTATTTCTTGCCATTCTACTAAATAGTATTGGCTCTGCCTTAAACACTAAAAAGGATCTTAAAAGATCAGGATGTATCAGACCATTGCCTTTATGCCTACATATGTTCATCACATTTGTCTGAGAAGCATGAGACAGGGACTAATTTCAGCACAAATCTGTACCATTCCCATGTACCCTGGCTATATTAATCCTGGAACTATTTACCATGGAACACACTGCTCCTGGTAGAAAGAATTGCCTCCAGCCCTGTTTGTTAGGCTGCATCCACTGAAGCAAAACAACGCATGAATTTTATTATTTTTTAGATTAGGATAAACTGCAAGGTTCATCTGATTTATTCCCACAAATGCTACAGCTCAGGCCCACATGAACTCTTGGCTATCAAGGAATACCCTGACTGCAGGCAATTAGACCAGCCAGAGCCATGCACAGTATCCCATATTTACCTTTGCCTTCACCTCAGCTTTTAAGCCATAGATTGGCAAAAATTAAATGTCTCCTGCACTTTCTGAATTTAACCCAGGGTCTGAAACAGTTATGTGGAGTCAGCTACAAAAATTCAGATTAACTCAGTGCAGTCAGACTTTTTTATTTTCCTTCCTGGAATATTGTAATTTGTTTTTCTTGGTTCCCTGTAACTTGGAACATGGTTTGCTAGGCATTTTACAAAAAAACACGCAGAGTTCCTGCACCCAACCATCCAACATTTAAACCAATAAATCAGGCATGGGTTTGGAGAGGAATAAAACACCACAACATTTATCAAACACCAAGTTCACGATTCTACCAAATGTCAGATCTGGAAATGAAACTAAAAAGTTTAACTTTCCTAGATGAAAGCCTCAGCCTTTAGACATCCCTACCCAAAAGCTCTTGTTTCTCTATTAAATGCTGCCAATTAAAAGTGGCCACAGCTGAGTCTTCCTCCTTTTCCCATACACATGAAAACACATCCCTTAACAACCTCACCTGACCATGCTTTGCTGCTGCAATTATAACCTGAAAGACAATAAACTAATGAGAAAGATTAATTCTGACAAGCTCGTTGTAGTAACACACAGACCATTAACGGTGTCCTGCCTCTGCAGAGATGTCTGTGTCACTCTGATGTGATGATGTGCCTTTATCCACGGCACACGTTTGGTTAGAAACAGAGCAGCACACAAAGAAAGGGATAAATGCCTTTTGCAGAGATAAAGAGCAGAGGACTCTGTTCCCTCTGAATTGATAATATTTCAGCAAACAACCTTTTTGTTGCCTCCTCAGCTGGCTGAAAATGGATCAGAAGGTGAGGATGCATAACTTCTCCATGGCCCATTATTTCTTACTATCATCCAGATGGAGCGTGGCTATTAGACACCACTAAAAACTCTAATGAACTGCAGGGTGGTAGATTACTAATTCTTCAACAGCATGTTTGTGTATCAATAATAGACTGCAAGAACAAGAACAACCTGGCTAATTAGGCTAGATCACATCTGCTCAGCTCGGCTTCCTGTCCCTCCTGTTCTGGGTGTTCATGTGGGTGTTCAGTACTGGTGCAGCTTCCATTAAACTCCTTTCAAAGCCTCTAATCACCCTATATAATATTGCAAACGTTTATAAATGTTTGTTTAAATGCTTATAAGAAGCATTTAAACAAGAGTACACCCATGCTTGAACCATATGAATAATTTTCTCGTTATTTTGTCTGTAATGCAGGGGAGTTTAAATCACAGTTGTTCCTAAGACAGGAAGAAGTGGGAGGGCCCCAACACTCATCATTAAGTCCTCTGTTTAGCAAAGCATTTAGGATTTAATTCATTGATGCTTTCTGGTATTCCTGGGCCTGTTTGGGTTTTTAACAGGGTAAACAGAAACTTGCTCCAAACTTGTGCTTTCATTTGCTTTGCTCCCTTAGCAGTTGGTGGAACATAAAAAGAGCTGCAGTGCTGGGCCCCACTCTGAAGCTTGGGAAAAAAACCACTTTTTTCAAAAATAGCCAAAGTGAGGTGTGGGATCTATGAAGTAAAATTGTAACCCTGCTCCAAAGCTCATCAACACACACACATAAATAAGGTGCATCTGTTGCAACCCCTGAAAAATATTAAGGAAGTTCAGACAATGAAGATTTATTATTTTGAAACAGAGTAATGTTCCAGATAAATCTCTCTAATTCTGTTGTTGTACATCCCATTTAACAGGCACTGCCACCCCTCGAGTTCCCAGAGGAGACACCAAGTGAAACACGTGGTGAGGCTCAGCACAGCATCGCTCCCATGGAATCACACGCGCAGGGCTCTCTGCTAAAATCACCTCATGCACGGGGCAAGGGAAGGCTGGCCAACAACCTCCAAGGGCTGTGACCCTGCCACAGGTTTTGTAGTAATCTCACACACTTGTCTTCCCCTTCTCTCCTCCTTCATTTGTCTTCAGACAAGAGGACTTGATACAAGACTCTTCCTGCATGACCAATCTTCACACACATTTAATTATTTCAGCCATTATATCATTTCCTATATGGCACTGATGCCAGCAGCTTTATTCTGAACTGCTTTCTTACCTTATTGGCTTGCCTTTTTTTTCCCCCCTTTCAAGTGCTAATGCAGAAAGATTGTGTTTGATTAACTAGAAAGCTACATTTCCTTTAGGCAAGGTGGACTATCAATTTGAGCAGGAAATGCTTGCATTAATGAGGCATAGTAGTAACCTTTATGCCTTTATTTCCTATTCAAAAATAAGAGACTGGAAGCAGGCCTCAGATTTTGTGCTTTGAAATGTTCCTGGTCGAGGAGGAAGAAGGGCAAATAAAGCTTGTCCTTTCACCATAAAAAGGAATGATGGTTTGTTCCCATGTCTTTACCAAACAGGTGTCATTCAGGAATATCATGTAAAAAAAACCACCTAATTTCCATACATGGGACCTCATTGAAATGCAGGTTGAGGTTTTTGTGATACACCTGCATGGATTTTAGGCATGAGTCCCAGTGACCTTCAGACGGGACTTATCCCCCTAAATTCCTTCTTGCCTGTATTTGGACAATTCACCAATAAACCTGAAATGTCAGAAATGTTCCCTTCATCATGGCTTGTGGCCAGAGAAACACTTAAAGGTAAGTTCTCATTAAGCAACAATGAGGTCAGTGGGACTATTCCAGTGCCTAAAAGACACCATGAGTTTAAGATGCCAGTTCAGGAAGGACTGAAGGACTGGGTTAAATGGATTTAAAAAACAGATAGGAATTCATCACACCTCATTCTGCCCTCCTCATCTTTAACTTAACATCATTTGATGACATATGAGGTAAGAGAGATGAGACCTAAGGGGTGCAACACCCATCCAAAGGATGGCAGTGTGTGTGACACCAATGCTGAGTTCAGGTGGTTCAACCTTGCCAGTACAATGTAAGAATCACAATTTTTCCGTAGCTGCCACTGTTACTCTGGAATGTGCGTGCTAAAACACAAATTTTGTAGGGCCACATATATGACTGCTCCTCCCAGTGTTCCAACTTCAGGAAAAATCCAGTTCAAGGGGTTTTTACCTCAGAACTGACCATCTTCCACTAAGGAAAAACTGACACATCTCTCTCGACACGATGCCATTCTTACAGAGCTGGGCTTTTCCTGCAGAGGAATTCAGCCTCTACTCCATCTCTCAGAAATCAGCAGCAGATATTAATAAACCCTCTTCCATCAACTTCATCCTATTTCAATTCTGATCACACTTCACAATAGAGCTTTGAAATGTGCTTTAATTTTCATGACACACTTTAGAAGATATTAAATATTCTGCTCTATTAGAAAATCATTCTTGTTGTTACGCAACAAAACGCAGACGAAGTAAGATAAAAGCTTACTAATCTTTAAACTTTTTTAAAATATCTTTTTTCTATCTGCTGGTCTTCTTCCTTTTACCTGCTTGCTTCATTTCTCCCGGAAAAAGAGAGAAATTTCTAAAAGTAAGAAAATTGCTCCAAAATTTCTCTTTTCCCTTTTTTTCTGAGTCTTTAAGGAAGATTTCACTTTCATCCTTCTACTACTCTTCCAGTATGTTGCAGCACTTTAAAAAGTAAGTAAGAAAGAAAAAGAAATATTCTTTACTTTAAAGAAATAAAGACTGGAGGGGGGATTAAAATGGGGGAGGGAGGAGAAATAAAATTTCCAATATAAATTATTTTTTCTTTCTTCAGTGTAAATCTTTATTAATGAAAAAGTCATGATGAAAACCCAGAGGCAAGAACCTTTAGCTCAGAACTCTATTTCAGTTACAAAAATTTTTGAAGCCAAAAGAAGTCAGAACTCCTGTACTGAAATTAATCACAAAATGTTTAGGGATGGTCAACCACCTAGAGAAAGTGAGCTTTGCTAGCTTGGCCTTGCCAAGACATAACAGGGATTTGTAGCTGTACCTTACTCTCCCTCCAGCATCAGAGATTTGTAGGCTTGGGAGGGACCCCAAAGGATTGCAATCCTGAGGGAGGAGCAAGGATACCTGCAGTAAGACTCATCAATGCACTGGAGTTCACCAAATCTGCTGGTGGCTCTGCCCATGATCTGGAAAGTGTTGCCCAAGCT
Source organism: Rhipidura dahli (assembly GCA_013399225.1). Lineage (NCBI taxonomy): Eukaryota > Metazoa > Chordata > Aves > Passeriformes > Rhipiduridae > Rhipidura > Rhipidura dahli. The sequence continues at coordinate 186,884 of VXAC01000233.1, read as the reverse complement.
GAAAAATTTTGGTGGACTGATGTTGGAAATTCCTGTTTCCACCATCAGTCTTTTATTCTCTCCCAAGTGACCTGACTGCACTCCAGGAAGCACAGAGGATCAATATATTTTTCCCTTTCAAGCACACTCTTTCTATGGCAGAAGTCAATCTTCTTGTTCCCCTGAAGCTTCCATCAGCTTAAGCCAAGGTCAGTTCTTCCAACTGTTCCCTTGAGATCCTCCCTTGTAACACATTCTTATGATCTCCTCTCCCTCCAGCTGGTCTACAGCTTCCTTAAAGTGCTGTATCTAAAAAAGAAAGAAAGAAGGTGCCTATCCAGTCCTAGTCCCATCAGAATAAAGGCCTTTTCAGCCTGTTTGTGGCACTGCTCCTGATTCTTTACATTTACAGGTTTTACCCTGCTGCTGTGCTGTTACATTCAACCTGCAGTAACTTATCCCCTTCCTCCTCCAACATCCTCCAAAACCCTCTCCAGCCTTGCAGCAGCAGAGCCAGTTATTCCATAGGCTGTGCTTATGCATTTGATTTGCCCTTTTTGCACATGGTGCATTGCATTTCCCTCTCTTGACATTCACCTTGCTGATTTGGAGATGCCTTCCCAATTTATTGGGATCATTACGGATTCTGATGCTGTCATCTGAAGGGCTTGCAACCCTTCCCATAACTCTCCCAATGTGCTTTCTCTGTTCTGTCACTCATCCCTGCGAATGAAAGTGCTGAACAGAATCACACGCAGGGCAAAAATCTCACTGGCAATTCTCTCCAAGTTTGACAGTGAAGCCCTTGATTATATTTTGAGAGGGATTGTTCAATCGGTTATCGCCAGCTTTGTTATGACTGTGTTGAGATCGTCTTTCACTCGTTTGCTGGGAGGCCACTAAGTAAAAAAACTGTCAGAAGACTTTTAAAAAGTTCAGATATATCATATCTACTCAATTCCTTTTATTCTCTAGGCAGTTATCTTGTCAAAGAAAGAAATCAGATTAATTTGCCATGAACTCATCTTGACAAATCCACGCTGGCTTCCGGCCAGTGGAAGAAAACTAGTTTTAATCATTCATGACCAAAATATTCCTACCGAAAAGCAACTGGATTTGACTCAGCACTCACAGGGATGCACAGCAGGTACCCAGGGGAGAGATGCCAGTTTGGATGCTCTCCTGTCCTTCCTCCAAATGGAAGGGAAAGGGGTAAAGCTCTTTAAGGAGGAACCCACAACCATATTCCCACACAGAATATGCTTCCACCAGTGGAAAATTTTTCCCAGTCCTACAAAAGTTCTTGCAGAAAAAGCCACAGAGAAGATGAACGAGGATGAGAGATATGCAGGCTGAGTCCTCAGTGCTCTCTGAATGTTCAGGAGGAACATGGCATTGTACTACTGCAGACCTACAGAGAGGAAGCAACGAGAAACCAGGAACTGGTATCTGTCACCTTTCATCCAATTACCTGAGATCCCCAAGTACCACCAAATGTGTTCCAGTACCACAGGCAGCACTGTGATAATGAAACCTCATAGACACAGGGGCTTTTCATGTATTTTACAAAAACAACACAGAACTCCCAGCTCTGTCAGTGTTTCTGGATGTGCAACAACGTCTCACAGTTTTTCAGTTCTGATATTCAACCTAACAACATTTAAGCGTGGAAATCTCTTGCTGGACACGAAAAATAATATTGTAAGGCCCAATTCACAGATATGATCAAAACTTTCTACAACAGGACACTTGTTAAAACAACTTGTCTCCTTACTGAACTGCCCATCTGAACTTCCACTCCAGATGATAAACCACGGCAGTTACCTGTAAGCAAAAACTGGGCCAATATTAATGAGATTTAACAGAAAATATCTGTTTTACCCAGTGAAAGCAGAGCCTACCTGGTAAATGGCCTGACTTACTTGGGTAACTCTCCCTTTTAAATGCCAAACACACACAGGTATTATCTCCTGGGTACACAAAATTAACCAAGGATCTCTGCACAGACACAGACCTGGATCGCTCACTTGGCGCTCTGAAACTTCACAACAGGCAAACACAAAGGATGTCCTGAGCCCCTTCCATCCAAGCAGTGTGATACCCTGGGGGTTATCTTTTATCTCAGACTTGTTTATCCCTCTAGCACAATACGCTATAAAACTGAGCTGTGTTGTATTCTTAGCCAGTCAGATATATTTGCTGATCTAGCTGGGCTAATTAAAACTTTCTGCTTCCTGAGAGATACGGTTGTTGTGAGTAATCCAGGAGTACCTGATAATCCCTCTGGGACCACGTCAGGAGATTGCCTGCACTGTGTGTGAGCATAAAGGTTGATTTTCCATATTTACGTATCATTTATTCATAACAATTTTCAGTTGTTTTAAATAATATAGCTCAATAGCATGAAATAACATTTCCTTCTTCATTGTTACTTCTCCCACTCACTGTCCTACCTCTCTTGATACCATAATTTCCTTTAAACACATCAAGCCAATGACAATAAAAGTAAACCTTATATAAACACATGCTAGCTATAACCTTGGCAAAAAAAATCCCATAAAGCTTCCCAAGGAGGCTGGTTTACAATTTTAAAGCTCTTTATACAAAGACACATATTTCTGCTATAAACTAGAACCTGAATATCTAAAATCTACTGTCATGACAGAATTACAGCAAGGCAAGGCACATATGGCCCCAATCTGGTGGATACAACCAGGTGCTGGAGCATGTCCTGAGAAGGGAATGGAGCTGGGGAAGGGTCTGGAGCACAAGTCTGATGAGAAGCAGCTGAGGGAGCTGGGGGGTGTTTATTCTGGAGAAAAGGAGGCTCTGAGGGATCTTATTGCTCTCTACAGCTCCCTGAAAGGAGAGTGTAGTGAGGGGGTGTTGGTCTCTTCTCCCAGGTTGCAAGTGACAGGGCAAGAGGAAACAGCCTCAAGTGTCACCAGGGGAGGTTTAGATTGGCTATTCGGAACGATTTCTTCACAGAAAGGGTGTCAAGCACCAGAACAGGCTGCCCAGGGCAGTGGCAGTCACCATCCCTGGAGATGCTTAAAAGATGTGGAGATGTGGCACTTGGGGATGTGGTTTAGTGGTGGGGTAATGGTTGGGCTCAATGATCTTACAGATCTTTCCAATTTAAATGATGATTCTGTGATCTCGCCCTTACACTGAAGTTCCATTAAAAAGTGGATGATGCTACATCTTTTACTCCCTAAGAGTAATTTGTTTTTTTACTGTAGGCTCCTGATGTGTTTATAGTCTTAAGGCTTTTCCATGCAGCAGCTCAGAGAATATTGAGACTGCCAAGTTCTACTGCTGCACTGAGACCAATAACCTGCCTCGAAATACTTCATCTGCCCCAGCTGTGAGACATAGTAAGATTAGTAACAACTAAAAGATATCACAGAATGATCTTGATACTCTTTCCTTGTACAGCTAACAGCACTTGCAGTACGGTTCAGCAATCCAAAAGTGTCAAGATGCTTTTTCAATGGCCCTCAAGAGGGGAAATTTTCACTTGCAAAGCAACTTCTAGTAACTTCCTGTGTCACTTTCTTCTTTTTGTACTAATGGGCAAATGTGAATCAACAGTTTTACTCTCCTGATTTGTATGCTGAAGAACTTACCACCTTTCTCATTGCTTGATGATTACATCTGTATGTAACAGAACAGGTGGGTGTCCCATTCCTAGAAGTGTTCAAGGCCAGGGATGGGACCCTGAGCATCCCTACACATGGCAGGGAGGTTGGAATGAGATGGTCTTCCAACCCAAACCATTTTATCATTTTGTGATTCTACGAAGTAATTAAGAGCTTGCTAGCAGGGCCATATTGTTGTTGGAAGAGACATTCCCCCCACTGGCCCTTGTTTGAAGAAACTGTAGGATAAGCACAAAAACTGGCACCAGTCCTCTACTGCTGAAGAGATCAAACAAACCCTTCTGCAGCTCCCTGATGCAGAACCACGTCTCTCCCATATCCCAGATCTCTGCAGGAAAAGAAACTGCCCTTCCACAGAACTGACTCTTGTAGGACACCCTTAGGGGCAGAGCTGGATTTCAGCCACAGCTAAACACCCAGCCTTGTGAATTCCCACAGATATAAAGCCTTCTCCTATTAGTAGCTGTTGCTAGGAAAAATATGATTTAATCTACGTTGCTGGCAGTGGTTTTTGCTGGAAGGTGCTATCTCACACACATGCACTTTCCTCAGGATCAAAAATTAAATCCTGTGGGCTCTTGGGATTGCTTGTCTGGGAGTCTGCCAGACAAGAGCTTTCCTACAATGATGCACTGTTGTGTCAGCGCGTGGGCTTAGCCACTGCTTAACAAATTTGCTGGATAAACTTCCATGATTCATCCAAACAGCATTCAAGTGGCTAACTACCATCTACTGGCAGGGAACCGACCAACGCTGCTTGAACAATGAAAGAACCCACTTAAAAAATGAATTGGGTTTGACAGATCAATGGAGACATGACTGACAGCCCCTGGCACGCCACGTCACAGCTCCAAAAGAGCTGAGCAGCACCAAGGGGGGTGCCATGAGCAATCAGCAGCCTTTCAGCGTTGTTTGCCAAATACAGGAGAGTTTAGGGCCAGAGGTGGCTCAGAGAGCATCTCGCTGGATTTAAAAAGGAAAGAGCATGTGATATTCTCTCTGTTTAATGAAATTAGAAGGAGGGCAGGACATCTATGTATTTAGCATAGATAACTAAGATATCAATGATATCTGTATTTATGTGTCTAGCAGATACCTTCTAGTGACATATATCCCAGCCCACGGCAGGGAGGTTGGTACTGGATGATCTTTAATGTCCCTTCCAACCCAAAGCATTCTGAGACTCTGTGATATCAAAAGGAACCCGCCCACACTCTCCTTCATCATTTCTTCCCTGAACAATAATAACTTGGGGTCAAAGGGACAGCAATTACATCTGTCTCCTTTTCTAAAAGCTGAAAATCATGAACCTGGGTATTTCAAGAGAAAAACAAGCTAGCACTTCAAGCCATTAAATTAGAAGCTCTTGGAAAGAGGTGTCTAGAAATTACTCCCATTTTCTAGAGAAGGTATCCTACGCAATCACTACAACAAATTCTTCTGCTCATATGCAAAACCAATGTGAATTGGCAGGCCTGTTCTCATCATAATTTACAGTCAGTCACTGAAAAGTATCATCTCTCCACAGCCACCTCCCCATACAACTAGAGTAAATAGAAGCCCAAGTAATTATGTATTTATATAAAAGTATCCCCCTAAGGGAAGAACAACAAAGCACCATTTGCCCAGCAATTCTGGGGACCAATGGATAACTAAGGGACTCTCCTGTGTCTTTCACAGCCTGAGAAACAATGAATTATTCAATGTTCATGGACTTCAGTATCTTGTTCTGACCTTCCCTTGCTGCACGGATCATTGGAGCATTTCAGTGACCAGTGGAATAAACTGGATTTCTGCAATTGCTTGGATGAAGTACTGTCTAGGTCTCCTCAGCTGGACAAATAAACTCCTGTAATTGCTGTATTTATGGGGCCAGACTGGTGCTGCAATCTGCTTTGTGCCATTCAGAGCCACTTCACTGTTGCACACGGACAGGGGCAAACCACTGCTCCAGGTTACACCAGAAGCATGAAATGTGTCAGAGACCTTCTGAGCCCCAGGCTGGGTGTTGTGCTTTAACCTAGCAGGCAGCTAAAACTCCCCCAGCCACCTGCTCACTCGATCTCCCCCAGTGGAATGGGGAAAGAATCAGAAAAAAAGGCAAAACTCATGCGTTGAGAGAAGCACAGCTCCACAGGACAGAAAAAAAAAATAATAATGGTAAAAGAAAACAAAAAATGAGTGATGCACAATGCTACTGCTCACCACCTGCTGACCAGCCACCCTCCAGGCCTCTCAGTTTTATTGTCCAGCATGATGCCATATGGTGTGCAATGTCCCTTTGGCCAGCTCGGGTCAGCTGTCCCAGCTGTGTCCCCTCCTGGCTCCCTGTGCCCCCCAGCCTCCTCACTGGCAGGGAATGAGAAGCTGAAAAGTCCTTGACTCCATGTGAGCACTGCTCAGCAATTACTGAAACCTCAGAGTGTTATCAACATTATTTCCATTCTAAATCTGACACACAGCACTGTACCAGCTACTGGGAAGAGAATTAACTCTATCCTTGCCCAAACCAGGACTCTGGGGAGCTGGCTGCTGTTCTCCCAGTGGGAGTACAGGAAGGAAGAAAGCATGTGTCAGTACTCTTGTTGTTTAAACATTCACACTTGTTCCTTCAAAAAACCCATCTCTCCTGAATTTTTCAAGCTGTTTCACCTGACCATGCTGCCACCTTCCCCAAAATGCATTTTCCCTTTTATTTTCTGCTCACTGAAAGCCTGGCTGTGCTTAGTAGCAAGATAGTGATAGTGGTGTATGAACCAAAAGTTTCTTTCTGCTCTCTTTCTTGATACTTTTTTTTTTTGTGACACAAACCAAGTGAGTCTTACATCTGCATCTGTGGCTGTGCTGCAGAAAGCTCAAAGCTGCCTGTGGACAGAAGTAGAGCAACACACAACAGCACAGGCTGAGGTTTTGTTTGGAGGCTCTGAGCTGACAGAAGATAATGGGAGGTTTACAACAAAGGTCCTTCCTGAATGATAAACGATTCCTGGCCTGTTGGAAGCGTCTGACAGACCTACCTATTTGTTCTGCTCTGCACAGAGAGGGGATGAAACGACCTAGATCAACACAAAAGGTGCTACAAAAATCAGATTTTTCAATGCATATTTAGCAACTCTAGGCAGCAAATGCACAATAGGTATTTAAACAATAACCCTTGTAAAAACCTTGCTCCCTTGTCATAGGATGCTTTGTTTGCTATCTTTAGCTTTTCAAGTGTCAAGAAGCAACAGAAAAAATATTGCTGAACAGCACTGGACACCAAGATAAAACAAGTGAGGCTAAAAGAAATCTGAAGCAAGCTCCACAAGATGAGGTATAAGTTATTCAAAGCTCTCTTTCCTGCAAGACAGGTGATGTATTTCAGCTTAAATATCCCACTCAATCTCTCCTCAGTGAACAAGCAAGTGACAAGCTGCCAATCCAAGTGAAAAGCACCCCATCCATCAGGGCTTCCCCCGCCCCAGCCCTGCACCAAGCAGTGCTTTATCAGCACCTACAGAATCTGAATTTGCCTATTTTTAACAAGAACACCATTCTGCAATCCTGCCCACTAGAAGGATTTGCAAATCTCTCTAAATAGTCCTCCCAGGTCCTGATAATTTTGCCAGCATGAATAGGAAACTTGGGGCTGTCAGAACAAGCCGCAGCTCGCTGACAAGGCAGGGAAGATTTCCTTTCCTATCTGCAGTTTGCATGAGTAGGCAGCTGGGATTGTGATGAATTACTATCTCTGATTCCAGTGCTAAGTTTAAGACATTTGTTTGGCATAGGCTGTTAGAAAAAAACACTGCCAATATCAGCTATTGGTATTAGCAAACTTCTTCAGGAGAACTACCAAAGGTATTTCACAGCTTCTCTCTGTTTGTAACAGGAGTGTGTTTGTGGACCTGAGATATTTATTGACTGAACTGTAATTGAATTTTACTGAATGTTTATCTCAAAACACTGTTTCAAAAGAGAAACTAAACCATCTTGGTTGTAAAATAACTCCATTCTTAGTTACACCTTTTCATGAGACCAAATCCTTCTCCTGAGCTCAGTGGATACTCTGAATGCTTGGGAAATTGCATTTTCCATCAACTATTTGTTGTGCCTTCCTGTTTCATTTTGGAGCTCAGAGCATGAGGCTTTCAGCAGCTGGCTCTGCAAAGCACCTCTATACAATCCTGCAGGTCTGATCTCTGCACAAATATTGCAAATATTAAGCCCATGACCAGTGCCTGTTCTGAAGCTGGCTTATTTCCTAACCAGTAGAAAAAGATCAGTCGAGGTCTGGATTTTGGGAGCACTCATCACACTGATGTGCATGGATTAGAAATCTTCAAATCCACACTGATGTCGTTGCAAAAGACTCAAATATATGATGATAATTCAGCATTTTTACGGGTAAATTTTGCTTGTAAATAAACCAAAAAGCTTCCTCCTGTCTGTAGCCTTCCTGCCTGCCCCAATGCTCTTCATCCCATTCACAAGAGAAGGCACATTTATTTTGGTGCTATTACATTTATGCAATAACCAACTCAGTAGCCCTTTTGCCATGCTTCTTAAATTTTAGATTCTACTTTTGACTTCATCTAAAAGCCTATAAACCTACACACAGTTTCCCAGCTGCTAAGCTCACAGTTGCCACCTATAAATTTAATGTGGACATTTAGTAATTTAATAATAAGTGTAGGTAACACTTAGGCAAATTTTCTGCCAGTGCCACATACACAGCCTGTTGTCAATGTCAGCTTTGATCCTGCTATTTGTATTCCCCACCTTTAACATGAGTTTCAGAGATTAAAAAGCAAGCAAACAAACCACCAGGTTACAATCTCCCCTTCTTCTTCACTTGCTGAGGCCATGCCTGCATTTTGTTGTTGTTACCTTTATAAATAGTAGAAGTGGCATTCATTATGTTTTTATGGCTCTCATCACATCCTAAATCATTTACCACTTAGCTTTTTCTGTGAAATCCCCCTCTGCAGGACAAAAGAAGTCCCCTCAAAAAAAAAAAAAAAACAAACAAAAAAAAACCCAAACCAAAACAAGGGAAGTAAACATTACAATGTATAAAAAATGTTTTATATCCACTTTATTCTCCAAATCCCCAGGTTCTGTAAATACTACAAATCAGTTTCAACAAATGGTGTATCAGCTCCTATGGGTTTTTGATGACCTATCTGCAATAGCTCACTAATGCTCTGCCTTTGGGATTTGTTTTTTATGGACTTGGAAATGTTTTGCAACACATCAACCCATCATGTAAAGATGGTGTTCAGCAGAAATTTCATTGCACCACACTGCAAGAGTCCTAAAATTGCAACCTCTCTTTTTAAAAAGCATTTCAAAATTTCCAAACAAATGGCTTTAATCTTCTAAAGATCTAGAAAGACTGGGGAAAGAAAAGTTCCTTTTTATAGTTCAGTATTTCTCAGAGATGAGCTCGAAGTGTTAGCTGAGATAATTATCAGAGAGATTATGCAGATCTTATTATCTAAAGGTTTTGTTTGCTCTCTTGTTACATAATTGCTTAGTGTTTGCATGGCGCTCAGAAATTAGAAAGCACCAGAGAAATACCAAGAGTTATTTATTTAAGAGAAGAATAATTCTCCCAAATGGTATTAACATTTTAAGTTGTCTCTACTATATTTTGAAGATTTCTGGTTATCTATAGAGCGCCTCAGTGATCTAGCCTTGGCAGCACATGCAATGAGAAATGTGCCTCACCACTCCTGGTTTTGGAGTATTTCAGCAGAGCTGTGAAACAGCAGCAAGCAGGAAAAAAAGGTGGAACATAGTGTCTCATCATTTCCGTCACTTCTGGCTTTGCTGGTGTCAAAGGCCACCACATGCAGAAGATAAAATCAGGATTTATATCTCAAACTAGTGCTGTAAATTACACAATCAATTTATGGAATCACTAAATGTTTCAAGAATTGGATAAAACTACATCAAACTATTCCAGGCTTGTGCAAGTTTTTAAGCAAAACTCGGACTACCTGAATTCAAACACACTTTGTAACTTCTAACCAAATTCCAGCCAAGACCTTGCCAACATGATAAAAGCCTTCTTTAAAAGTGTAAAGATGAAGCCCCAACTGTAAGCTTGCCATTGGACACACCTATGCACCCAGACCACACAGCCTTGCAAGAAATTTAAAAGCTACAGCAACTACACAATTTTGATACCTGTTTTCAAGAATTCCAAGCTCATTTTGTAGGTACTGCAGGATTTTTAGGACGTCAAGAGCGCTTACAGCAAGCACACTACGCAAGCATCGTACTGGCCACAGAGCTTCCCTTAAAACACCAGAAAACCAGATTTTACTTACAGCCAACCATCATCATGGCCACTGAGAAAATCTTCTCCCCGTCTGTGGTCGGCGCTATGTTCCCAAATCCTATTGTTGTAAGGCTTGTCATGGTAAAGTAGAGAGAGGATATGTACAAGGAGTCTTTGCTGGGCCCTCCTTCCCACTGGCCCGAGCCCGTGGAGTTGTAGCGATATGGGGTCCCGATGCTCAGGGCCAGCTGGTAGAGCCAACTGTCCGTTTTGATGGTGTTGGTCAGTTCGTCTATGACTTCGTAGTCCCCGATGCTGTACCAGATGCAGGCCAGCCAGTGGGCCACCAGCCCAAACACACACACCAACAGCACCAGCACGGCAGCGCCGTACTCCAGATAATGGTCCAGCTTCCTGGCCACCCGGCCGAGCCGCAGGAGGCGCACCACTTTTAAGGAGCTGAAGAGGCTGCTGATTCCCTGGAAAAGAATAAAAATCATTATTTGATCTGAAATAGCCTGCTGGTCAGCACAGGAGGCTGTACAGCAATACCTGCATCTGCTTAAATTCTTTCGGTATAATATTTCAGGCCTCAGAGAACAGAATACAAGATCAAACCCTCCTCCCTCTCCAGTGCTTTTGTCCTCATCAGGCTAAATTGAGTTTGGCACTCACTAGGTGGATAAATTACTTTGTTCAAACTCAGTCTTTCAAAGCAACAGAAGAGGTCTGTAGAATCCAAAGTTGGAAATGGCAAGTTTATTACAAAAAGGAGTGGTTCGATGCTTCACCAGTTTAAAGTAAATTGGAGACTCTGCTTTGACCTCAAGAAGATCAAAGGAGGTGGAAGAGTAGTCACAGATGGAACTACACCATCCCAGGGGAATCTTCCTGAAGTTTCTCAGAACAGCATTCTGTCAAACCCAAAAAGGGGATTGTTATTCTGGCCAGAACAGGGGCACACCTACTTTAAAAACCCTCAACATTAAGAGATGCTCCAGAGAAACATGAGAACATAACTGCAGTGGGAAACTCAGAGAAATCTGCCTTTTGTTAGTCTCATCCACCAAACAGGAGCCAAGTAACTTCCTCTAGTACAACACTCTCCACCTCTTACTATCCTTCAAACATAACTCTGGATATTTTCTTATTTACAAGAAGTCTGACTGACTGAACATGGAACTAAACAACTGTGGGCATGTCACCTTCCTGAGTGAGGGAAATACAGACCACAAGGCACATGCCTTTGCACACAGGGTTAATTTCCTTTCCAAGCAACAGACACTGCAGATATTTTCCTAAAGCAAGTGTTGGTGCAGTGTTGTTTTTTTTCCTGTCAGGCAAGATACATGAAGTACAAATAAATGGAAATACAAATATTTAGGGAATAAGAGCACAAGGGCCATCAGAAAGTTAACAGAAACATCCAAGAGGGGATAAGAAATGTGTATGTCCTTCTCAATGCAGAAATGGTTTGAGAGTTTAGAGATGCAGAAAGAGAACAAAAATACGCTCATGGTCTACTGCAATCCCATGATATACCTAACTTGTGCATTAAATTAATTAGTGGCTCAAAATAGAAGGTTTGTAAAGGAAGCTTTCTAAAATAAAACATTCATAAGCTGAAGACATTTAATTTAAAGTAGAAATTAAGACATAGAAAGCAATGAGGCAAAAATTCCGAGTTACTGTGCCAAGATTAAATTGCCCTTTTCTATGCATCATTATCAAATCAGTCTAGTCAAAACATTGGCTAATTATATTATCAAACAGTAAAAGACTGGAGTTTCTGGAGTTTTCCATACCAGAAAAACATTAGTCTTTTTTGCACCTCTGTTTCTTCTTCTTTTTGCACTTTCTCTCCCTTTTTCCAACGTTTGAAGGGTAACATACATCTGATATTTCTAGATGTAATCTGTTTGGCACAGTTCTCGTATGCTTTTCAAATCCTGTTGGAATGTGTTTCAGATCCCCAAATCCTTAATAAATTGAAGCTCTATATTTGCATTCAAGCTCTCATGATGACTAATACCACAGAGGGAAGTGGAATTTTCCCATTTTGATTTCTGCATTTTGCATTTACACAAGACAGCAATCCAGTTTATCATCCTTACTTCCATCTAAATGTCTATCTATTTATTTGCCTTAGGATATATGACTGTGAGACACTCTGAGCAGCCAACTTTTCCAATAAACTGGGAAGTCCCTTCCAATATTCCTGATGCAATGTAGTGTGGCCAATGGACTACTGAATGAGTGCCCACCCCACAAAAACAACATCCACATACAAAAAAAAACAAAAAGAAAAGTTAACTTCAGAGTAGTTTAATAGTTATTCTGCAGTATTTTTCACTGAGTTAACCTTGGTTTTCAAAGTTTACAACTTTCAAAGGAGAGAGAAAACAGGAGGTTGTTTTTCTCATAGGACCAAATCCTGTTGCACTGGTCAAGCCGAGATGCATTATTTGTTTGACTTCAAGAGTCACCATTCATTAACAGGATTAAGGCCAGGGAAGGAGTCAAGAGACCTGGAATTCAAACCTGGGGGTCCCTTTTTTACATCCAGTAGCTGAAGTTTGTCCCAGTGGCACAGCTTACGCTGCACTTTTACTGCACAAACAACCCTTGAACAGAAGAGTTTACAGTGTGTCCTACATCCCCCACCCACATTTCATCTTCTAAGTTACATGGACAATTTAGCAGTTGTACAAATTATATAAAAATACAGCATTTATTTCAAAGTCTGGGAGAAGGTTTGTGCTGTCATTTTGTTTCCCTAAGCACAGGTAATACTCATACCTCTTCTGTACAAAACAAAAGAGAAACTTTTCATTCTAGCTGACATTGAAATGTATTATTTCCAAAGAGTAATTCATTTAAGTCAGCTCAACTGCACATCTTAAAGTCCGTTTAGTCTGACCCCTTACCTAAGGCCAAAAAATCAAGAAATATATTGACCATTCCCATTTCATGTCTAAGCTTCCAGAACAGAAGGACAATACTGGAAGCTACAGAAGCCTCTTACATAAAGCACTGTATAGGAGAAAGCAATTAAACAAACGCTAAATGAATATGTGATACATCACATATAGATATATCATATATATATGTATGTATATGTATCAATTACACGTGCACTAAGTACTGGTTGGGTCAAGCTGGTATCTTCATACTTACATAATTGCCAACAATTAATGCACAGTTGTTAATATGCAAAGCTCTGCCTCAGATTCAGCAACAATGTCTTGGGCAGAAGTTATGAGAACGACTAACTGCCCTGAATTACATTTGGGCTATTAAGAAATTCAGTTTTCTAAACTCAGTTGATTGCAGGCTGCCTTTAATTTCATTTTTCTTTTAACTGTATTTATGCTCCGTAATGAGTACTTTGGAAACCCTTCTACTCCAGGATGAGCATCTGCTCTGACAGAAGTAACTTCAGCACGCAAGGAACAGAGAGGTGATTAGAAAATTGTGAATGGAGAATGTAATCCAGTTTGGCACTGGCATCATGTAAATAAAGCACATGTTGGGTACTGGAGATCCAACCTTCTGGGAGGGGCATTTGTGACTCCGTTGCCATTTCAGCTGGGCCAACTCTCTGGAACAGCAGCTGGGCTCAGTGTTCTCTCACTGAGACTATTTCCTTATATTATCAACCATCCAATCCAGCTCCCTGGGGTTTTGGCTAACGTATTTTGTTATAATCAGATGAAGACACTCAGCTTGCTCATCATCAATCATCTCAGCGGCAGAAATCTTTCCACTGAAAAACCACCCACTGCAAAGCTGCATTTTGGGGTGTCAGATTTGGAACCAAATTCCCATCTGACACACATCATGGATTTAACTACCACAAATGTGAGTCACAGGAGCCTTTCCCAGGAACTTCTAAGGCCACTGGATCAAGAGAGGACAAGAGCAGTGGCCCTGAACCTGCTATTTTTGTACCACCATTTCAATTTAGAAGACAGCTGAAGCCATACAAAGGATGTAGACACTGTCAAATTTATCCAGAAAGACATTTTTGAGGGATGGATGTTTAACCCTGGAATTAAACAAGGCATTTGTGATTAAACAAAGCCCAAGCTTCTTTGACACAAGCACCTTGCAAAGTCTGTGTTCTCAAATTCTCTTGATACATTAAGAAGGGAAATTCAATTTGATATTGGAGGCACAACGGAGGACAGCATTCAGTTTGACAAGGCAGAGGGACCAATCCTTCCTTTTACAACTACCTGATTCTTGCCATTTCAGACCCTAGATATCACCACACTGCCAAACTTCTGCCTTCCAGGACGACAGAAGTGTCCAAGCTGTGTGTCTGCATCCAGCTGAACTTTTCCAGCCACAGCACTGAGACAGATGTTTCCCGAAACTGCGATGACTGCCATGGGAACAGACCTCTGCACCTCCAGCAAGAACAGAGAGCAAAGTTCTCTTGCACTTAATGGATCCCTGATAAGCCAGAAAATGGAAGGATGAAGCTGCCAAAGTCATGTTATAGAGGGGTCAAGAGCCAAACATGCAAGAGGATGAAGGGAACATTGTCACCAAAGGAAAATGAAGGTTAACAAGGGCAGGAAATCATCTGAGTCCCCAGTGACTCTACCTAAAACCTCCTAAACAAGGGAAGAGAAAGTGGAGTCTGTTCTACACTAAAGGAGCAGCAGAATAGCAGCTGCATGTTTGTAAAATGTGAGAAAGAATAACTGGTTACTCGATAATATAATTAATCTTTTCTGAAGTTGGAAATTATTGCATAAATGTTTTTAAAAAGTAAAATAAAAACAAAAACAGTCATTAGTTTCAACCAGCTAAATATACAAAAATCTGCTTAAACCTCTAAATTAAATCCCAGTATGCTGAAATGGTAAATCATGCATAACTTCTTTCTACTAGGGAACAATGTGTTTTTAACTCTAGGCACTTTTTCAATTAGATTTCACTCCATGATTTTTTATTTATTTGTTGTTAGCTGTGGGTACACACACAACAGCAACAACAAGAAGAAATGAAATATGCATTTTAAATGTGTTCTAAAACTGAAATACTCCGAGCTTTGAAAATGGGGACCGGTACTGCATCATTTAACAGAAAACACTGCCTCAGAAAAGGTCAGAGGAAAAAAAAAAGAAAAACTTTTCACAAAGTTTTGATGTTCAGCTCACTGTGGTTTTGAAGAATTTATGAAAGGGACAAGAACCAGTGCTATGAAATGTTGGTGGGGCATGCTGCCACTGTAAAAGAGCGATTGCAGCATACACAGATGTGAAGCTAAATTTAAGTTAATATCCTTATGCTGGACACTGTAGATACTGAAAGGGCTTTAGCAGTGAATTTCTTCAGCTCTCTAGCATTTTGGGAGAACTCTGTCTTTCCCATGCAAACTAACCAAAACAAAGTTAGCACCTTATCAAATATCCACTCCTGTGACTTGTTTTGCTGGATTGTTAAGGCTTCAACTAGAAAAACACTTGGAAATGGAGGAGTTAGAGTTGGGCCACCCCCCTCGAGGGGTGGATGGCCAGAGGACCAATCACTTTATGCCATTTAACTCACTTTTTGCGAACTAACATACAAAATCCTTGAGAAAAAGCCATTAAACTGGCCTTGCTGCTGTTTCTACTGACCTGGACTTAGTGTGGTTTTTAGATGTCTGTGTTGCAACAGTGACGGGACACAAGAAATTACAGCAAAACTGCTATAAAAGGGATCAAACCCTCGGAGGTGTCTGCAGCCAGGGCTCCCCTCTGAGCAAGAGCAAAATGGTTTTGTGTGGCCACAGAATGGACTGAGCTCCAAGCACCCCCCTGGATCCCCCAGCATGCTGCAACCTGATGGCCAACCATCCTGTCTGCGTGGCCAGCCCATCTTTCCTCCCTGCAGAGTCAGGCATGTCAGAGGAGTGACTCACCCCATCCATCGGTGGCAGCCGGGGACGGCATCAATCACCTCCCAGAGCTGCCTCCCTTCCCACTGAACACAAAAAAGCTGAGGGCTGTCGCTTCCACAGCTGATGTGAGGAGAAACCAAACCCATCCTTGGAAACCTGGAGAGGCCAGATCTGCGCAGCAACCCAAGCTGTCCTGTGTTATTACAGAAATAGACACAACAGAGCACTGCCTCACAATGTGGGACTGACCCTGCTCCAGAGGAGCTTGGGGAATAAATGTTATTAATAACAGGAGGCTGAGATGCTCTGCAGGTGCAACAGCATGCTTGTTTCTTCATGCAACAGCCAATTAATTCACATAATGTGATGCTACACCACCTCCTGCTCTTACAGGATTTTGGAGAAGTCCCCATTGACCTGAAGAAGGAATTGAATCAGTTCATTAAAAAATGAACAATCACAAAGTAAACTGGACTGGGGTTCTTGGTCTCAAAAGGGCAACAGCTGGTAAATTATAAAGATAGTATATTGAACTAAAGATAGCAATAAGTGAAGACAGCTGGACTGTGAGAGGTAGAAGCATCAGACACCTGGCAGCAGAGGACACCTGGAATGTCCTTACATCAAAAGGTACAAAAGGTTGTAACTCAAAGAAGAGGAAAAGCTTGTAAAGCTGGGCATCAGTTATAAATGAGTAAATAATCGCCCAGAGGAAGAAAACAGAAACAGAGAACTGACAATATATAGGAAATAAAACATTTATCAACAGGAAACTACACCTTAGAGAGGAAGAAGAATAAAGTGAGCATTGCCAAATGCCAGGTTGAATTTTTCCTTGCAAAGAATACTAAAACAAACACCCAAAGATCCTTCACATTAAAAATTGAAAAAAAAAACCAAAACAAAAACAAAACAAAACAAAACCAAAAAAAAAAACAAAACAAAAAAAACCAAACAAACAAAAAAAAAAACAAAGAGAAGTAATCGAGCTGCAGTGAAGTAAAAATAATCCAGGTTTGGGCTAAAAATTAAATTAATCCTGAGCCTTAGTTTCTAAAGATGATGTTGATATTTCCTAGGAAATCTAATGCATCAAGAAGGAAATAAACAAACACCTGAACAAATGTTAAGGGAAAGTGGAATTAGAAACTTTGAGATAAATCAAAATGCAATCAATGGAGCAATAGGTTTGCTAAGCTTAGGCTAGCTGGGATCTCTCCAAGGTTTCTTGAGAGCTTTCTCTGGTAACACAGCCCATTTTCTAAATAAAAGAAATGCAGGATTTCAGCAACATAAAAGATGAAATTATTATTAAACACAGGGAAAAGAGGGACCACCACCGGGATACCTGGGTGCCTGAAAAACTCATGGAAAGGGTGAAAAAATGGAAATCATAAAAAAGGACTCTAGCAGGGGTTACAAGTGGTGACTCTCAGTGATTTTGCTGGTTTATTAGTGGCATAAACAGAAATAAGGAATGGTCACAAAATCTGCTAGTGGTACCTCTGGAACACACTGTCAGAAACAGAGAATACCTGAGTGGGAACAAAGGAAAATGTGATAAAGCTTGTCAATACAGAGTCCCAAGGCTTCCACTAAAGGGCAAATTAACAAAAATGTCTACAACTACAAGGATCTTTAACTGAAGATTACTGAGAAAAAGAAATACTTGGGTATATGTGTTAATCCCACACACCCCTCCCACATGACTCAGAGCAATCAGTGAGCTGCACTCACAGAAGAGGCTGATCCAACTCCTGGACACATCAGCTGAGTGATTCCACCATCAACAGGAAAAGGCAAACCCCAGTTGCAAAGTGAAGATGATTTCTCCACCTGGAGTGATTTGTAGAGCTCTGCCCTAAAGAGATGTGTTTGACCTTAGCTGCCTGCATAGAGAGGCAGCTGGAACAGCCACAAAAATGTTCATAGAATTTCATAAATGAGGTGTCGAGACAAGATCAGTTTGCTTAGACTAAGAAAGGAAAATAGGTGTGTTTAGGCAGGGGAGAGATGACTCTTCTTTCTAAGCACATTGAGGAGACAAACACGAGGGAGGAAAAAGAAATATTTAACCAAGGAGGCTGGCAGAGGGAGGAATGCACAGACTGCAAATTAAGACATTTATTAAGACACCCTGAGGAAAGGTGGATTTTGATCAGTTTATGAGATGGGTGACACAATGAACCTGCTCACCAAAGCTGACGACTGAGTGACTCAAAAAGACCCTGTGAGTTTTACACCCATCTTTTTTCTGCTTTTGCTTTTATCCTTTGAAAAACCAAAGAGAGGCAAATACAGTCTCAAAGGGGAGGGTTCATCTCACCTCAGCCTAAACTCTACCACAGAGGGGTTTGCATCTGAGCTACTCACACTAGTGTCACTACAGCTCATCAAGGGTGAGAAACAGAAGTTTTAGGGCAGAATGACTCCTCAGACCTACTTTAGAGGCGCATCTTAGAACATGAGGAGACATGCCCCAAATGTGCCAGTATCCCCTTATGGACAGTGCCTGGCCCCAAGTTCCACCAGGTGAACCCCATGCTTACACATTTTGAAATTCAGTCCAAATACCTCATTTAAAGATGCGTGGGCAAAATTTTCCTTACCTTTCTCTCACCAGAATTACAAAAGCAACAGCCAAAAAAAATAAATCATGTAGCTGATTCTGTGTAGCCAAGCTGTAGCTCAGCATTTAGTAATGAAGCAATGAAAAAGGCAAGATTTGTGTACACCTTGGGCAATCTCCACCAAACAGCTGTTACATGATGACACACAATGTAAGAGGAAACAAAGTGCCTACAGATTTTGGGAATAACTGAAACGGGGAGCCCTGCCAACGTGAGCAGGTGAGCCTGCAGGCACACAACCAGAAAGTCCTATTCTGTGCAGTGCAGGAGGATGTAAAGGCTGTTCAAAATGCAAACAGCAAATCATTCCCAAAAGAAATTTTGGAGCTTAGCTACTTAAATAGAGCTTAGCTGTAAAATCCCTGGTTAGCTCCTTAATGCTGCTTTACTGGAGTTAATGTTAATATAAATCTTCCAACATGTATCAGAAATCTTTATTTCTCTGTGAACAATTAATATAATAAAGTTGCATAGTTACAAATCAAAATGAGGGAATGAGAAAAATAAAACAGTGACATTTCTGATTTATCACCACTTTAAGAGCAGAATTTAGGGTTGTATTCAATTATGTAGATACACACAGGAGTAAAAGGCTTTGCTTCTTCTGCACAAACTACCTAGATCCCAGGTCCAGATACAAGCAGAGCCCATTTAATACCTGACCCTGCACCACTGGAAGCTAAGGGAGCAGCAACTTCAGTGAGCAAAAATGTGAGTCCTTGCAGCAAAAAATGTAAGCAAGCAGGTTTTTTCATGCATTCTCTGAAAGGAACCCTAAATTTATTGCTCAGTATTTACCTTTTCTTTTTTTAGCAGGGGGATGGAGAAACTTTCCTCTTTTTTTTCCCCTAACACAAATGTCAATAAGCTGTAACATAATAAATAAACTTCCAGTGAACTGTTTATGGCACAACTATGCAGTGCAGCACATTTCCAACAGTAAATAACTGGGGTTATAAAGAGAAGAGTGATTTTGAAGTATTTCTTCTAGATGCAAGATAAGGGGATGTGGCATCTTGCACTATTTATTTGTTAGTGCATCAGTGTGCCCAAAAAAGGGGGAAAAAGACAGTATCATGAAATATGATAATTTTCACTTACTTAGGGAAGGTGGGTAGAGGACAAAATGGGAATTTGTGCTACTCCCATCAGCATCACCTCAGTGAGCATCTGACCAGATTATTTCATTTCCTCATCTCCTTTTAAACCTTCCCCTGCTCTGTGAGTAAAAAGGGATCACTCAGGACTCCAAGCTTCCCTTGAAAGTGCTCCACAGACAATTTCCTCTGCTGGACTCTGTATCACCTTACACAGCTCTGACTGAAGATTTGATTCCAATGGCTTGTACCCAACATCTGCTTCCACACAATATATACATCACATTAAAATAAAAAAAAGGGGGGGGGAAAAAAGGACCCCAGGACGTCTACTGGGATGTCTGTTTACAGTTCAGTTTGCCATAAACCTCATCAGAGAGGTGCAGCATGAGGCTATCAAGTCACCCACGACCCCCTGCATTGGCCCTTTCCCTTTCCTTTCCCTTTCCCTTTTCTTTCCTTTGTCCTTCCCTTCCCTTCCTTTCCCTTCCTTTTCCTTCCCTTTCCCTTCCCTTTTCTTTTTCCTTCCCTTCCCTTCCCTTTCTTTTTTCCTTCCCTTCCCTCCCCTTTCCTTTTTCCTTCCCTTCCCTTCCCTTCCCTCCCCTTTCCTTTTTCCTTCCCTTCCCTCCCTCCCTTCCCTTCCCTCATATCATGGAGACATTCATGGTATCCACAGGGAAAGCTGCAGGAATATCCCAGACCTTGTACAACATTAAAGTAGCTGGTTAATTAATTTAAAAAAAATTTAAAACCTGATTAATTAAACTGTGGAAGTACTTTAATAAAACCTTAGAATAAAAGCCAAAGAGAAGAGGTCCAATTCTGCAAGTCAGTGCAGTGGAGTGATAGAGGTGAACAAGTGAAAGGGGTGCAAATGGTTGAAAATCTACAAAATTTATGCCTAGAGTGGATACATTTATATTTGGATACCATACCTATGTCATTGCATTATTATTCTGTGGTTTTTCACACACTACAACAGAGTGAGATGCCAGGTCCCAGGGTCAGTGCTTCTGTCATTACATTGCTCAGAATTCTCCTCATGGTTCAACACTTGGCTGCAGCCAGAATTTAGTTCTGGGAATTATTTTCTCCATGTCAGCCACCTAGATTTTAAAAAAGTAGCTGGCCATGGACTGTACTTCAGAGCCAAAGTGCCATTCTTGAAACACACCCATTTATCTTCACCTTGCATACACCACTCAGACTCCTTCCAAAAACCTTCCTTCAAATGCTTCCCACAAAGGGAATGTTTGCACTAAAGCACTGCAGGTGTGGACATGGCTGCACCAACTTTAGCAGCTTTTATTTGCTCTCAATTTACAGACATTGCAATTTTAGTTTCTATTAACTGCAGTGATACAAAGAAGTTTCTGACAGTGCTGAAATAGATCGATAGCAGTAATTAAAAGAAAATTACAATTACAAGGAGTCCATGCTTTAATATGCCCTCCATAGATCACTAAATTTTAAAGGCCACTGGGTCACATAGTCTTACATTATTAAACAACAGGCGTAGGACTTTGTTTTAGGTCATTTAAATTTCTCTGCTTTCACTTCCAGCCATTGGCTCACAAAAATTAATTTTTGCAGAAAGGATGATCTTTTAAACAACTCATCTGAAGCTCATCTATTTTGCTACCACCCTGACTTTGTGTCCCTTTCTTCACAGTATGTGAGATGGCATTTTAGGACCACATTTCTGGCAGAGAGGGAATCAAACTTCTACATTTTGTTTTATGAAACTGAGAAATTAATGAATCTCAGGAAAAATTCCCAGAAAACAAATGAACAAACAAACAAACCCACCAAAAAACCTAAAATTGTATTTTTCAAAATAGAAGGAGGCCTTTTCAGCTGAATTTAATCCTTAATTTGTGGAATCATTTTCCATTTGGCCAAAAGCTTGTCTGTCCCTCTAGTTTGGGGAATATTTACTCAAAATACTCATTTGCAGAGGTTCAAACACATGTGAGGACAAGAGCCAAACACCTGCCCGACATCCTGGTGTGCTGGGATGGCAATTCATGTATTTAGTCCCAAAGGGAGCTGTAGCATGGTTTGATCATATCTGATCAGCATCCTCAGGCACTTCCAGACTCATTTGCTGAGAATTTTACCACAGTGTGAGTCTGATAATTGTGACTTGTATGGAACAAATGGTTACAAACAATCTTTTGGCAGCCCAGACTGACAGAGGTCAGATATTTCTCTCTCTAATAAGCAGAACACATATAAAGGCTAAGTCTTGAGGTAAAATAATTGTCCAGCTTCAAAAGCAGGGAGTTGTGATTTTATAAATTCTATAAATTGGTGCATACAGCAAAGGAGGAGTTGTTACATACAGCTCATTACTCGGGGAAAAGAAAATTAGAAGCACTACAAGCAACATGCAACTCCAAGACAAAAATCCAATTTCCAGTCACTACACACTTCACAGCTTAACACCAACAGGAACTTCAGGGGGCCAAAATCTTTGGATCCAAACATCATATTCCCCATTTTCCCCATTACTCCAAAGTTTTGTGTCTTTTTTTTTCTTTTTACTTAACATGAAAGAAGAGACAGACAGACACTTCTAGACTAAATCTGAAGTTTCAGAGAACTCTTATACTTTAAAAAAAAATTAGCCAAGTTTCAGAGACTCTGAGGACACACAGCCTGTTCTGGTTTGTTCCTTGAAAGCTGCCTGGATTCCTCAGTATGTACTATACTGTCCCCTCTCACACTTGTATGTGGGAAAGGTTTTCTTTATTATCTTATTAAAGATGTGCATTTTTCTGATTTCTGGGACTATCACCCTACCAAGTTTCCTAAATCAGGTATCCCACTAAGGGTTCCACTTCCCTCTCTCTTAGTTCATTTTTCTCCAGCCTATTTTACCCTGTTTTCCTACCCTTTCAATACCACATAGCCACTTAACTCCTCATCCATCACATCAATTCCATCACTCTGTGCTGTGCAAGGTGTCTCTCACTGTCACCTTTCCCCCTTCCTGTCACACATCCCAATCCCCTCAGCAGACTCCAACAGCCTGGCTCTGTAGCTCCAGGCTAGGAAACCTACACCTCTAATTCTGCCTCAAATCATCTTAATCCCCCCCCAGTTCTCAATTTGTGTGTCATAATCATCTCCATCAAATCCTTCTACTGAGGCTCTACATGCACTCACCAACAAAATAACTTTGATTTGCAGTCATGTTGGCCTCAGGTGGGAGCTCCAGCCTTGACCTAATGTTGTCTGTGAGGGAAATGACACCATTCCTACTGTGGCCAAGACTGGCTGCATGGGAAGAACTACAACCTTCTGTAAGAAAACGCACATTTCCTTTTTTTTCAAACTGATTTCT
This sequence comes from Rhipidura dahli, assembly GCA_013399225.1. NCBI lineage: Eukaryota > Metazoa > Chordata > Aves > Passeriformes > Rhipiduridae > Rhipidura > Rhipidura dahli. Next base: position 164,003 of record VXAC01000233.1, on the reverse strand, counting down.
TTTTTAAAATCTTTCAGTTTATCTCCTTAATTTTGGCATCATAATGGTGGCATCACTCTGGTGCTTAAGGCATCTCCATTTACTTTAAGCACCTGTATCACATAAAGCAGTCTGCATCTACAACGTCGAGGCAAAATCCCAAACTTCCTGGGCCATATCCTTCTTTATGAGTGAGAGATCTGCCCATGGGAGGAAAAGAAACCCCCTGCAATGGTGTTCCCCCTTCTCATCGAGCTCCTTCACAACTAGCAAAGAAGCACTTGATGCTTTATGTGGGACAACGAGGGCTGGAAGTGGGAAAAACAAGGGAAATTTGGAACGTCACCTTTCACTCAGCTGTTCATTTTGGCTTTTAGGGCTGTTCACTCTGGTTTCAGTCCATCCCTCACCACCACACCAAGAACTGAAAGAACACCAGGACCTGCACCCAAGGTCTTTAATGCTAAGCTCATTTTCTGCAACTTTATCTGAAATGCCACTATCATCAACTTTAATGCTTTTATCCAACACCCAGGGCCAAGACACAGAGCTAAAACCTACCAGAATCAAGAGGTAAAAGAACTCTTCTCTCTCTTACTTGCCCTAAGAAGGAAACACCTGCTTTCTAATGAGAAACATTGATTGTAACCAGAGTATCTCTCCCAAATTAAGAGGTTAGATTTACTTATTCTTCACCTGTGAACAGTGTTTGAACACACTGCTGCTGGGGGGCAAAAAGGTCAAATCCCAGACAAGCAGTACCAGTTGAAATAAATGTTGAAAAACAAATGAAGATAAAGAGCATTAATAACTGCAACCACCCAGAACACAGTGACCAGCTCAAAAGACTTAAATGTCACAAATTAAGACATATCACAAAAAAATAAAAAGATCTCCCCTGAAGGACAGGGAAAGGGAAAGGGAAAATGTAGACCCAGGGAGAAAAGGCTGACTGTTTACCTACCTGTTCTCAAAATCACTTCAATTCTTTTCAGACATCAGGGAAAGCTGGAGTTGGAGGGGTTTGAAATCAAGTAAATATACACCAATACCTGCTGGAGGCTCCAGAGCCATAACACAGTTCTTCATGACAAGGGAATCTTACCATTGGCTTCTTTATTAAAAAGGAGTTAATGTTTCATTTGTTTGAAGGGAAATGACAGCTGCACTAGGATCACTGGAGTTCATGATGCCTTGCTACTGTTATTACATTTTGATTAACGTGTGCCACTCTAGGTCTGTCTCAATTACAATGCACCCTGTCAGGATTCTCTTCCCCATCACAAATATTGCAGATGGTTTATTTCCCATGTGAATGTTAGAGAAAGAGGTTAAGCTCATCCTTTAAAAATGTACTGCTTGGGCACAGAAATTTCTTGTTTGTTTTACATATTAAAGCACAAAAATCTGGAGATAACGATGCATTTTTTATAAAAATCAGGTTCCCATGAGTCTGAAATTAGTTATCTTAAAAAGATGTACTACATTTACAACCTTGCTAATATCACCTTCTTACAGAGCCTTACTGTACAACCTGGTTTCAGATGGGCAGCCCTCACTGGATCTGGAATTTAAACTGCAAGTGTTATCACTTCTGTCATATTTGCTATAAATAAAATGGAACAATGTCAGAAGATGCTACTCAGCACAGAGGCAGGGATGGAATTTTAAAGGAGATCTACAAAATTTGTAGCAAAGCCTGCCTTTAAAAAAAAAAAAAAAAAGGATGTAGATTTTATACAGTGAGGATATATAAGTCCAGAATTGACAATTAAAAAACAAGCAAACAAAAAACCCCACTAAACAGTGTTCTAAGGAAAAACTGTTAAAACTTTAAAAAATGAACTGAGGCTTTTGCTTCTTTGGCACTGAAGATAAAAAGCTCTAGAGAAAAATTAAAACAAGTCCTAAAGCCATTACAGTTGCATTTTAATAATGACTTTCTCTACACTGACTCGTGCATGCATTATTTGTTGTAGTTATTGCTTGTTTTCTGCATTAGCTTAGGCCACAAGCTCCACTGCATAAATGTTAACACACTTAGCTGTTAAAAAGCTTTAATCCAGCATCCATCTAAGATATTTATGTTTTCTCTCCTCAAACAGTTTCTCAAATTTCAGCTGTAGTTGAAGAATTGTACCAAAAGGAATGGAAATAAATCTCCCTGCTAATCAAACATTTAAAATTATGATTAAAAAAGAAATTAACAGCCTGGTTCAAAAGGTAATCCTAGGGCCAGATTTTAAAAAATGCTCATTCAGAGCCTGTTTTCATATAAGAGGCAAATTTGCCACCAGCTGCAGCCAGAGCAGAGACAGAATTGTTGGTCAGAACTGCCCAAAGACTGAGCTGAAAAGGAAGGCTGTGACAGGGGACATCCCAACTGGCCTCACCCACTTTGACAGGGACTTGCACCAACGCTTTTGGACGACAAGCAAGCAATTCTAAAACCCCCCTCACTAAAGTGAACATCCACATGTGGCACTGGAGCAATAAGGCAGCTCTTCTCCAACACAGGAAAGCCTCGTTGGTAAATCCCAGCAGCGCAGGAGCACCCCCCTGTATTTGCCCAGAGCAGGAGCTGCCTCTCTCTGGAAACAAGCTTCTAAATGAATCCCTAATTAAAATAATCCTTTTGAGACAGGCTGCAGTCACTCACCTCATCCACATTCTCAAAGGCATTGATGATGTCATATGGTAAACAGGACAGAAGATCAATCACAAACCACGTCTTCAGGTAGTTCATCCGTATGAGCTTGGGATCAGATATAACCTCACCCCCGGGGCCAACAAAGGTCGTGTGGAAGTTCAAAACAATGTCAACCAGAAAAATAACGTCCACAACGCTGTCCAGCACGAGCCAGGCAATGTTATTCTGCTTTGTCTTGAAGGACACGTTATATGGAACCATGATTGCTGTGTAGAAGGTTAGAATTAGGATGACCCAGTCCCAGGTGGTCTTGAAAGCACAATAGTGGAGTATAATGTGTGGTGGAGTCTTTGGAGCTTCTTGCTTGTACTGAGGGAGAATATCAGATCCCAGCTGGAGAACCTGTAAGAGGCAGAGAGGCAAATGTCACTGTTCTCAGTGAACAGGATCCAACAAGGGGTCGTAGGGATTTCTGTGAGGAGCAGCAGAGATGTGTCTGTGCTCGTTGGCCACTGCAAGGCAACCCAGTTCCCAAATTATCTGACTTATTTGGAATGTGTGGAGGCAGCTATCACTCAATGGAAGGGAGCAGCATGGCACCTGAGGATACTCCTGCAAAAAGGGAGGTCTATGAAGATGGACTGAGGGGCAACCACGTCTACAGCAAGGGAAGAGAGGCTCCATAAAGAGGTTTTGGGTACTGCCACACCAGCTTATGCTCTGCAGTTATGAACACAGAATCACAGAATGGTTTAGGTTGGAAGGGACCTAAAACATGATCTATCTCCAACCCTCCTGCCATGGGCAGGGAATCCTCAACTAGACCAGGTTGCTCCAAGCCCCATCCAACCTGGCCTGGAACACTTCCAGGGATGGGGCATCCACAGCTTCTCCGGAAACCTGTTCCAGTGCCTCACCACCCTCACAGTAAGGAGCTTCTTCCTAACACATAATCTAAACATGAGTATTCATTCATATTTAGAATTGTTACAAGACTAGTTCTTTGTGCCTGACCTCTTTTTTAAACCACTGCTGAGCAAGAGCAACACCCTATGAAAGGTGAAACAGACTCCAGCCTTGATGGTCAACCTCCTAAAATGAGGCATCATGTGCCCAACTTCTGCCCTAACACCCAGCTTAAATCATTCTTCCTTCCTATTATCATCAAAACACAAGCTCAGTATCACTGGTGGGTTCTCTTTTATTTCCTGTAATTACTTATCTTCTTCTTTTTTTTTTTTTTTTTGATAGAATTATAATCTCCTGTGTGCTCACTGTTGTAAAATTGTGGAACCGGAAACACTGCAAAAACCAAGCCAAAGTCACTTAAGGCATTCCCAGCTAATCTAATTACCTCTTATCTCAGTCTAACACAAGAAACAAAGGCACAAAGGAATGTACACGTGGCAATATATTGCACTGACAACTGGAAGATCCATTTGGGGATACACTTGGGCATGTGAAGTGAGTATGGGATAAAATAAATAATTACAGCAACTTTAACACTCATTTCAGCCCTACACCTGTCCCATACTGGGGCTGAGGCACCATATTTCCAGGGACAACTGAATTGAAAACAGCCTCCTCAGATGTTTAAATTGATCAAATACAGGATGCTTCTTTGATGGAGAGGGGTAAATGGGTCTGAACAAACTGTGTAACAACTAAGAATATAAACTCAAGCACCACAGACAGGGATCCTCCATTGACTCTTTGCAGTCTTGTCTTCCGGATGTTTTTAAGAGAAAGCTGTGACTGAGATCAGACAGTAAAAGTCTGGCTCTGCTGAAAATCTGTTCTTCAGGAATAACCAAGGGACAAGAACAGCAGCCTCCCTCATTCTGTGATGGGGATGTGGCTTCCCAAGATGTCAAATCTGGGCCAATGTCAGGCTGAAGGGATGCAAACCTGCTTCTGCCTACCTGTTCCCCTCCTCCCTAAGGTCATATTTAGCAACCATAGTCTGTAAGGAAAGTCAGCTGAGCTGACACAACAAAAAAGTAACTTGTTACATTAATGAGCCATTTGTTTTCTACAGAGTCAGTAGAATTGCAGAAATTTATCCATGGCCACAAGAGCACTGGACCCACTACACAGGCAGCAGTGAGAGAGAAGCAGAGACCTCCAGGAGCCCGTGGCTGCTCCCTTTGCCAACAGCCTCGTGTCACACCAGCTCCAGTGTAACAAAAAGCCCTCTGTGGAGCTGTGTGGGCCCAATGGCACTTGCCAGAGACACCCATAGATGCCAAACCCTTGGTGAGACCCATAAAAACATCAAACTCCAGGTGTCCCTCCCCCAGTGCCCAGCACAGACTGACTACCAGCACTTCTGTACTCCTGTATCCACTGGGGCACACTGAACTTGCTGGTGGATCCATGTTTTTTTTTCCTGGAATTAAAGCAGTGATCAACACAATCATTTTCTCACAGCAGCCTTGTGAAAATTTCTTTCAAAGCCAAAATTTTCACCTGCACTTAACACACCATTTTGGCTTTGCCTCGTAATTGGGTTGTTATCTCCAGTTATCCCTTTGGACTCATCAGTGTCCAACACTTCTCTGATAAATCAGCACTGGGACTTCTTTCCCTGGTTTCTCCAAGCCTGTTTGTTCCCTCCCTTGTTCACTGGGGCAGGAGCTGGAAATATCCTCACTAGAGCTGGAAAAATAAGCTGCTTAGGGCTCAAGCAGAATGAGCTCAACATATGCTTGATAGTTCCCTGTGCCTCTGGTGGTGGAGTGCTCAGGAGCTCCCACGATACTCTAAAAGCATAATTATTATTCTTAACATAATATCATGCTGAGTTTGACATGGTGAGTGGGTGGCAAGTGGCTGTGGAGACCACTGAACTATAATGATTATTTCTTTCATGCTGCATGAATTTTTAATTTTAAATCACCAAAGAATACACAGTATCTTGTTAGTCAGCTGCATTCACCACAGACTGTCTGAATTATTCCTGTGTACAGCTAATGAAAATGACTGATAACTGTTAGGTCTGATAAGGTGAGCAGCACATTCTGCAAGGGATGAGCTATGAAGAGAATGCTCCTGCTCAGACACAGAAATTTGGAAAATGGGGCCTGTACAGCAATGGTGAGCTGCCCTCCTCACAGCACTTTGCCTAAAAAGCACTTTCCAGCCATAAACTACTTTAAAGAGAGGAGTTTGCACACTCTCCAAGCAACAATTCCTGAGTACAACCTCAACCCATCTATTCCTGAGCGCACCTACTCCCTTACCTGAGGTTTTGCTGCTGACTGATCTAAATTTTCCTTGCTGTGACCTAAATGAAATTTCTTTTTCCTCTAGCTATAGTGGTCCTGGTGGACAATTTCCTCCCTCATTCTATGCAGCTGCTTTAGACTCTGCTGAATATTTTTCCTGTATCTTCTCCTCTCTTCCCTTCTCCAGACTAAACCAAGAATGGATATAACTGGAATTACAGGACACTGAAATGTCATGAATTTGAAAAGCACGAGGTGCCAGTAATCCAGCATTTATCCCATGCCAATATGGGATCTTTCAGGGGAAAACATCACACTGACAACACCTGAAAACTGGGGGTTTCCACTATCATTATTTAATTAGAGTTAAAACCAGAAAGGGAATGAAAAAAAAAAACCAAACAACCACCAAACATTTAAAGCTGCTCTCAGTTCTACAGGACAAATTCTCTGGCACAAGAGCTGTCATTTACAGTAGGTTATGTATTTTGACCTTACATTTTTGACCCATTTATTTTTCACTACTAATGGACAGGAAGATGAAAGCAGTACCTCTCTTTCATCAGTTAACCTGAAGGTACCCACTTGTTGCACCACCTGCACTGTTAAGGAGACGTCTGCAACCTCCCAGAGAGTTCATTTTCATCAGCTCTGAAGATAAAAGTGCTGAGGGAAAATACTGCAGGAATGGCTTGGCAAGGAAGTCAAGATTAACCAATCCACGGGGACCCAGAGAGGGATGCTTCCAAAGAGGCTTCTCAAATAATTCCATTTCCTTGGGAGAGGGACTCAAGGACATCAACCCTGGTTCCATGGCACTGTGAGACAGCACACAGAGGAGCACACTGTGCACCCCAAGCTAAGGAACAAGCAGTAAGCTGAGGATTGTGAGCACAGAAATAGGGCCATTTAAGTAAAACTCTCCTACAGAGAGTGCTTTTATGACCTGTCCTATAAACATGGGTTTGCCACACGCTGCTGCTTCAGGACAAGTACCGACAAGGCTGGAAAATCAGAGTCAGGAAATATTCTCCTCTAAGAATATTAAATTACCAATGGGAATTGGAGTGGGTTTTCTTCCCCCCCTGCCCCAGGAAGGGATCAGGCTGGTGTCCACCCCACTTACTTCAGCTAAGCGGGAGTGCTTGTGCACCACCTCAGCCTTGTTCATGGGCGTCAGCTGCTGCAGAACGCTCCGGCTGTTGGTCAGCGCCCGTGTCAGCCGGGCAAACTTGGTCCAGCCTGCAGGAAAAGAAGGAAACCACGTCAGAAACTGTGCCAGAACTACTCAGGCCTCATCCAGTGCTAGTAAATCTCCTTTATGCTCCACCACGTTCAGTCTCAGACCTGAACAGTTTCTGTAAATTGCCGCATGGAGCAGCTTCGTGCTCCGGGCTTAAAGACCTGGCAAAAGAGGGAAAATGCAGCTCCTTCAAGGCAAACACAGGTAAATGTGAGGGGAATCAAAACATTCTTTCTTTTGCCTTCTGGAGGCATTGTGTTAGAGGGATGACATCGTGTTTTCAGCCTTCTGGGGACATACTCTGCTGCAGAAATCTAGTTCTAAGCCATCGAAGTTCATGCAAGGGCTTCCCAAGTCTGCAAATCCTGCTGAAGGAAAATCCTGTCCAGCTACAGAAAGGCTCCCACTAATTCAGGACAGCTGGAGAAGCCCCAGAAGTCTGATCCTTAAGTCTTTAGTGTTTTTTGCCTCAACTAAACTTCAAGGACAAAAATAAAACTGGAAAATAAAAAAGACTGCACCAGCAGCAATGCTTCAGAATAAAAAAAAAAATCATTAAGCCTTTAAAGTCAAATGAAGAACTTGATTTTAAATGGCATTAAGAAATACATTTAGCTATTATACCAATGATAAGCAGCTGCTTCAACTGTAGCCTGATACCCATACACTGGGCTGCCCCGAGAACATTTTTCAGCAGCACCCAGCAAGGAGCAGTTTGTTACAGACAGCAACACCAACCCAGGAACGTGTCACCAAGTCATTCCTGCTGGAATAACACCCAGATGTGATGGTGTGGATGTGTCAGTGGATGGGGTAGATGGGTGCAGCAAAGAAAACACCAGGATTTTCAGCAGTGTAGCACCTCAGTATTGAGCAGGAAAATTGAAAATCCAAGTAAGCTTTGGGAAGGAAACATATTCCCAAGGACACCAAAGGAGATGCTCAGCATTCAGTGTAGCCAGCTATAATGTCATTGTTTTACCAGAGAGGTATGGATAAAATATCAAACAAGTTATGGACAGGAAAGAGGTTCAGGAGAAGGTTTAACTTTAATTTGAATTTAATTTGAATGCTGAGTACATGAAAACTGGTGGAAATACTCATATCTGAGAAAGGAAACACAACATTTCTACATTAGAATCACCATAGAATCACAGAATGCTTTGGTTTGGAAGGGATCTTAAGGATCATCTCATTCCATGGTTTGGAATGCCAAGGTGCTCCTTGCACCAGAGCAGGTTGCTCAATGCCCCATCCAACCTGGCCTTGAACAATGCCAGGAATGGGATATCCACAGCTTCTGTGGGCAACCTGTGCCAGTGGTAGGCTTATTTTTAAATGCCTTTTGCTGACAAGAGTCAGGGACTTGGAAAGTCAAGGGAAGCCCTGAGGGACATGAAATAAAAAGCAGGGAACAGAAAAGACAGTAAAACTTCAAGAAAAAAAAGTAAAAAAAGATGTACAACTTGGCTTTGCCATTTACCACATACATATCACATTCACACAAATGTAAATCCATTGTTCATCATTTAGCAATCAGGACAGCTCAAAATATCATGACACGCCACCAGTGCTGCACAAACATTTGTGTCTGGCTATTTATACATGACCTCAAAAATGCACATAAAAAATTCACTGGGAAAAGGTAAAAAATAGAAGCATTTTATTAACTTTTCAAATGTAAACTTGAAATGTGAGCTTTTGGTATGTCTCATGCTTCTGGAGCTTACAGGGATATTCAATTAGGAATATGCACTTTCTGTATTAAAGAAAGTCTGGTCAAGGCAGACTACAATGATCTATGAACTATTAATTTCAAGAAAAAAACGCTTGCACTTTTTGTCTTTGAAACTGCAGGAAGGAGACAGCTTTAAGACAGAAGTCAGAACTGTTCTTTATCTTTCTGAACCAGCAATTTCAAAGAGCAAGTGAGCTTTGTAACAGCATCATGACAGCTCTGCCCCAGCATTTCTAGTAATTGCTGGAGGCCACAGTGCACCCAGGTGATTTATTTAGGGTCACTGCAAGCACACAGCAAGAACCAGGGAAAAAGAGCAGCTCTCCTCCAGGAAGGTGTCCATCCACTTCCAGGCCTGGGCAGCTATCACAGACACATGCACACAGTCACTGTCTCCTTCCCTCGGAAAAATATTTCCCTGTGGTCCATAAGGACAAACATGGCCCAGTCCCCCATCTTTATTTTGTCATCCTGCCTCGCAGCTGATATGAGAGTGATGGGAAAGTGCTCAGCAAAGCCAAAACCACCACAGCCAAACTGCTGGGCACAGCCCCAGTCGCTCTCACTCGTCACACCTCAGTGCTGTCAGCTACTCCCACTCGTGGCAGGAACACCAGCAGGGAAAAGTGCAAAGCCCTGTGCCTAAGGAGGTACAACCCCTACACCAATACATGCTGGAAAGTGCTTTGGCAGCAAATGGTTTGGGGATTCCCAAGGGTCCAAGCTGAACGTGTCTGTGCAGCAAATCCTTGGCTGAACTGGACCCAGAACTGCCAGCAGGTCCAGAAAGGTGATCCCTCCCATCTGAGGCCAGTTCCTGCAGCACTGTGTCCAGTTAGAGGAGGATTTGGAGTCAGGAGCTGGCAATGACAGGTGATGGCTTCATCTGTAGAAATCCTTTGTCATGGTGCTTTGCAGGCTGAGAGATCCCACTTGTAAAAATACAGGGTTTAAAATGCCTCCCTTATAAAAGCAGAACTGGTAAGAAATCCCTTGTCTCTGTTTTAGGTAAGAAAAGCATCTGTCCTGCAAGATGGAGCAGTAAGCTGCAAACCAGACAACAGCAACCCTTTTGCTGTATAAATAAAAACAAAGGAAAAACTATGTTTTTTTTCCAAATCCTTCTTTACCACCATGTGAGATCAGCAATGACAAGTGAAAGAAAGAAGCCACACATTCCAGCATTCAAAGTTACCACTCTGCTCATCTGGTCTGACCTCTTCCTTTCACAGGACAAACCATTTCATTGTGTCCTTTTCCCACCAAGACTAAAGCTTTGCTTTGTGCCCCAGCAGACCTTTTGCAAAATCCTCCCAGCCTCGTTTAGAGACTTCACATTTCTTTCATCCCATGATTCTGGACATTGGAAGCACAGAATACACTAACATGACTTTTTTCTCCAATTCAGCACCAAGTCCAGCATTATTTTACCTGCTCCAATTTATCCATCAGTGTGAAGAAAGTACCAGCTTCTTTTGTTTCCTATTTACAACCCAAGAGAATTAAAAACACAGCAACAGCAAGATGCTGGGTTATGAGTGGGAAGGTGAAAATGTATACAGGCTGCCTTGTGTCTGAAATAATCTGCACAGGGTACATTTCTCTGTTTCTTGACCTTGTTGTAGACTAGACAAGTTCAGAATTATATTTAAAACCAATGTGTATGTTTAAATAGACCAGGGAAAATTTGCATAGCTGCCTACTGCTGTCAATGTTTCTTCAAACGATTCTCTCCTTTCTTTTCCTCTACAGACAGAGACTTGAAAAGAATGATAATTTTATCCCAAGTATTAGTGACCGCCTGTCCTCACAGATATTTTCAGTCTGGAAGGAGTAAAGGAGCTGCACAAATAACAGGTGCAAGAGGGGCAAAAACAAAAACGTACTCATGAGAAAATTCAACACTACTGATGCTCTCGTCAGCTCAGCTGGATTGTGTCTTTCTTCCACAGCACCACTTGAAAAATAGAACCCTGAACTTGCACCATTGCACTCAGACTCTTGGGGAAAAAAGCAGCAGCATCAGATCACACACCAGATCAGGCCAGCAGCTGCTCCTCCTTACAAGAAGTTAAACTGGGTGTTCCAGACAAAGACGTGAAGTACCTCAAATGGAAAATTCTGGAATAGCAGACACACAAAATGATTGTTTCCCCTGGTTCTCTTTAATTACTTTCTCATTCAGGGACAAAACAAAAAGCATTTGTTCCTCTGCTTTAAAAAAACCCCTCACGACCTGCATTTATTCTCAGGATTCAAAACAAAGATCTCTTAAAAAGGAACTGAGCAAAATATTTCCCTGTTTCTATCCATAATTCAAAGTAAAATTACTGCATTCTCAATGAAGTGGAGGTTTAACAGTTTCAGGAATAGGACATGAAGGAAGCAAGCATGCTTTCATGATAGCCATGAGCTAAACTAGTCCCTGCTAGGCCCAGCTGTAATGCTGCCCTTCCAAGCATGCAACTTTCTTCTTCCTCCCTGCATTTTAGACACAATTAAATATTTTACATCCACAAAGTATTCTCCATGTCTCTTGCCCTAAATAGGACTGCCAATTTGATGGCCCTCTGACTGTGGGTCTAACAGAGACAGAGGTGACTTTGTGGCATCCTTCACACAACAGAGCCAGAGGTTTCTCTAAAGAGAAATAAAACCAGGATCACTAAAATAATTTTTTTTAAAAATAGGTATTTTTTCTGAACCTTTGATGCTGTGACATCAGTTGAAGCTGTTGATGTTAAGACAGGATGCCTGGGGGAGTGCAGGAGCATGGGGGGGAGGTAGGCAATAGCCAGGTGAAGCAGACAGAGCACTCAACACCTCCTCAGAGGAGAAAAGCCTTTCCAGAAGGGTCTGAGGATCTCACTCAGCCACTCCCTGGACTCATGTACCACTACAGAAATTACACAGTGCCTGAGGGGGAAATGTTTTTTCCAGGTGAGAGCTTGACACTATTGTCCCTCCACCACCAGAAAGTCCAAACTGTCCCCCTCACTGCAGCACGTGCCTTTCCATCAGCTTCTTCTCCTACAAGAGCAGCATTATGCCCACACATCTCTCTCCCTGAGATCCCAAATCCATCCTTCCCTTTTGCCCTGGACAGCTGGGATGGGCACAGCCCTGTGGCAGCTGCTCTCCAAATTCTGCCCTCCACCACTGCACTTGCTGCTTTCTCTGTGTACAAAATCCCTTCCAGCCTCATTTAGAAACTTCACATTTTCACATTTCTGCCAGCTGCACCTCTCACTGCCACAGGGACCTCTCTCTGCCCTTCTGCTCACCAACCTCCTTCCCAACAACCCACCCTGCAGATGGATCCAGCAAACAAACACCCCCACCCATCTCCAACACCCCTCCTGGTCTCTGCTGCCTTCCCTGGGTAAGGAGAAATGCCAGCCAGGTCCCAGATGCTGTTGCAGTGGATGGCAGAGCATAAGAAGAACCAGAGTAAAAGCTGTCCCAAGAAAAGTGCAACAGGGGAGGCTTCCCCAAGCAGAAGCGATGCTGGAAGGGGTGAGACGGAATCATTGAATCATTTAGGTTGGAAAAGACATCTAAGACTCTTTCCTAAAGGTTATATGGAGATAAAACCTTGGAATCAGAAGGATTTCCAAGCTCACAAAGCTCACAAAACAGAAAATATTTTCAGATACAACTACATGCAAGTGATAAAACCCTTAGGACTTTCACCATAATTTAATTAGGAGTTGAAAATTTACAGTCTCTCTGACTGGGTTTGTGTACAGTTCCAAATACAGATCTAACCACCCAGCTAGCAGCCACACCAAAAAAAGTATTGAGTTAGCACACTATACTATATTATTTTAAAGCTAAATTCATACAGAGTTTACAAAGAGTTTAAAATCTCGAGGTGAAATGTTAATGTCCTTTATAGTGCACTTGCTCTGAAAAACCTAGACATGGCCAGTTCCCCCTAATAAAGCATTAGTATGGCTCTACTGGGTTGCAATTAACCTTTTTGTCAGGGTTTGTCTGGTCTTAAATAATGATGACTTTTAAACCAGTGTAACAGAGAACCATCCTCTACCTTAGACTGCAGGGAAAACACTTGGGTTAAGAATTATATTCTTTGTGCAAAAAACAACTGCAGAGAGCAATTCCAGCAGTGCTCGTGTTGATTTCTGCCTGCAGGAGCACAGGGAACAGATCCTGACCACGGAAAGATTGATCTGATCTCACTGTGAAGCACAAAGAGTTAACGGGCAGAATGCTTAAATAATATATAATTTATGACATAGCCACAAGAGCAAAGAGCACTAGCACTGCTCAGAGTTAGGAAGTGTGGAATTCAACTGGTAACATGGATCATCCTTTGGCATAGTTAGCCTGTATAAATCCCAGCTATTTCTAGATTTTCAAGCAGTAAAACCATTACAATGGCTGGCTGTTTGCTCCTTACTGCAGGCAAAGTACATCTGAAAGAGTTCTCTGTCTCTTTGAAAAACTTGATAATCCCAGTATTGGATTTTTAGAGAGACAGGGATAAACAGGATTCCTGAATAAACAGATTAATAGTCAAATAATGTTCAATCATTCCCATGATGCAGTAAAAATACTTCTGGACTGAGAGTCTATTAAAATGAAATTCAAAATATTGGGATAAATTTCTGGAATTGAAATTATGTCTGTTCCACTGTCTGATAATGCACTGCACTCCTGGGATAATTTTTACATCCAACCTCCCTTCTTGCTCAATGTTGTCTTCCCAGTTAGCATCCACCCACTTCAACTGCTGGGTACCTCAGCATGGATGAAGAACTAATGGGTAATCTTGGGCATATCATTTTACCTCTCTGAGCTTCAGTTTCTCCTCGTTAAAATGAAGATAATGCTAATTGCCTAATTTGCAAGCCATTTTGAGATCTACTGATAAGAAGAGTTAAGCTTTATATAACTTTAGACTACACTTGGTAGACATTTTAAAATTACAATATTTTTTAAATTTAATTCTCAAATAGCCTTAAATGTAGGTTAGCCCAGGTTCTTACATTTCACTTTTCTGCAAATAAGGCTAAACTTTATACACACACAGGGCCATTGGGGAATTACTTCCCATCAGTGTATAAAAACAGCAGCAAATTTTGGGAAGAAGAAGAAAAAAACCTAAAATTCTAATTACTGTAAATCTCAGTCACCTAGCTTTTAGGAGTTGGTGAGATAGCAAAGTGCTCATCCCATCACATCACCTCATCCTGGTTCTGCATTTGAATCACCCCAGAGACACAGAGTGGCCAAAGCCTCTTGCACAGCAATCTTCACCACACTGACCCTGTGTGACACTCTCAACGAGACACTGAGAACATGCAGTTCAGGAAATTACAGGTTAAATGGGTGAAGAGCTTGCTACTTGGCAAGTATCAAACAAGGAGCAGTGGAAAATAGTAAAAATTTATTACTGGGAGCCTTCCAGACCCCAGTGGCCAGGCATCCTATTCAGTGCTTGTCTCCAGCATTTGGACGTCCTTATAAAACAAATGATAGAGGTGTAAAATGACAGGAGGATTAGAGGAATTTAAAACAGCAGTGAGGGCAGTCAAGCAAGATGATGTGCTTGACAACTGGGCACGTGCCATTAACACATGTTTTAAACAGAAAACAGTCATCTGGGGAAAAGCAAAAGAAATTGTAACAGGAAAAAAACGGGAGGGAGAAACGTCCCAAGCAAAGGACAGTTCTGAAAAGGATCCAAAGGTAGGTGAGCAGTTCAGAATGTAATTGGCTCAGGCAAAAAGTCACCTGCTCCTTGGATGCAGCACTGTAAGGACTGGGCTGGGAGAGGCTGAGCAATGGGCAAGAACGAGGAATTAGCTGGAAACCCACCCGGCCACAACAACTGCTGCAGGAACTGACTGGGAACCTGGGAGGCTGAAATCCAGGCCACCACAGCTCCATCCCTACTGCTGCCAGTGAGCTGGATTAAAGGGCAGCTAAAACATCCATGTATCTGCCATCACCAGACCTCCAAATTCAGTCTAGACAGAGATTTAAGGAGCTGCACTCATTTCCTTTATCAAATGAAGGTGCAGTGATGAGCTGATTAAATGTGTAAATGCCGTAGTGGGACTTGCTTAATACAGTGGGAAAAAAAGACATAAGGAGATGCCACTGCAAGAAGCCAAAGCCAGGCTAATCTGACACTTCTTTAATGCCAAGAGCATAATAGAGAAGCACAAAAAATATTAAGGAATGTAGTGGATGCTCAGCCTCTTCTAAATCAATACTGGATGCCTCCCTGGAGAGGATGGTTTAGTTACACACAAGTTCATGGGTTCAGCAGAGGAGCAACTCAGTGAAGTGGAATGCCCTGTGTTAGACAGATCAGACTTTTAAACTCCACTACATTTATACTTATTGTTTTAGATTTGGCTGATGAGTGCTCAGTTTTCTACACACAAAGTGTATCCATCTACAAACAGCTGAAAGCTTTAAGGATCAGCTTCCAGTTTAATTCAATCTCTCACAGGGTTAGATTTGATTTCAATGGGATTTCATTTTCATTGCACATTAAACTTCCAGAAATTTGCAGACAGTAATTGTGCATTGGTGAGTTGCTGATGGAGCACATGAAGGGCTCCAAAGGCTGTATCAGACTCAGAAAAAAAATACTTCATTTCTATGAGGGAAACTAAACAACCCTGGATATGGAAATTCCCTCTTCTTCATCATGGTCTCCAGCAGCAGCAAAGCAAGAAATGATACAGAGGGGGAAGGGGGAGTGAAAATAAGGCCTTGGAGCACCACCCCTGAAAGTGAGGAAACAACTCCCTCTGTGACTATTCAGCCTGTGCAGTGTCTGCAGAAAGTGCCAGCAGCACGTCACTGAAGCCATAACAGGGGTGAGTAACAGGGATGCTTGTCCTGCAGGAACAGGAAAAAAGCAGCTTGGAAGGTCTTCCTGGTTACTGGCAAGCTGTGCCTATCCCACACTGATGGTTTCAAATGCTATCTAAAATAGTTTTTTATCCAACTGTGATCTAACTATCTGAACACCAAAAGAGACCATGTCTCAGCATCACTGCACTGAGCTGTCTGCTCTGGACACTGAGAACCCACCTGATGTCCTGGCAAATGACCACTTCTCTTGCCATCCCCCCACATCAAAGTCCTTTCTCCCAGCCCAGGAGTCCCTGGATGCTGCACTCCACACCCAGGGGAGAATGGAGAAATGGAGGTGATCTCCTTGCTGCCTGGAAGGGAGTGAAACTGCAGATCACAGCAAAAGGCAACAGCATGAGAACAAGTGGTTCTCTCTTGCAATGAGACCCTTGTTATTACAGCCACAGAAAAGTGCAATAAAAACATGTTAAGGATATCCAAATTGTAACCTATTAAATTGCTGTGATGGATTACTGTCAAGGTGATGTACTCAACAGGGTACACTGTGCTTCAGCTAAAGGTAGAAACCTTATTTTCACACTCTAATCCCTCCACTCACTTCTTGTATTATCACCAGCATTGATACCCCCTCAAGGAAAAAAAAGTTCCCATGTGCAACTAGCTATATATGCTTAATTACTTGCACTTATTAAAGATAAAAAAGGATCAGAATTATAGGCTTAGCAAGGATTAGCAAGCCATAAATGTGTATTTCTGCAACTACTACACTTTTTATAGCCCTGTCACACTCTGAGATAGAGTTGTATCATTATATGGAGTTATATAACCATAAAGAGTTATATCACTGGAAGCATTACAGCATTGTCCCAGACAGACTTGATTATCAAAGTCTGGCTCTATCAAGTGAAAAGGGAAAAACAAAACAAAACCAAACAAAAAGCAACTTCAGGATCCTGCTGTGCCATCACCTGATCCCATCTGTTAACAGCACACAGTCCTGAGTTACAGGGGGCTCATTAACACAGCTTTGCACCCTGATTCAACACCCCATCAGTATTCATTAGAACTTCCCCATCACTCCAGATGTGACAAGCCTGATATTTAACTCCAGAGACTCCAGAGAACCAGGGAGAATCCTAGCAAAGAAAAAAATTTTAAGTTTACCTAAAGGCCATGTTTTTCTTCACTGATGATAACAAAGAGAATAAAAGCATCGCACAACTAAATGAAACACCACTGTTATGGAGTCATTTTTTCCTATGCTTAAACTTTCTGTTCAATAGAATCTATAGCTCTCCTGGCTTCAAATGGTGTTAACATTTTAAGTGGCCCCATTCACCCTTCCAATAGTCAGGGCCCAGAAAAATGGCTTCATTTTTTCCCTGACAAATAAACATGAGATTATTACCACTGTGTGTCTTTGGAGGAATTGAAAGTCTTCAGTTGTTTTTAAAAGGCCATTGGGTAAAGACAGAATAAAAGCTCAGCAAGCTGATAAAAGCACCCAACTGTGACCTGACAATGGTACAAATCTAAAAAAAAATGAGTCTTTGGGTTTTATTCACTTGAAGAAATTACATAATATGATTTTTCATATGCTTGTAGTGGCCTTCCACCTCTGCTGTGCACAGCCTTGAGCCAGCACACCTGGGGATCTGGCCCTCTGCCACCACAGGTGGGACCTGCTGCTTGCTACTGAATCCAGATCAAATATTCCTATTAGCAAAGAGGAGCAGGAGAAGGAAAGGAGGAGAGATCAGACACAGCACAGCTCCTGCACCAGAAAAAAAGGCACTGGCCCAGTGGCCACCAAGTGCAGCTATCACCTCCTGCCTCATCACAGATTCTCACACCTCTTCTTCCACACTGCCCATCCACAGCTCATCCAGCCCGTGGCTCAGGGGCTGGGGCACTACAAACCAAAACCCCAATCAATGGAGGGTGCTCTCTCTCCCCTCCACACCTGCACAGCTGCCAGAGGCACCTTCACCCAGGAGGGAACACATCAACCAGGCAGCTGATCCTTCCTTCCATTATTGTTTTTGCTGCTTCTCCTGGAGCTGCTGGGGGGTTTTGACACTTCTGACTGGTTAGACACTTTTTAAAGTAATTTTCCATTTACAAGGAATGGTTTTACAGCACTTTTTGGTCACTGTTACTTTGCCATACATCATAGGTCTCCCACGCATCACCCGGCAATAACAGAGCCGAGCACGAATAACAAGAAAACAATTCAGTCCAATCTTTAGTGTCGACTGCCTGTACCCTCTCAGGAAACAAGGGTTTTGATCTCTGTCACTGTATTTTATGAGAGGAAGGTAGCTTTTAAATGTCCCTTTTCTCCACTCTTGCTTCCAGTCCAGTAAGTTTCAACAGCTTTCTGGTCTGCAGCAAATTCACAGCCTCCTGGGTGAGCCCAGGGAAAAAATTTCATTACTTTTACTCCCTCTGGCAAGCAAAGCCCCCTCCTCCTCCTCCTCCTTTCAGCATTAACAGAGCAAGTGGTGAGCACACAGGTAAGCAGAGACAGACACCATCTGGCACAGTGTCCCAGACCTCTCTGACTCCCTCTGCTCGCACAGGGCTTGTCCCCGTGAAGTCAGCTGCATTTTTGGCACTCAACAAACACGTTTTTAAGCCCACATCAGGAAAAAAAAAAACACCCCACCTCACCCTGGCAATGTGCTTTGTAGTAAGAGAACTGTTTCATTTGTCTGTGCTGTTGTCACAAACCCAACAAGCTGCTCGACACTTTTGGGCAGATCTGCATCCTCAGAAACACTCCCTGTCCCCCAAACCTGCTGCTCCCTGGCAAGGTCTCCACAAGATGCCAACCCCACAGCAGCCACTGCAAGCAGATCTGCCCAGCCCAACCAGGTATTTCCAGGAGTGGGGGCACACAGACACTCTGCAGTGTAGCTACAACCACTGGCATGATTTAAATAGCTCACAGGAGCATGAAACACTGAAGCTTCACAACAAAGCAACACACCTTTGAACAGTGCAGAACGTTTTGGTTTGGATAGATTATTGCATAATAGCATCAATATTTTATTTCTGCTGAATTTTTTATCTCAAATTTACTGCTCCCATAAGTAATACACAGTAATTCATCTGCACCATAGTTACTTATGTATTATGTATTGCGTGGTCCTGGCAGAATTTCTGAAGAAATATCCTTCTTTTAAAAAGGAAAAAAAAAAAAAAAAAACAGCCCTTTCAATGGCAAATCCCAGCTCTCAACAGCAGTGTTTTATTGAAACCCTTTTTCACAAGACTTTAAAAATTCTCCACTAAATTTTAACGTATATGTTTACCAATCTCATAATTCAAAAAGAAAGTGTCCTGGCAGCTTCTAAGCACATTGTAATGTTATCTGCAGCGACACTGAATTATGTATCTCTCACAGCACCAAGTCTGACACAAAAACCCTGTGATCCCAGAGGCCCACTCAGCTGAGACACAGAGGGCAATGCAACAGTGCTGCTTTCCCACCCCTGCAGGAAAGCGGTGCAAATATTTGAATATGATTTCCTTACATCAAGGATGCAAAAGAAAGGCTTTAATTTGTGCAAAAGCAGAAGAAAAATGGGGTCAGTGGTTGGTAATTATGAGGTTTGTTGGAGGCACTGATCAGTGCTAATCAATGCTCAAATCAAAGCACCCTGAGCAGGTTCTTAAGGCTCCAACCCTGAGCCTCCAATGTGCTTGGGAGATGTGGCTGTGCTGCCTCTGCAATGTTCTGTTTGAGTTTTGGGGGTTTTGGGGTATGACTTTAGCAGAAGTAAGGGCTCTTTAGACATAGAGCCAAACCTGCCTGGCTGCTGAGGGCAGTATTTTGGGATGTCCATCGTTAGTACCTGGCATTTTAACTGATGGTGCCCTTCACTGCAGAGCAGCAGCACGCAAGTCATGCATTTCACTGCCACTGCCCCTTCCCACAGGAACATATATATTCCTAATCTGGGTGCCACTTGGGTTCTGCTCCTCCTCAGCCACAAGATGGGGAGGGGAAGAGCTCAGCCCCTGGAGCACATCCCTGTCTCCCCAGGGAAGGCAGCAGAGTTTGGATCTCCCAGGCTGAGGATCCAAGGGAGGCAACATTCATCATTTCTGCATTTGAGATCCACCTTCACTATGTTTTCTCTGTCCTGCTGCAGTCAAACACTCCTCAGTGCAACTCAGTCCTGTGGGAAGTGGGGCAGAGGCAGGCAAAGTGGGGTTTGGGAGCTGGTTCCATGTCAGATACATCTTGGTTCCCCCAGAAAGGAGATTCTTGCAAAGACTGTCTTTTCCTTGATGAGCTCACACTGTCTATTACACACACTGCAGCAAGGAGCCACTTCCATGCCTTCAGATACCTATAAAGTCTTTTTAATTAACTCACATTTACCCTAAAAAATTCAGATTATTTCCAGGCAGAAGAATTCCACATTATGGAGCTGAAAGTGAAATAAAGAACATTTGCAGGTTGCTAGCTAAATTGTAGAGGCAGTAAAGTTTATGATGGCTGAGAAGGTATTCCTATATCAGGATCTTATAATTTTATGGATAATACTCTCTAGACAAAAAAAAAAAGGTCATATTTAGTGTTAGCTCGGAGGGGAGCCTTTTGTTTTAAGTCTGCCTTTATAAACTGACTTTTCAGTTATCCAAACACTTGTAATAAGTGCTGTCTAGATATTAAGAAATTACTTGAAACATTGTTTGCATTCAAATGACACCAACTTTATCCTAAAAAAGAGACTGCTTAGAGCACACCAGCTCGGAGTGAGACACCAGGCCTCCTTCAAGCGTGAAGGGAAAAAACTAGTAAAGAATTAATCATCAGGAGGCAGCTTCCCAGAGACGTGGGTAACGTCCTTCTTTATGGGAGCGTGCATTGTTTCACCCACAGCAATACACATGTAAACCTGACAACCAGGCACGTGTCTTGTGACTAAAGCAGAGGGTGATGCTGCCAGATCCTCTGTGCCTCTCCCCACCAGTTTCTCCTGCAAGGCTGCAGGGCTGGCCATGGGCTGTTCAGGGACAAGAGCATTTCAAAAAAATCCTCCCCTGCAGCTGATAAGTAACAAGCACAATGCCCAGTGCCATGCAGTCATCACTCCTGAGCAGCAATAAATGACTCAAGCAGGCTGCTTCTTTTGCATTTCACCTCCAAGAGGGAAAAAATACCAGTGTCTCATCACAAGGAGCTGGAATTATTTTTTTTCCTGAAAAGAGGACACCTGTCCTGTAACAGAAAGATCTCCCAAAACAGCACAGCATCCAAACCACTCAAAACCACGTCATTTTTACAAAGTGCCAGCTATAGTGACAAAAAAGTGAATTACAAAGAAAAAGCAAAGCTTGTGACTCTGGAAAAATATTGGTTGGGAATTTCCACTCTTGGTGATTTATCTTTTTTTTTTTTTTTTTTAGTAATTTAGGAGAGTGGAATTGAAATTCCAACAGGTCGCGAAACATTTCCTCAGTTCAAGACAGAGATCACAGACATGGCACGTCCCTGTGACAGGTCTGAGCTCAAGCATGTACTTCTGTCATTTACAAACAATAACAACTTATTTATTTCATGGTTACCTTTTGTTGAATCATCTTCAATCGGTTGTTTGAATAAAGTGATATCCTTAAAGGTGCACAAGAACAAAACCACTTTTTCATGCTCATTTCTTATAGGTGCAATTTGCATGTAGAACCAAACTGGGGTTCCTGGAGCAGAGAGAAAAGTGACATTGGAATGTGGTGTAGCACAAAACTGTCCCCAGCCCCTAACATATTTACATTATTACAACACACATGTAGTTTAGGAGTGTATCTCAAGATTTCTGCATCTTCCAGAGCTTTTCATTTTACTTCCTCCAAGGAAAACAACATATTCCCATTTTTTGCAACCTCTTTAATCTAAATGGATGATAAGCAGAGACAGGAGGCTATATAAAACTTCATTCTGAAATAAAATACATTGTTCTTCCCTTCTTGCTCTTTATTTTGCCCAGCATGTCTCACAAACTTAGGTCTGAAAGGTAGAAAGGCAAGAAAAAAAATGGGTGGATGGTATCATTGATCCCTTCTTTACATAATATGGAACTATCAAATCCAAAAATGATGGACTATACTGTGAAGTGCTTCAAATTTTATGTGACTACATTATTTAAGAGGACTTGAGTTGGACTCTCAATGTCCTAACAGGACAAATCAGATTTGATTTCTTTTTTGTGTTTCAGGTCACACCTCCACCTCCTCACTGCCCTGCCAAGTGCAGCACTCTCCCAGCACAGTTATCTCTACCAAACTTCTGATATGAAACCAAGTATTTTTCAAATCCTACCACTCGTCAAACAAACAGCCAAAAAAAGCCCAGGGTGCTGGAGCAGTCAGCTTGGGTTTTGGTCAACCCCCCCTGTTTGCACAGGGCTCCTCCAGGCTGACACACTCGTGCCAGTCCCCTCCACACATGCAAGTGTGCTCCACAAGGGGTGAAATCAAAGAAAACTTGGAGCAATTTTCTTGGAAACACCCAGTTCCCCTGCAGGGCTGTGAATGTCAGACATTCTCCATCCAGCAAAGCTCCGTGCCCCTCCCTGCCCAAACAAGCACCTACACACTCTGCACTACAAATGCCTCCATGGCCAGCTGATTACCTCTGATGTGCTTTCAGCCAGCTGACAGAATGGCTTTTCTCCTGAGCTGCCTGAGAGCTGACACACTGACACCAGCCTCTTGCCCACTGCTATCCCACATGGGCACCACTGGCCCTCCCAAATCTCCTCTCATGCACCAGGTCTGGGAGCTGTGCCAGGAACTGCAGGATGGATCCCAGAGGGCAGAGAAAACCACGTGGGCTAGGAAGTACTGTGGGGAAGGTTAAAAACCCACAAGGTTTGAAATTCAACTGGGATTAAACCAGTAACTCACTACCAGTAAACTGGAGAAGTGGGAGAGATGTGGGACTGCTTTTTGTGATAATTCCAAAGCCATTATGCTGATTACTTGATTATCTTAATTCCCAGCTGCTAACCCAAGACAAAAGACTTTTATAACTGCTAAAACAGAGTGCTGCAGCTCTCTGGAGGAGTAACTTGCACTTGTACCTGGGAATCCTTTGGCACCCTTTGAGAAGCTCTGAAAGCAAGGAGACAAAACACCCTGCACAAGGGTGCTGACAAAAATCAGACAGAGGCAAGGTGGCTACTGCTGTAGAAGCAGCAGAATGGGAGAAAGCAGGCAAAGAGGTTTCCTATAACCACATATATATTCATATAGANATATGAATGCATGCCTGATGTGCTTGGTGAATAGTTGTGTGGACAGAGGTAAGGACTACATAACAAGGGAATGAAGAAAAGCAGAAGACAGGTGTAGCAAGCTTTCAGGTCTGAAGCTGGAGCCTGCAAGCTGGATTTAAACACCAAGGGGAGTGTGAAATCAGTCGAAGAGATGCTGCCAGAGAACATCAGCCCTTGAAGATCATGTCTGTAACACGGGAGAGAAGGATGGGAAAGCAACCTGAAAACCTCAAAATCTCCCTCTGCCAAAAGCAAAGGGAATGGGTAAAAGAAAAAAACCCCGACATTGTACCACATTATCAAAAATACTCAGCACACCTGGACCTACAATTTGAAAATGTGGGTGGGAGGGTGCTCTGAAGGCACTGTGGGCCTCATGTCAGAGATAAACAGAAGCCCTTCCACAGAGTAACCACCTACACTCTGCAGAAGTACATTCATACCAACAGATAACTAATCTTTATTTCCTTCTCTGCTCCAGTATTCAGCCTGGAGGATAAGCAGGCAGCTTCTTGAAGGACCATCTTCCACAGGACTCACAGTATGACAAATGGAAGCAAACCCTGAGCACACCTGCTGCTGAGCTGGAGCCAAGAGGTGAGCCTGTCAGCATCAGTGAGAGGTTGAGGTTCTGGGCTTCGGGTGATGGAGAAGAAAGCTGACAACAGATGTTATGGATGGGACGTGACTCAAGCCCGGAGAGAAATACTGAGTAATTTTCCATTAAGTCCTTCTATAGTCCTGCACAACTTATGGAAAGTGTAGGCTTGGAGATCTGGGCAAAGGTGAAGATTTCATTACAGCAACTGCAGCTCAATAAATCTCTGCAGCATCATCAAGCTCCAGCAGACAATCCACAACCCAAAGCAAAATCATCTGCCTTGTTACGGGAAAGTCACCAAGAAAAGACTTTTCTCTTTTCATACATCAATAAAATAGAAAGGAATTTAACTCAGGCCCATTCTAGAGCACGAACTGCTCAAGCATTTACTACAAGAAGCCAGGGCTAGGGAGAGCACAGGGTCTCTGGGATCCCCTTTGGGAATCACACGGACATGGGCACGGCAGTGCTGGGCACCACTGCCAGCAAAGACACCCAACATGGGACTGTGCCAGGAAATTCCCCTGATGTGAGGGGGCATCCACGTGATCTGCACAGGAAACGGGAAGAGAAGCAGAAAATCTGTAGAACAGACACATCCATATGCTTAGGAACCAGAAAGAGGTCATTTGGAGGGCTCCCCTGTGCACCTGCAGGAACAGCTGGACTTCAGAGCTGCTCTGGCTTCTCTCTTTAATTATCATGTTGGCTAAAATGCCTTAATGCAGGCAGAACTGGAGAACTCTAAAGGCATTTCCTGCTATGTTAGTGCCCACACAGGAAGATTTAGTCTAAAAAGGGAAAACAGAGGTGAAGCATAAGAGGAGGTGTCCAGGATGCTCCCTGCAATGTCATCAAAGGTGAAGCCTGCAGTGAAATGGGGCAGTCGGGCACGGGGAGCTCTTTCCTGAGGGACAACATTCCCTTCCCACAACCACAGCACACTGGGAAAAGCTCTGGTAGTCCCATGCCAGCATCAAAGCCCACCCAGGGGGAAGCATGGCCTCAGATTCTGGGCTCCAGGCAGGTGAGCCACGGGGAAAGACCCCCAGCCCCACAGTAGCTGTACCCTGCACAGGGCACTGAGAGCCAAGCTGAAGAGAACATCTCTGTCAGGACTGGTCTTGGATTGCTCTTGGCCACCAACCTGGTCAACTGGACTAATTCTGCTCAGAGTAGAGGAACCAGCTTTTCTGGAGCACGTTTCATCTGAGTTTTGGGTTTCTGCCTTGGGAAGATGGTCTGTGCCAGTGGAGAGGGCAGTTCACTTCCACTGGCAACAACAGGAATTGAAACCATCAGCTCAGCAGACCTGCCCACCCTGCCCAAGTCCAGCGTGAGGCCACACAACAGCATGGGCTGTGCTCACAATGTGCTCTAAGGTCGATAAGCCAGTCCTGCCCAGGACAGAAAATGTGACTGGAATGGCTCAAAGACAAAATGAGGAAAATCCCTGGTTCTGGCGACTCCCTGCAAACCCACTGCCACCAAGAAGAGGGAACACAGGCCCTGAATTTCATTAAGCTGTGAAAGCTCCTGGTTTTCTAACTAATCCCTGGGCTCTGCCAGGCTTAGTGCTCTCCCCAGAGCCTGTACTTGTTGGTTTACACACCACGGAGCCCTCTCAGCACTGCTGGGAGCAGCCACTCACAGCAACCAGGGCCTGGGTTCTCACTTGTGGAGACATGGGGGAGTTTCCTGAGGGATGTGGGGGAACCTCATTCAGGATTCCTTTTCACTTAACCCAGTCAGTTTCCCTCCAGGCAAACAATCCTTAAAACTAAATATATTTTTGAAAGAGGGAGTCAGAGTAAAGACAGCAGAGAACAACTACTATTCTTGGCAATCTCAAAGCTTGGCCTCAAAAGAGAGCTCTCTTCTTGAGCTGTGGCAAACAAAATACCTGTTTCTTCTCCAAATCTTGCCCCAAATTTACCCATATGTCAAAATGAAAATTTATTTCAGTCTATTACATGCTTTAAATATGCTTTATCACTCCCAGCACCACACACAAATATATATACATACTGTTTTTCTTGTAGAGGAGAATTTCAAAGCAGTTTGACTCATAGTTGTCGAAAGTCTGTCTGACTTTTTCAATGGTCTTCTTGTCTGTCAGTTCACCATACATAAAACTGAAAAAAAAAAAAGATTTCTCTTTTTTTCTAGACAAGCAACAACATTGTTACAGTCACCTTAAATAGCAAAAGCATTGAAGATGCTAGGAACTGTCATTTACCAAGGTAATTATGATTTACACTCCATCTAAATATCCAGTGTCACAAGGACACCTGCAATAGTGAGTAACCATGACCACCTTCTTACTGTAGATGACTGCAAATAAATCCACCACAATGCTTAATTAAGTACTTTACTGAGTGTATCTTTAAGGATATATGGCTGGAAAAAGAGCTGACAGCTTATGAAACCATTCTCACCACAGCTGCAGGCCATGGTAGCATTGCTGTCAAAACAGAGAAAATTGAACAAAACCACTAAAATCTCCCAAATTTTCTTCAGTCCTCCTGAAAATCCTTTTGGAGGAGGAATGTCAGCTACTACAGGTAAAGGCTGTTGGCTGAACCAATGGCTGCAAATCTAATCTTGTCAAGATGCATCTGGGACAGTAAGATAATTGGAATTCTTTTACTAAATACCAATACAAATAGAGGCAGAGTTTAAACAGTGAGGAGCACTGACTGTACTGTGTAGCTATGTCTGCACTACTACCAAGCAACCAAATTCATCCTCATTTTCCTTACTGTATACTGCATTTCTTTAATAGTTCACTGGAAAACACTAAAAAGCTTTTGGAGACTCATCCCTCTCCAGGCTGAGAATACAAAAATGTAATTTTAACTCTATTTCTTGCCACTCGACCATCTCATCTCTGCATTCTTTTCCAGGTCAGACCTCCAGCTGCTGTAAGCAAACCCAACCCGCTGACCTTACTTTTGACAGCCTTTGTAAGGAAACAGCCAGGCTTTTATTGTCATTCTCCCCTGGATTAAAAATAAGTGAAGGCTGCCCTGTGCAAATTCCCAGTTACAGAACTGAAAGAAAATGGAACATCAGATAAAAGCTTTCAGACACTTGGATGAATATACTTTTAATNCCTCAGCTGAAACCTCCAACACACAACCCTGAGGATATGAAAGGGAAAAGCTATCAGCACCTCTGTGGTTTCAGAGCAGCTTCTCTTATTGATCAACAGACCTCCAAAGGTTCAATAAACATTTATTTTATGTCTACTGCC
This sequence comes from Rhipidura dahli, assembly GCA_013399225.1. Lineage (NCBI taxonomy): Eukaryota > Metazoa > Chordata > Aves > Passeriformes > Rhipiduridae > Rhipidura > Rhipidura dahli. The sequence goes on along the minus strand of VXAC01000233.1, from coordinate 137,159 downwards.
CTGAAAGAAACAATAAAACAACGCAGTGGTTAGTGGCTCAGCAAGCATTAAAGTACTCAATGAAGGCCAGACCATGAATCTTTCCACAGCCAGCCCAGGGAGGCCATGGAGCTGCTCCCACAAAAAAGAGCTGCCTGCTCTGGGTGGTGGAGGCATCAGAGTAGCTGCAACATCTGGATGTCCCTGCAGGTGCCTCCTCCCTGGTAACACAGGCACAGACAGGGATTAGATCAGGTATTAGGCTGCCCAGGGATGCTGTGGAGTCACCACCCCTGGAAGTGTTCAAAAAACACGTGGATGTGGCACTTGGGAGCCTGGCTTGGTGGTGAGGGTGGCAGGGCTGGGGTGGTGGTTGGTCTCGATGGTCTCAGGAGGTCTTTCCCACCCTAAATGGTTCTGAGATTCCATGAATGGCGTGGCCAAAGTGTCACCTTTGGGACAGCACTGCAGAGGAGATGCCACTACAGCAGCTGATGTCAGGACGTGGTTCCACCCAGGCACGAGGCTTCATTAAGGTGCTGGCTCTCATGAACATGCACAGCTGTCTGGAGGACACACAGAACACAGCCTGCTGCTCATTTTCAAATGCCCTGCCCTTCTCTCCCCATTGCAGCTGATAACCTTTTATTCATTTACACATGAGATGACAACAAAAAGAGTTTAATATTTTTATTCTTTTTTAATCTATGCCTTTTTAATGCACTGGTAAATCTCTCTCTTTTTTTTTTTTTTTTTTTTTTTTTTTGACTTAAAAAAATATTTCTCATAGTCCTGGGGGNNNTTTTTTTTTTTTTGAGACTTAAAACAATACTTCTCATAGTCCTGGAGGAAAAAATAGCAAGAATTTGTTGAAGTGCTTGATTTTACATGACTTACAATACAGAAAGTCATCATTAATTAGTGTTAAAATGACAAATCCTATTTGATGATGAGAGGTGGACAACACCAGTTAGTGCTGCAGAACATGATCAATCAACTTTATGTTTTAAATTACAGGCAGCTTATTGTTGCAGTAAACCTGTAATGCTCAAATCTCATGTTATATTCACACACAAAGAGACATTTTAAAGGCTTCTGGAACAATAAAAACATTTTTCAGAAGGCAATTTTTAACAGCACCAAAGGAACCTCAGAGCCTTTCACTGTACAAGTTATATAAGATTTTTGCTTATCACAAGTTTAATTTAATTTAGTCTGTCCTATTTTGTACACATGGAGGGACTCCTACTTCTTCAGTCAATCACTCTGTCTTTTTCTGCCTCATTTTTTTTTTTGTTATTTAGTGCTTGTCAAATGCCTTGAGTGCAAACTATACAAGACATAAATATCAAAACCATTCTGCTACTGGGAATTTTACTACATAGAAAACACATTTATCAAAGAGAAGCAAGACTTGCTGAGATACACAGAGAAAGGCACAATTTTAGGTATTTTCTCCACCTCTAAAACAAACCAGTTGTCATTTAAGATGCCTGGACTCCTGCTTCCCTCTTAAAGCATCTCTTGGCACAGAAAAGCTTTGTCTGAAGTCTCACATGGTGCTCCCCTGTCCTTTGCCAGGATGCAGAGCTGCAGCATCACAGCAGGACTGGGTTTGCAGGGCAGTAACAGCTGCTTGGGGGGAATTATCCAGGAAAAGTGAAGCACAGAGGGTACCCTACACCCAATTTACATTTCTCTTCATCCAGAAGAATTCAGAGCATCAGTAACAAGACACAAACATCCACCTGGGAGGAACAGCAGATACAGATACACATCAACAGCTTCAAAACTCTGCAAGGTGAAGAGCAGACACCATTTCTGGGGTGCAGCTCTGTGGGTCCCACTGGCATCCTCAGTGGGGCTTCTCTGCACAGCTTTGGCACTGCAAGGACATCTTCTCACACACAAAAATCAGGCCACAGAGGTGCCATCCCAGCACCAAATCTAACTTTTTTCAAGTCCAGCTCTACCCACCATGCCATCATCCCATTTCTTTGAGCACAGGGGGAGTTTTGCCATTAGCTTCACTGGAGCCAGGATTTCCCTTGCAGAACTGCTTTTTTAATCCCACTTGTCAGGGCAGTAAATCAAAAACAAAGGAGAGCAGAGATGCTGACCAAGTGTTTCAGTGGGAACAGTGGCTGTGAAAATGTCATGTGCAGGTAAAGGGAAGCAAAGCAGAGCCTGGAGGGAGTGCCAAGTGTCAAATGGCAGGGCAGGTCCACCAATCAGCCACCCAAAGGGTGCCTGCTCTTCCAAAGGTGTGATAAAACCACAGAGTTTAACTGATAAGCAGCAATATTTAGAAAACACTGATGAAACTTGCAGCATTAAAATACATTTTAGTGCTTGACAACTGCTCATTCTTCCAATGTGTTCATGAAGACACACATGGTCATGTCTGTGGACAACTGGGCATGCAGCCAGTGGTTTTCCTGGATGCTGGCTGACCTGCTGATGCTTTTCCAGGCTGGGGTTTTTTGGTTAAATGGAGGTTGGAGGTGTCTCAGTCACAGATGCCCCGTTGCTCCTGGACTGCCAGCTCGCTTTCACCTGGCACAGTAAATGAAAATTCTTCCACCTAAAAACTCCACACATTTTAGCACTCACTTATACCAATTAATCCACATATCAGCCCAAGCTACACATGCAATTTTGGGTGCCATGTGAGCTCAGGAAGAACACATATCAATTCCCATCACCCAATATAGCCTGACTTCTATGTACAGCCTGCTTTTTATATAGTGCCTGTGAAACTAAGGAGACTGGCACTTGTACTGAGGGATTTTTGAGTGATTTTCCTGCCAGTGGGCATATTGTTTCTGATTAAAAAGATGAGAGAAGTGCAAAATCAAAGGAATTACCAGCCTGTCACACAACTAACTCACAGGACTAACCTGGAACAAAAATCACTCAGACCTCCACTGCCTTCAGCTGATCCACCCCTCCCTGTGATCTGTATCAGGCAAGACCATCTCAGACTTAAAATCACAGAATCACAGAATTATTTAGGTTGGGGAAGACCTTTAAGATCATCAAATCCAACTGTTAACCCAACACTGCCAAGTCCATCATCAAACCATGCCCAGGAGTGCCACACCTATGAACAGTCCCACCATAGGGGATGGGGTGGGAAAGAGAATATAGTGAATGCTCACTGGACTACCAGGAGAAAGTTATGGCTAAAAGATGATTTTGAGGCACTTATAGCCTGAGGCAAACTGACCAAACTGCCATATTTATAAATTGTCCTTTATCACACTCATGATCAGTAATAAAAACAACTTAAATCAGGGCCTAGATTTACATTGTTTGTTATCTGTATATTTAATTTGGTTGTATTTTTGGCACTGAAAAGCAAACCCTTCCAAAACCTGCAATAAGGATGTGGCACCACAGCACTCTTAGCCCAGAGCACTCGTCTTAGAGCAGTACAGCAAACATTGCATATAAAGCAAATTTTATATATAACATAACATAATCTGGGCAAAACTAGACTGGGAGCCTGACTCAGAAAATACTATAAATACTAGCCCCAGATATCAAAATAGACCCCCAGTGACATTCTGCTGAGTAGCCTAAGCAGGCACCATTGGCCTTTAACACCAACCATCTCCATATCTCTCATCTGAGCAGCTCCAAGTGCTCTGGAAGGCCACCTGTTCCATGCTAACCACACTGAAAATCCGGGTAGCTCTCACTTAACCCGAAATCTGTCCAGCTCTCTCACATTTGGAATGTCTCCTAACACACAAGAAACATCACATTGAACATGTAACCCATAGAATCTCTGAATGGTTTGGGTTGGAAGGGACCTTAAAGATCATGTCATTCCAACCCCCTGCCATGGGCAGGGACACCTTCCACCAGATCAGGTTGCTCAAAGCCCCATCCAGCCTGTCCAAGAGCCAGACACAACAAGTGTTGGTCATGCTTTGAATATTGAGAGGGCTCCCCTCAAAATCCAGAGGTGGGTGTCTAGAATGAAGATGAAAGAAAAAAAATCTTTGCTATCAGTTCCAATCTCCCCAGTAATTCCTCCTCGATTTGTATGATTCACCTGAATGACCTGTTTGAGTGTGGTCAAAACAGGATCCTTACAAATGGTAACAGGAGATTATCACATTCAAAACAAGCACCCAGATGGAATAAATCTTTTGGTCCACTCAGTATTTGGAGCACACACGCATCATTATCAGACAGGAATTGCTAAACCTTCACTTCCTCAACAATTTCCTACAACCCCATTCTGTATTTGTAATTATTTTAATGTGCACAGGCTATAAAAGTGCTGGCTCACAGCAAACACAGACAGTTCAATACAGAGGATGGCAGAGAGCAAAGTGCATGCATCTCCAGAGCAGCTGTGATAAGGCTGCTTCCTGCAGCCCTACGGGGTGTATTGACTCTGTTGCTACTGTGTGAATGATTATTTCACCTCAACAGCACAGGCCCATCTCCTGCCTCTTGCCCCTGAGAGGACATTTGGCTGCACAGAGCAATCCCAGATCCCACTTCCTCCCCTTCCCTGCAGATGAGAGCAGTGACCACAGACCAGCATGTGCTGCTTTCTGGAGAAAGCAGTGACTGCCATGCAGGGACAGGCTCACCCTGCCAGCTGAAGCATCAGCTGATCTCCAGTGCACAGCAGCATCACCTCCCAGAAATTGTCACTGTACATCACAGAATCACAGAACCACAGAATGGTTTGGGTTGAAAGGGACCTTAAAGATCACCTGGTTCCAAACCCCCACCTTCCACCAGACCAGCCTGGCCTTGAACACTCCCAGATATTCCATCCTCTGTCCCCAGTGCCTGGAATGGGCTGCTTCCTGAAGGCAGAAAGGGAAAACCTACACAAACTTGTATCTCAGCCCTCCCTTCTCACCTCTGTCCCTCACTTGCTTTGCTCACACACACATTCACACACATCAGGGAGCCAGTCCTTCCCCAAAAGCATCTGTTTAAAGGATGCAGCAGGCACAGCACAAATGCACGTCCAGCCACAAATCACAGCTGCTCGCTCCTGAAAGACCACCAATAAAAGAAAAAAAGCCATAAAGCTGCAATGCTCAGAGTAAATATATCAGCAGCCTAATCACTCTCTTGGGAATAAAGATGCACTTTGTGCATTACTGGGCTCTGTGTGTGCTTAATAACAGGGGCTACAGAACAGCCCACTGCCTCCTGGCATGGTAACAGCAGAACTCAGAACAATCCAGCAGAAGTGCCTTTGCACTATATTACCTAAAACCCCACTGACTTCACTGGATCATTAGCTCGAGTATATTCTCACCAATACAAGCCAGGATAAATTGCAAGGTGCTTTACTATGTATAAATTCTGTGTAAGTCACACGTTTCACCCATTTAAGGTTTCATCCATTTAAGGTTTCATCCATTTAAAGCCTGTTTTAAGACTTCAACACCTGCAAAACAGTGCCTTTCTTACATGGAACCTTTCTCCCAGAAGCTCACCACTCTTCCCAGCAGATGCAAAGGTTTCAGGTGCACTGAGTGGCAGTGAGCACACAGTGGGCATTACCTGCAGGTGCTGCTCTTCTGCATGACGTCAGCTCGGTGGTATCCAGAGAGTTTACAAAATCCGTCATTACTGTAAACTACGGGCCAGTCCACAATCTGGGCATTTCCCAACAAAAAACTGGATTCTGAAAGGACAAAGAGCAAAAGAGAGCAAGGGCTGCTGTCAGTGGCAAAGCACAATGAAATCCTCCTTGTGTTACACAGCAGAAGCAGAGTTAACTCGTGACAGTAACTTCCATCGTGATGCTTCAGAGGGAATTGAAATCCAAGTGGACAAATCCTATTTGTGCTGAAATAGGAGAACTCCTGGTAATGCAAGTAGCTTCCTACACCCCAAAATACTGATATAAGCACCCATGCTTTAACCATTTAGAAGGCATTCATTTATTCACAACACCTGGACAAGATACCATGTTTTGTTTTTATTTTATACGTATCTTGAAAGCAACATTAAATTAACTTGCAAACTGAGTTTTAAACGCTGAATTGTATGCGTGCCCAGAGCTGATGATGACTCTTTTGCTTGAGAGAAGTAATTTTTTCCTCCTGGCAGGTCTGAGTGTTTTGCAGGACGCAGCCATCATCCCTGGGATGAGGTACAGAGTGCCAGGAGCCGCTGGGGCAGGGTGAGTTGCACCCACCACATCTCAGAGTGTGGCTATTAAGCAGCCCGCATGGAAACTGAGCACAATCTCGGAGCTGACAGGTGCCAAAGGGACTTCAGATGATCCAGAACAAGTGAAGGGCCTACAAGAGACCTGGAGAGGGAATTTTGATAATGGCTTAGAGTGAAAGGACAAGGGGGAATGGCTTCAAAATTACAGAGGGCAGGTTTAGATTTGATACTGGGAAACAAATCTTCACTGTGAGGCTGCTGAGGCCCTGGCACAGGTTGCCCAGAGAAGCTGTGGCTGCCCCATCTCTGGGAGTGTTCAAGGCCAGGTTGGATGGGGCATTGAGCAACCTGCACTGGTGGAAGGTGATCTTTAAGGTCCCTTCCAACCCAAACCATTCTATGATTCTACGAATTTCAGTGGCAGTCAACTAAAAATACAAATAGGTGGGTTTGGCACATCCTGATAACATGCACCCATTGCTGTAAACACAAAATATGGGCAGGGAGTATTGCTAGGAGGCTGAACTCAGGTTTAAATATCACTTCAATCATCTGTTCTTTCAGTCAGTGCCTACAGTTTACATGCATGGACTGGCACCAACACATTGTGAGTTATCCTAAAATAGTTTAATTATTCCATCTCTGCTTTTAGCAAGGCATTTCCAAAGGAAATACCCATTTTGCTTAAACACAGTGTTGTAGGGATTTTATGTTCATCGACACTGCAAACATTCCCGATTTTTTTTCAGAAATAATACTCTCACTTAGCAGAGGTTTTAAAACTGTAGTCCACAGTAATCTTCAGTTTTACTTTTAGTTTTCAATTTCATTTTGACTACAGCTATGGAACTATGTGGTCCCATTCAATGGCACTAAAAAGCTTTAGAAATATAACTATTAACAATCATTGTTGTATAAAATATATAGGAAATGTTCCTTTCAGCAGTACATGTGTGGAAAAAATAAGGATATTTTTACAAATTTTCCTCATAATAGCCCAAGAATGGCTATGACAACAACAGACATTTACTCAGGCATGCAATTGATTGTCACATAAAAGTGACACTGAGTTTGCATGAGCTACACATGCCCTACTCAGAGTGCTAATAACTGTGACTGGATTGTACATTCTGCAAATATTATTCTCTTGAATAAGGACCATGTACTAAAAAAAAATAGTATTTCTATCCTTTTTTCTTTATAAGCATGAATTTTGAAAATAATAATCTGGAGATTATTGGATTTTCTACAGAAAAGCAGATTTCAAAATATTTAAAAGCCGGCCAGTGGGAGAAACAGAAGTTTAGTTTTTGTGAAATCCAACACTTTTAAGCTCAAGGCATTTATTTGAATCCATCACAAATATTCTTTAAGCCTAAATGTCAACTTTAAAGTTTGCTTTCCTGCCCACAGGAAGATGCCTCGCTACAAGCAGCAGGAGACAAGGAGTAAAGCCTGAGCATTACATAAAATATCCCTGGATTCCCACAGCCCCTTCAGCCCAGCTCAGGGAACCTCCTAAACCCCTGGGGACCAAAGGGTTTGCTGGAGCTCATCCCACCATACTCATGTTCCCCTCACACCTGCATCTCCTCTGATGCCTAAAGATTTTTTAGCTTTTCATGTATTTTCATATATTTGTAGCCTTGTAGATTTTTAATATACAGTTGTATACTTTCCATTATTTTTCCTGCCCTCTCTCCTAATAAGCTAAACCTTTTCTAACACATTCTTGAAATTCTGTTTAGTCTTATACTTAAGGAGGAGAATTTCTGGTGAGGACATTTTGTTTTCAACCTGAACTCAAGAGATATAACAAGAAAATAGGGAAAAGAAGCCCCTGGACCAGTTCCAAAGGGCTGACCTGAGGGTGGGTTAGTGGCCCAACTCATTTCCTGTTGGATGTACTGGCTAGATATATTAATTAATTAACTTTACCTAAATTGTAGAAATCCTTGCTCACGTGTGCACAGAGCCATATTTGAGCACCTGAAAGCTTTCATTAAAGAGCTGTTTTTTATCTCACCACTTGAACACTGTTAAAAGGTTTCTTTCCTTTTGTTATTAGGCAGCACCTCCAGTTTGGAAAAGGGGAGACATCCCCAGGCCCCCAAACCCACCAGACTCTCTCCATGGTTGCCACCCCCTCACCACCACACTCCAGGAGCTGGAGACGCTGGGAGCACCAGCAGTTCTGAATTTCCCATCCCACAGGGAAGTGGGAGCAAGTCCTCAGGTTAGATTTGGAAAGATTCTCTTTACAGAATCACCTCTGGCCAAAATTCTCCTCGCACATCTCAACACAAAGGGCACAGCCTGGCCATGATGCACTCAGGGATGCTCTGCACACGCCTGAGCTCCCCAGAGGGCCACAGTCCAAAAGCAGACACCCCTCCTGCTGCAAAGCCTCCCCAGCTGCACACATGAACTCAGTTGTGAATTCCCACCACGTCACTGTTCGGGACACAGAGCACACAGCACAGGTACACACATGGTGCAGCCAGATAAACAGCATTTCATGGTTGAAATCTGTGGATTTTATACTTCTTTGCACCTGAGGGTTTCAAAATATTTAATAAGGCATTCACCAAACTGATCAAATCCACACGAAACCTGGGAGGGGACAAAACATAAAGCCAAGCTATTGGTAAATTGATGTGGGTTTGTTTTTCCTTTTAAAACCCGTAAAATTTGTGGTAAAAAAAAAGACACTTGAAATATCTTGGTAGATATTAGTATTTCTAATTTGTAAGGTTAGATCAGATCCATAATATACAAATTAGAAGCCTCACCAGATATTAGAAGGTGTTTTCTTTTGTCTTTTTTTTCTTTTGTCCTTTTCTTTATTGACTTCTGTTTTTCACCCTTGTGTCCTAAGCAAGTAAAGCTCATTCACCCATGTTCAGCACAGGAATATGAATCACAGAATCTTTTAGGTTGGAAAAGACCTCCAAGATGGTTGAGCCCAACTGCAAACCCAGTACTGTCGGGTGCACTACCAGTATCTGTATTTGTGTGTGTGTGTGTGTCCAGTTGCAGCTGAAGGAAAATCTTGATTCAATGTCTGCCTCTTGTTAGAGACCAATAAATCCAGCTGTGGGCACAAAACCACAGGAATCCAAGTTTCATTAATGCTGCTGCTCGCTGAGCAACTTGATAAAATTGAAGGAAGAACAGGTCAGTGTCTGACCCTTAGTATTACTGTGTACCCAAATCTCAGCATCCACAGGACCCTCTGTATTTAACCTACCCTGTATTTTAGCAGGAGCCATGTTATTTCCTTCAACTAAGACACAGTTAATTCTTCCCTATTTCTACAGTTACAGATCATAACTCCAGGCAGATTTAGTTCTACACGAGCCAGTCCATGCCCAGCTGTAAAAATCCAAACTGTGTACTGGATGACAGGACACTTGGAGAGAGCCCCTCTTTTTTTTTACCATAATTTTATAAAATCATCTCATCACCACTAACTACTCATTGAAAGACCATTTCTTCAGTTCCCTCCCCTGAGGATGGATCCACAGCCACCCCTGGACTAAATCCACCTGCATGCCTGACTTCTGGATTTCTGCAATTCAAATTCACGATTTCCTGGCTAAGAAAGGTCATCAAGTGTCTTTGATCATGATTCCCATGACTCTGTAGCAAATTCCACTTTGTCCCATTTTCAGTTGTCTGTCTGAACCAGGTATAAGAGACAAGAGCTGGAAAAAACCTCATTTTATCCCTATCTCCAGTAGCCACAGGGCAGCCAAGAATGGAGGTGTTCAGACTCCCTTCATAGGAGAGGCAACTTCTCCTTCCCTGCTTAAGTCTCCAACAGAAGAAAGGGGTGTTGTGTGCCTTCCTCAGAAGAAAAGAAGCCAACAAAAGGTCTGGAAAGGGCAGGGTGATGGGCATGGCAAGGACACCAGCACAGGGACCTCTACAGCCGTAGTCCTGTCAGAGCCAACAGACAAGAGCTGAATTCTGCAAGCAAGTCTCTTGAAAGAATATGTTATATTGGAGGTATTCTCAATAACAAGTGTTTAAGAGAGTTTAGTAACTCATACCTGGACATTACTCACTCCAGCCACTACACCAGAACACATGAATTTACTTTAATTATATCCCAACTTCACGGAAAGATCACAACAGGGATTGCCAAGGACAGCCAAGGTTCTGAATGGCAGGGCATAAATACAGCTGATGTTCTGCTGTAAGGTGCTGGAAACTAAAACTTGTGCAGTGTCCATGCTGGGGTCCAGAAGGAAAATCTTCTCTCTCCAGGTACAGCAACTCCCAATCTCACAAATATTTTACTACAGAGGCTGGGGACTTCCCCACTAGTCAGCGAGACACTGCTGAAAGCAGGACAGTGACTCTGACAGATGCTGGCCTGATCCAATATATGGTGGAACTCCAGGAAACTGGGATCCAGATGACCATCTCATACTGAAAACACTTACATGCAGCTCGTTTCGAAACTCACACGGTGATTGTCCTGAAATCTCTGGTGATGTGTTCATCCTTCCTGGATTTCTCTGACTCACTGCAAGTGCACGTCCACTTCGCATTTCCTTACAGATAAAAGGTCATTTTTTATTATTTCTAAGCTTGTCTTGATGCCATTGCCTCCAGCAACCATCTTCTCCAGCCATTCCCCTTTCTGATGTACTGTAGAGAGCCCACATCACAACTCTCTAGGCTGTGTACGCTCCTTGGCTAGACACCTCCAAACACCAGAGTGTGTCTGCAAGGAAAGCAGGGTCTGCCAGCAGACTCATCTGTCTCACAGTTGCCAGATTCCTCTTAGGAAGGCAGCTTAGCCCTCAGGAAGGGCTTTTTATTAGCTAATATAACTCTCCTATTTAGAAGGTTTAATGCTGATGGCAAGGAAACGGGGTATTAGTGGCATACAGTCAGCAAAACTTCAGGTTGGAAAACACGACTGAGGAAAACAATTTTTTAAAAGGCACTGCATTTGCTGTTGCCACGCTTCTGTTTTGTAAAAAGGCTCTTTTGTGTGAAGGCAGCCCATGCTGTAAAGCAGCAAGCCTTTAATCTTACTCTACCTTGCAGCAGCTAGCACTCAGCACAGTGCTGAGCCTTGTGTTTGCTATTAAAATAAAATAGAAAGACCACAGTGTGCCAGCAATTTTTTTTTAACTAACAAAATGCCCAAAGCAGTGTAAAATTCATGTTATGTAATGACAGGAGAGCAAGAACAGCTAAATCATTCCAGGAGATATGCTTAACCAAGTGAGAAACGTTGTCTCTAATCATCTTTTCTCGAGAATGCTTGGGTACCACTTGTAACCAAAATTGTTTAAATCACCGTTTTTGAGAATTCCATCTCTTCTCAAGGAAACAGGCAACTGACCTTTTTTAGAAAGGTCACCACTGAAAAGATGCTGTAAAGAAAATAAAGTAGTAGCAGAACACGAACAACAATAATGATTATAATAACAAAAAGAAGCAGCGTTTCCACCGAGGAACAAATTCCCACCTCTAACAGCTTTACACAGAGCTGTCCTTCAGAACTACCACCCTTCCCCTGCAGAGCAAAGGCAGCCCAGACCTCACAGGGGCTGTGAAAAATCTGGAAATTGCCCTTTTTTGCTAATATAAAAGGCCCAAACCACTTCAACTGCTGTCAGCTGAGTCTCCTCAAAACTACACAGGGTCAGCATATTGCTGCAGACTTGTTTAGAGCATCTTGGAAAACCAGTGGTGCTCCTCTGCGTGTGTACTCGGGTGGGGTGTCCAAAACAAGTTCCCTTTTTTAATTTTCTTAGCTTTCCTGAGCTTTCTTGGCCCTGACAGTGCCCAGTGTTGTCTGTGGTGACTCCAACCACATGCTCAAGATGTGCTGCATCCCCATGGAATACAGAGGAAGATCCTAAGCCCTTCTGAAGTACACAGCCCTCTGAAATCTGCCTCAACAGGCACCAACAGCCCTCCAGCTCTGGGGTTGGCTGCAGACAAACCTCTGTTCTTGAAGCAACAACCTCCACCAGCACTTTGTACTCCAGCCTGTTAAACCACAGTGCTGTTTTCTAACAAAGCTGTAATTTCCCCAGTGTCTTTAAAGCATGCAAAACATCAGTGTCATCCCATTTACCCAGTACATTAAGTGTTGCTTGCCTAGGGAAAAAAAAAACTCTCCAAGGACCAACTCTTTACGTCACCTTTCTGTGCCAGTGTTGTCTTTATTTAATACTCTCATTAAGAAGATGCAACGAGGGCTAAACCCAGAGCAAGGTGTCACCACACTGACTATGCTGAAATGATCCATTTCCTGCCCCAAAAACATGCTCCTCAAATAAACGAGAAGACGAGTAATCCAGCTGAAATATTAAATCCACATGTAAGTCACTCAGCTGGGAACACAGAAGCTTTCAGCAATTTAGCCACCGAGCTCAAGAAGAAAAATTAGAGTCTGCCTGAAATTTACCTCCTGAAAACCTAGAAAATTAACTGCAATTTTTTGGAATGTGGAAGCCCACAAACAGCCCCAGCCTCTACTGTGGCACATCGCTGACCTCAGGAAGAGCTCTGAGGCAATAAGGACAGGAGAGCATCTCCATGAATTACCTGAAAAATGACATTTCGTACAATTCTGATCACAGTTTCTCCCCCACACATCCATTTCTCCTAGAATTAAACTAACCCTCACCTCCTATCCTGGTTATCATCTAAATGCCACTGCTGAATCTGCTCTCTATTAAAATCACGCAGAACGCAACGTAGATGTACTGAGACTAAATTTAAACTGGAGCATGCTGTAGCTCTCACTCAAGGCACACAAGCACCCTCAGGGAACAACCAGAATCCAGACTTCCAGCTTTATACAAATGAGAGTGCTGGCTTCACATTCCCAGAGGAGAAAATTGTGGTAACAGGACCTGTTCAGACACGGGGCTCCTCTTGCAAACACTGAGCCCGCAGCAAGTCCTGGCTGCAGTTCCACAGAGCCTGGCTGCTTCTCAACAAAAAAAAACATATTTGGGCAGAAAATCAGCTGCATCTCCTGTGCTCTCCTCTCTGTGCCAGTGGCTGAAGCAAAGCTTTCAACAGGACTGGTCCCAAAACCCTTTCTGGGTGTAGTCAGGCCCTGGCCACTTGGGATACCCAGAGCTTAGCATTTACAATAGCCAGTCCCCTGAGTGTGCTGATTAAACAAGTATTGTCCTTTTTTTTTTTTTATCTGAAAAGCAGATTATTAGAGTACCAACTCCAAAATCTTCTATTATTTAATTTTATCAAATCAGAAAATCCTATTTCCTTCAGCTACCCAAGAGAATAACTTAAAATCCCAGTTCACCACCAGACAGCACCCTGTAAAACAAGCTAATTAAATGCATTTCCACTTCCTGACATTATTAGTTGGCTGTATACTCCTTCCAACTGCAATAAGAAAATCAGACCGTTTCCTCAAAAAAAAAATCAATTTAATTTTTATTCTCAGGTTTGAACATTAACCCGGGAATGCAGCAACTCTTGCAGTGACCTCTTGTGGCAAGTGCTCAGCAGCACTCAAGCTTCCCCCAAAAGGAAAGGACACCTCTCCCACAGCCCCATCCCACCAGCCGCAGAACGAAATATAAGAACGAGAAAAAGAAAGAGAAAGAGAAAGAAAAAGAAAAAGAAAAAGAAAAAGAAAAAGAAAAAGAAAAAGAAAAAGAAAAAGAAAAAGAAAAAGAAAAAGAAAAAGAAAAAGAAAAAGAAAAAGAAAAAGAAAAAGAAAAAGAAAAAGAAAAAGAAAAAGAAAAAGAAAAAGAAAAAGAAAAAGAAAAAGAAAAAGAAAAAGAAAAAGAAAAAGAAAAAGAAAAAGAAAAAGAAAAAGAAAAAGAAAAAGAAAAAGAAAAAGAAAAAGAAAAAGAAAAAGAAAAAGAAAAAGAAAAAGAAAAAGAAAAAGAAAAAGAAAAAGAAAAAGAAAAAGAAAAAGAAAAAGAAAAAGAAAAAGAAAAAGAAAAAGAAAAAGAAAAAGAAAAAGAAAAAGAAAAAGAAAAAGAAAAAGAAAAAGAAAAAGAAAAAGAAAAAGAAAAAGAAAAAGAAAAAGAAAAAGAAAAAGAAAAAGAAAAAGAAAAAGAAAAAGAAAAAGAAAAAGAAAAAGAAAAAGAAAAAGAAAAAGAAAAAGAAAAAGAAAAAGAAAAAGAAAAAGAAAAAGAAAAAGAAAAAGAAAAAGAAAAAGAAAAAGAAAAAGAAAAAGAAAAAGAAAAAGAAAAAGAAAAAGAAAAAGAAAAAGAAAAAGAAAAAGAAAAAGAAAAAGAAAAAGAAAAAGAGGGTAAAGCAGACCCACAATTAGAAATGAGATCACAAAGCAGCTGATCATACCTCAAGAAAATCCAGATTTTCCTTTAGCTAACAATATGGCATTCTTTACATTTCTAAATTAATAAAATGGCACAGAGCTTCCATAACTATTTTTTTAATGTAAAGCCAAACATTTTAGACCATGCAGAACTCGCCCAATTTCAGGAGCACTCTGATATGCTTAATCTGTCTGCTCTCAGCGAACCCATTTGAAAAGCAAGGAAAACAGGGTGTCTGCAATTGAAAACTCCTCACATCTGTCACCTAGAAATGCTTGTCAGTGTAAAAACCCACTTTGCATTGGTTTACGTGTCAGCAAGTGCTCTGCAGCCACAGAAACTGCAGAAGGAGCCCCGTGCCTTCGAATGCCCAAGAAAGCCCCAATGCCATGAGCTCCCTTTGGTAACTCCTGAGCTGAACTGGAGGACGGAAACTTTCACCCCATGGTGCATCCTGCTTTCGTGCAGGGATTCAGGGAACTGCTGAGCTCTGCATCTTTCTCAGAGGATCCCCAGTGACAGACATCCAGTAAACTTGAAGTACCTGGCTTTGAGGAACTTTCTGCAGCATGTGTGATTTAATTGGTGCCAGATGAAAATGCAGCTCGTTTTAATACAGGGGAGAGAAGCCCACGAGTCACATCCCACATCCCTGCCTGTAAGACAGGAACCCTGCACGAGCTAGTAAGAAGAGACAAGAAAAGCTTATTTTATCTGTAATACCAGTGGAATAAAAATGAAAAAGGTGTCTTACTGCTACACATGTGACACTTGTTTCTCCCCTACTTTCCAGGTAACCTGCCTTGACAACAGTCACCTGTGAACAGGGCTGATCCAGTCACCCATCAGTCACAGGGACCCAGAAGGGCAGAAAGGTCTGTGTCAAGGAGCTGCTTTTTAGGAACATGGCATAAAGCTGGAAAAGGCCAGGAATTAAATGCTAGCTTCATTAAAACTCATGCTGAAATTCCCATGTAAGCCTTACAGAGCTATGATTTCCTCCCAGTGCCAAAATGCATTTGTGAAAGACCCACTTTCATGAGGAAGCTTCTAAGAGTTATTGCAACAGAAACAATATCCAATAATGATGACTCTTATCGCAGAGATAAGATTATATACAGTTTTTCACAAAATTCATCCCCTCTTCCAAACTGTTAGCAGTCTTTATTGCAGACTGCTGCCAAGTCCCAGAGTTACCCTTTGCACAAATTCATGCCCTACCATAAAAGCAAATTATGCCATTAACATATATTTAATTTTCCTGCTGATACAATTTGTGAAGGCGAGACAGATGTGCATGGCTCAATTCACTGGATGACTCTGCCCATGGGACAGGTCAATGAATCCCTGTCCTGACCCAGAGACTTGCCCAATTCTGTACCCTCTGCACTTCCACAATGCTGAGCACAGGTCAGTATCAGTAGGAGCTCTGAATGCACAGAAGAAGACAGTAATATCAGTAATAATGGGCACAGACTGCTGAGAACATCTTGGGAGAGAACATTGCCTTTAGGACCATCCTTATTAAACATCCCAAATACTAATGGCAGTAAAAGGCAGTCACCTTAATGTGATTGAGCTCAGTGCTCTCACAAAACAACTCTTCTTTCAGCTCAGCAAAACACCTGGTGCTCTTAAGATCTAGGGCACAGCCAAGGCTGTAGCAAGATCATATCAAATCTTTGTGAGCCTCAGATAAGCCTCAATGTATTTTCACTGTGCTTTAAAAGAAGAGGAAAAAAAAAAAAAAGACTGCAGAGGGTGCACTGAGATTACCCTGAAGACAGGTCTGTGTGTCCTCGGGGCTTGTCCCTTTCACCAACCACAGCAGCCCCAAGGACAGCTCCCCGCGGGCTTTGGCAATCCTTAACTGGAGCTCAGCTGTGATGTGGGCAAAGAACCTGAAAAGCAGAGGCTGCCACGCACCACCCCATGCTTTGGGAAGCATCTGCAACCTGTGATGCTGCCCAAACACCAAAGTACAATGCTGAAGCACCTAGAACACTCCACAAGCTCCAAGATGTAAAGCC
This sequence comes from Rhipidura dahli, assembly GCA_013399225.1. Lineage (NCBI taxonomy): Eukaryota > Metazoa > Chordata > Aves > Passeriformes > Rhipiduridae > Rhipidura > Rhipidura dahli. Next base: position 120,688 of record VXAC01000233.1, on the reverse strand, counting down.
ATCTCCAAAAGAGAACTTCCCCAGGCAAGGCGACACCGTGGGACCTTCTCCATCACTTTGACAGCTGCTCTGTCCTTCCCAGACACTTTGGCTGGGAGAGGGGCACCCAGCAGGGCAGCCCTGCTCTCCCACTCTCCAACACAGAGGGCAAAGAGCCACGGTCACCCCCTTTCACGGCCACCCCACTCACAGCCACCCCTTTCCTTTCTGCTCAGCTCCTCGGTGCTTTGCTCATGGCTGCACACTGTGAGCACTTCTCCCACAATTTTAAGCTGATGAGCAGCCAAAGCTGGGGTAAAAAGGAAGGGTTCACAACATTCCTAAAGAGAAAGTGCCCAAATAATGCTGAAAATTCAATATATGATTGCTTTTAACACCAGGCTAGACACCACACCAAGCCTGCACACTGTGTTCCCGCTGCTATCGCTCCCAGTTCTGACTTTCCACACCTTAAAATTATTACAATTTTGTCTATAAATTTTGTTACTAGGATCCATCTCTGGTAACTCTGAGTAATTTGTCTCCATCTACACCTCATTTTGAAGCCACTGCTTCCATTTCAACTGAAGAAGAGCCTCTCTGCTAAAATCTGTGCCTGATTTTTTCCAGCAGTACCCATAGCCTAATAGAAGTTATTACCTTTATCTACAAACCTTCTCTTGGTTGTTAAGAAAAGATTTATGATCAAGAAGTGCAATGGGATTGCATAAACGTGACAAGTGTCAAAGGAGAATGTTCCTGAACCAGGAACAGTGACAGAAAGGCTTGGGAAAGGGGTGGGGGGGGGATGCTGAAGATGTGTTTTAAAAAACAATCATCAGTCTTTCCTTCATCCCATTTCTCTAATTGTCAGTGAAAAATCCCTTGGAACCTGGTGAATCCAAGTGTAAAAACAAACCCAGCAGACAGTTAGCAGACCAAATCCTTTTCTTCTACTGAGCACTGGCAGGAGATACTTGAACCAGATTTGATCCACTGTATACTATTAAGTTTGGATTAAACAGCACTGAATCCAATGAAAATTGCTATTTCTATGAAGGATAAATGAGGCTATGTCCTGGATGACAAAAATAAGAATTAAATCATGTTTCAGCTCACAACACTGACAACTTACATGCGTTAAATACAAATTCCCAATCTACTTTCTTCTTTGTGTCCAACAGGGAAGATTTGCCTCTGTAGCTAACATCAAGCTTAGACATCATCAGTGACACAGAAAAAGCAAAATGAATGACCAGATCAGCATGATTTATGGTCCTAAATTAGAGCAGGTTAAAAACTGGAGGGGATACGTGCTTTTCAAGTATAATGTTCAAAAGCCTTCTGAGCTTTCCTAGTTTTTGGTATCTCAAAGCTTTACTGGGCTTTCACCAGGGAGGATGTGTGATTTAATTAGAGCACGATACAAACCCATGGCATTCCCAAACCATGCTCCCAGCCCTGCCACCGACATGGTGCATGACCCAGGGAAATCAGCTGCAATGCCCCAAGCCCCCATTTACACCACAATTTGAAGAACAGGTTGAGAAAGCCCCTATATGTCCTCTTCCACAAGGAGCCGTGAAGTGTAATTAAATTCCACCCAACACTTTGAGATTGTCAGAGGGAAAGTGCTGTATAAATGACTATTAATTAAGCCTGCATTTAATATTCTGCGAAATAAATACACTATTGCAGGCAACCAGGTCTTGGAGACTGTGCAGCTCCAGGGCTTGACAGGGAGTCAGCTGCCGACCACAGGACTGACAGAGGCAAGACCAGAGGGAGGCAGCCCCGCAGAAATGGCCAGTGGCTCCATACAAAGCTGGCATTTCAACACCCAACATTTTAAAACAAATTCCAGCTTCTCATCCCACTCCTGCTCACGAGGAAAATCCATGAATCGCCAATTCACTACCTGCTGTCAAAATCAACTCCAAGCCAGCACACCAGACCACGCTGGTATGAACGTGAGGTACACCCAGCACTGTGCAATATGGAAAGGTGGAAAGGAACACTTTTCAGCATGATTTCACACACCATTGGTGTCTTGATTAACACTAAATGTGGTACCTCATCACAGTGCTCTGCTCACCTGTCCCACTCCTGTCCCCAGGTGTACACTGGTACAGCAGTGCTTCCCCCGTGGCAGGGTCACCCTACACTTGGGCTGACCACAGAGCTATCTTTTAGCAAATCCAAAGTCGAGCTCTGCTACATTTGTGCAAACACTCCTATGTCTCAGCAGTTACGTGCCAGTGCAAAAACTACACTAAAAAATGCATGTAACTAGCACAGGACTTGCCTAAAGCAGCATCCACATCAGCACACCCAAAGAGACAGTGGGCTGCAAAAATATTGTAACTTTAATGGAGCCGTGTAGAGTGCTCTCGCTCAGTGCTTTGCACTGGATGCAAGGGAGAAATTAACTCCAGCAGCAAGGAATAATTAGATACTACCCAGTCCTGAACTAGCCCTGTAAGTATTCACCTAACAGAGGAGCCATAAATGACCAACTGCAGACAGTTCTTTACCCATTTTCTCAGCCACAGGATTACCATCATCCAAACCACAGGCACTCCCTCACCGCTTTCCCGGTACCTTTGCCACAGACTTCAGAGAGTCACAGAATTGCAAAAAACTTTGAACCCCCTGAATGGAAATGGTTGCAACTTCTAATTATCACAAAACTAAAGAACAAGATGAAGGGGGAGAAAAAAAGATCCGATGAGCGGTGGGGATGACAATTTATTGTCTCATAAAAGGAAAAAAAAAGGGGAGAATGATCAATTTGGCAGTAGCGATAGCGATGTAAGAAGCGCGGCGAGACGGGGGAAGGACCGCGAGGAGATGCTCCGGAGGGGACGAGCAGATCCCTTTCCTTGAAGGCACCGCTTTGGCACGGACCCACCGGCGTGGTGGCAACAGCCGGGGCGAGCAGCCGGAGGGACGGGATGGATGGATGGAGGGCGGGATGGATGGATGGATGGATGGATGGATGGATGGATGGATGGATGGATGGATGGATGACGGGGGATCTCTCACCGCTGGAGCGCCGGACGATGTTCTCCAGGAAGGTGTTCTGCGGTGCCACCAGCCCTCTCTTGCCCCCCGGCATCCTGCAGCGCCGGGCTCGGGGGCCGGGGGTGCGCGGCGGCGGCGGCGGCAGCGGCGGCGGCGGCG